>WOXC01002540.1:0-77243 GCA_011680675.1 Gymnobelideus leadbeateri
ACCATAACACGACAATAACAGGCATTACATTTAACTTCTTTTCTGGGATAGATTCTCTTAGCTAGTGGACTTAAAAACAGCCATTTCATCTCTATTGCTCGGTGTTCTTTTGTTGGAAATGGCATGCTTAAGTTTTCACCCATTGAAACCAATGTAGGCAGGTATAAAGCCCTTTTGCTAAAAGAGTAAAAGCAAACCTTCAACAGCTGGACTAAAGATGTGGAGAGTTGAAGGAACTGTGTGTACAACAGTGCTTAGAATTCTTGTAGTTTAAAGGACTTCTGAGAAATTCAGGTTTTCACATTTTTTTCAGTTAGCATCTTCTGAGCATATTTGGTGGAAAGGTATATCTGACCATATCTCGACAATAACAGGCATTACATGTAACATTTTTGTGGGAAAGATTCTCTTAGCTAGAGGTCTTAAAAACAGCCATTACATCTCTATTGCTTGGTATTCGTTTGTTGGAAATGACATCCTTAAGTTTTCACCCATTGAAACCAATGTAGGCAGGTATAAAGCACTTTTGCTAAAACAGTAAAAGCAAACCTTCAATCGTTGGACTAAAGATGTGGAGCGTTGAAGGAACTTTGTCTACAACAGTGCTTAGAATTCTTGTATTTTAAAGGACATCTGAGAAATTCATGTTTTCACTTTTTCGTCAGTTGGCGTATTCTGAGCATGTTGGGTAGAAAGGTATATCGGACCATAACTCTATAGAAACAGGCATTACATGTAACATCTTTTGTGGGAAAGATTCTCTTAGCTAGAATTCTTAAAAACATCCATTAATCTCTATTGCTTGGTCTTCGTTTGTTGGAAATGGCATCCTAAGGTTTTTCACCCATTGAAACCAATGTAGGCAGGTATAAAGCACTTTTGCTAAAAAGTAAAAGCAAACCTTCAGCAGTCTGACTTAAGATGTTGAGGGTTGAAGGAACTGTGTGTACAGTATTGGTTAGAATTCTATTATTTCAAAGGACTTTTGAGAAATTCATGTATTCACCTTTATTTCAGAATGCCTATTCTCAGCATGTTTGGTAGAGAAGGTATATCTGACCATAACTCTATAGAGACTGGTATTTCATGTAACTCCTTTTCTGGGAAAGATTCTCTAAGCTAGAGTTCTTAAAAACGTCCATTACATCTCTATGGATTCTCCTTCTTTTGTCGGAAATGGCATCCTAAGGTTTTTCACCCATTGGAACTAATTTAGGCACATATAAAGCACTTTTGCTAAAACAGTAAAAGCACACCTTCAGTAGTCTGACTAAAGTTGTGGAGAGTTGAAAGAACTTTGTGTACAAGAGTGCTTAGAATTCTTGTATTTTAAAGCACTTCTGAGAAATTCAGGTTTTCACGTTTTTTTCAGTTAGCGTATTCTGAGCATGTTTGGTAGAGAAGGTATATATGACCATAATTCTATAGAAACAGGCATTACATGTAACTTGTTTTCTGGGAAAGATTCTCTTTGCTAGAGTTCTTAAAAACATCCATTAAATCTTGCTTGGTCTTCGTTTGTTGGAAATGGCTTCCTAAGGTTTTTCACCCATTGAAACCAAAGTAGGCAGGTATAAAGCACTTTTGCTAAAACAGTAAAAGCAAACCTTCAGCAGTATGAATAAAGATGTTGAGGGTTGAAGGAACTGTGTGTACAACAGTGCTTAGAATTCTTGTATTTTAAAGGACTTCTGAGAAATTCAGGTTTTCACTTTTTTTTCAGTTAGCATATTCTGAGCTTGTTTGGTAGAAACGTGTATCTGACCATATCTCGACAATAACAGGCATTACATGGAAGTTCTTTTCTGGGAAAAATTCTCTTAGCTAGAGGTCTTAAAAACAGCCATTACATCTCTATTGCTTGGTCTTCTTTTGTTGGAGATGGCATCCTCAGATTTTCACCCATTGAAACCAATGTAGGCAGGTATAAAGCACTTTTGCTAAAACAGTAAAAGCAAACCTTCAGTAGTAGGACTAAAGATGTGGAGAGTTGAAGGAACTTTGTCTACAACAGTGCTTAGAATTTTTGTATTTTAAAGGACATTTGAGAAATTCATGTTTTCACCTTTTTTTCAGTTAGCGTATTCTGAGCATGTTTGGTAGAAAGGTATATCGGACCATAACGCTATAGAAACAGGCATTACATGTAACATCTTTTCTGGGAAAGATTCTCTTAGCTAGAGGTCTTAAAAACAGCAATTACATCTCTCTTGCTTGGTCTTCTTTTGTTGGAAATGGCATCCTTAGATTTTCACCCATTGAAACCACAGTAGGCAGGAATAAGCCCTTTTGCTAAAACAGTAAAAGCAAACCTTCAGTAGTCTGAATAAAGTTGTGGAGAGTTGAAAGAACTTTGTGTACAACAGTGCATAGAATTCTTGTATTTTACAGGACATCTGAGAAATTCATGTTTTCACCTTTTCTTCAGTTAGCCTATTCTGAGCATTTTTGGTAGAAAGGTATGTCTGACCATAACACGACAATAACAGGCATTACATTTAACTTCTTTTCTGGGATAGATTCTCTTAGCTAGTGGACTTAAAAACAGCCATTTCATCTCTATTGCTCGGTGTTCTTTTGTTGGAAATGGCATGCTTAAGTTTTCACGCATTGAAACCAATGTCGGCAGGTATAAAGCCCTTTTGCTAAAAGAGTAAAAGCAAACCTTCAACAGCTGGACTAAAGATGTGGAGTGTTGAAGGAACTGTGTGTACAACAGTGCTTAGAATTCTTGTAGTTTAAAGGACTTCTGAGAAATTCAGGTTTTCACATTTTTTTCTGTTAGCATCTTCTGAGCATATTTGGTGGAAAGGTATATCTGACCATATCTCGACAATAACAGGCATTACATGTAACATCTTTTGTGGGAAAGATTCTCTTAGCTAGAGGTCTTAAAAACAGCCATTACATCTCTATTGCTTGGTATTCGTTTGTTGGAAATGACATCCTTAAGTTTTCACCCATTGAAACCAATGTATGCAGGTATAAAGCACTTTTGCTAAAACAGTAAAAGCAAACCTTCAGCAGTCGGACTAAAGATGTGGAGCGTTGAAGGAACTTTGTCTACAACAGTGCTTAGAATTCTTGTATTTTAAAGGACATCTGAGAAATTCATGTTTTCACTTTTTCGTCAGTTGGCGTATTCTGAGCACGTTTGGTAGAAAGGTATATCGGACCATAACTCTATAGAAACAGGCATTACATGTAACATCTTTTGTGGGAAAGATTCTCTTAGCTAGAATTCTTAAAAACATCCATTAAATCTCTATTGCTTGGTCTTCGTTTGTTGGAAATGGCATCCTAAGATTTTTCACCCATTGAAACCAATGTAGGCAGGTATAAAGCACTTTTGCTAAAACAGTAAAAGCAAACCTTCAGCAGTCGGACTAAAGATGTGGAGCGTTGAAGGAACTTTGTCTACAACAGTGCTTAGAATTCTTGTATTTTAAAGGACATCTGAGAAATTCATGTTTTCACTTTTTCGTCAGTTGGCGTATTCTGAGCATGTTTGGTAGAAAGGTATATCGGACCATAACTCTATAGAAACAGGCATTACATGTAACATCTTTTGTGGGAAAGATTCTCTTAGCTAGAATTCTTAAAAACATCCATTAATCTCTATTGCTTGGTCTTCGTTTGTTGGAAATGGCATCCTAAGGTTTTTCACCCATTGAAACCAATGTAGGCAGGTATAAAGCACTTTTGCTAAAAAGTAAAAGCTAACCTTCAGCAGTCTGACTTAAGATGTTGAGGGTTGAAGGAACTGTGTGTACAGTATTGGTTAGAATTCTATTATTTCAAAGGACTTTTGAGAAATTCATGTATTCACCTTTATTTCAGAATGCCTATTCTCAGCATGTTTGGTAGAGAAGGTATATCTGACAATAACTCTATAGAGACTGGTATTTCATGTAACTCCTTTTCTGGGAAAGATTCTCTAAGCTAGAGTTCTTAAAAACGTCCATTACATCTCTATGGATTCTCCTTCTTTTGTCGGAAATGGCATCCTAAGGTTTTTCACCCATTGGAACTAATTTAGGCACATATAAAGCACTTTTGCTAAAACAGTAAAAGCACACCTTCAGTAGTCTGACTAAAGTTGTGGAGAGTTGAAAGAACTTTGTGTACAAGAGTGCTTAGAATTCTTGTATTTTAAAGCACTTATGAGAAATTCAGGTTTTCACGTTTTTTTCAGTTAGCGTATTCTGAGCATGTTTGGTAGAGAAGGTATATATGACCATAATTCTATAGAAACAGGCATTACATGTAACTTGTTTTCTGGGAAAGATTCTCTTTGCTAGAGTTCTTAAAAACATCCATTAAATCTTGCTTGGTCTTCGTTTGTTGGAAATGGCATCCTAAGGTTTTTCACCCATTGAAACCAAAGTAGGCAGGTATAAAGCACTTTTGCTAAAACAGTAAAAGCAAACCTTCAGCAGTATGAATAAAGATGTTGAGGGTTGAAGGAACTGTGTGTACAACAGTGCTTAGAATTATTGTATTTTAAAGGACTTCTGAGAAATTCAGGTTTTCACTTTTTTTTCAGTTAGCATATTCTGAGCTTGTTTGGTAGAAACGTGTATCTGACCATATCTCGACAATAACAGGCATTACATGGAAGTTCTTTTCTGGGAAAAATTCTCTTAGCTCGAGGTCTTAAAAACAGCCATTACATCTCTATTGCTTGGTCTTCTTTTGTTGGAAATGGCATCCTTAGGTTTTCACCCATTGAAACCAATGTAGGCAAGTAAAAAGCACTTTTGCTAAAACAGTAAAAGAAACCTTCAGTAGTAGGACTAAAGATGTGGAGAGTTGAAGGAACTTTGTCTACAACAGTGCTTAGAATTTTTGTATTTTAAAGGACATTTGAGAAATTCATGTTTTCACCTTTTTTTCAGTTAACGTATTCTGAGCATGTTTGGTAGAAAGGTATATCGGACCATAACGCTATAGAAACAGGCATTACATGTAACATCTTTTCTGGGAAAGATTCTCTTAGCTAGAGGTCTTAAAAACAGCCATTACATCTCTCTTGCTTGGTCTTCTTTTGTTGGAAATGGCATCCTTAGATTTTCACCCATTGAAACCACAGTAGGCAGGAATAAGCCCTTTTGCTAAAACAGTAAAAGCAAACCTTCAGTAGTCTGAATAAAGTTGTGGAGAGTTGAAAGAACTTTGTGTACAACAGTGCTTAGAATTCTTGTATTTTACAGGACATCTGAGGAATTCATGTTTTCACCTTTTCTTCAGTTAGCCTATTCTGAGCATTTTTGGTAGAAAGGTATGTCTGACCATAACACGACAATAACAGGCATTACATTTAACTTCTTTTCTGGGATAGATTCTCTTAGCTAGTGGACTTAAAAACAGCCATTTCATCTCTATTGCTCGGTGTTCTTTTGTTGGAAATGGCATGCTTAAGTTTTCACCCATTGAAACCAATGTAGGCAGGTATAAAGCCCTTTTGCTAAAAGAGTAAAAGCAAACCTTCAACAGCTGGACTAAAGATGTGGAGTGTTGAAGGAACTGTGTGTACAACAGTGCTTAGAATTCTTGTAGTTTAAAGGACTTCTGACAAATTCAGGTTTTCACATTTTTTTCAGTTAGCATCTTCTGAGCATATTTGGTGGAAAGGTATATCTGACCATATCTCGACAATAACAGGCATTACATGTAACATCTTTTGTGGGAAAGATTCTCTTAGCTAGAGGTCTTAAAAACAGCCATTACATCTCTATTGCTTGGTATTCATTTGTTGGAAATGACATCCTTAAGTTTTTACCCATTGAAACCAATGTAGGCAGGTATAAAGCACTTTTGCTAAAACAGTAAAAGCTAACCTTCAATCGTCGGACTAAAGATGTGGAGCGTTGAAGGATCTTTGTCTACAACAGTGCTTAGAATTCTTGTATTTTAAAGGACATCTGAGAAATTCATGTTTTCACTTTTTCGTCAGTTGGCGTATTCTGAGCATGTTTGGTAGAAAGTTATATCGGACCATAACTCTATAGAAACAGGCATTACATATAACATCTTTTGTGGGAAAGATTCTCTTAGCTAGAATTCTTAAAAACATCCATTAAATCTCTATTGCTTGGTCTTCGTTTGTTGGAAATGGCATCCTAAGATTTTTCACCCATTGAAACCAATGTAGGCAGGTATAAAGCACTTTTGCTAAAAAGTAAAAGCAAACCTTCAGCAGTCTGACTTAAGATGTTGAGGGTTGAAGGAACTGTGTGTACAGTATTGGTTAGAATTCTATTATTTCAAAGGACTTTTGAGAAATTCATGTATTCACCTTTATTTCAGAATGCCTATTCTCAGCATGTTTGGTAGAGAAGGTATATCTGACCATAACTCTATAGAGACTGGTATTTCATGTAACTCCTTTTCTGGGAAAGATTCTCTAAGCTAGACTTCTTAAAAACATCCATTACATCTCTATGGATTCTCCTTCTTTGGTCGGAAATGGCATCCTAAGGTTTTTCACCCATTGAAACTAATTTAGGCACATATAAAGCACTTTTGCTAAAACAGTAAAAGCACACCTTCAGTAGTCTGACTAAAGTTGTGGAGAGTTGAAAGAACTTTGTGTACAACACTGCTTAGAATTCTTGTATTTTAAAGCACTTCTGAGAAATTCAGGTTTTCACGTTTTTTTCAGTTAGCGTATTCTGAGCATGTTTGGTAGAGAAGGTATATATGACCATAATTCTATAGAAACAGGAATTACATGTAACTTGTTTTCTGGGAAAGATTCTCTTTGCTAGAGTTCTTAAAAACATCCATTAAATCTTGCTTGGTCTTCGTTTGTTGGAAATGGCATCCTAAGGTTTTTCACCCATTGAAACCAAAGTAGGCAGGTATAAAGCACTTTTGCTAAAACAGTAAAAGCAAACCTTCAGCAGTATGAATAAAGATGTTGAGGGTTGAAGGAACTGTGTGTACAACAGTGCTTAGAATTCTTGTATTTTAAAGGACTTCTGAGAAATTCAGGTTTTCACTTTTTTTTCAGTTAGCATATTCTGAGCTTGTTTGGTAGAAACGTGTATCTGACCATATCTCGACAATAACAGGCATTACATGGAAGTTCTTTTCTGGGAAAAATTCTCTTAGCTCGAGGTCTTAAAAACAGCCATTACATCTCTCTTGCTTGGTCTTCTTTTGTTGGAAATGGCATCCTTAGGTTTTCACCCATTGAAACCAATGTAGGCAGGTATAAAGCACTTTTGCTAAAACAATAAAAGCAAACCTTCAGTAGTAGGACTAAAGATGTGGAGAGTTGAAGGAACTTTGTCTACAACAGTGCTTAGAATTTTTGTATTTTAAAGGACATTTGAGAAATTCATGTTTTCACCTTTTTTTCAGTTAACGTATTCTGAGCATGTTTGGTAGAAAGGTATATCGGACCATAACGCTATAGAAACAGGCATTACATGTAACATCTTTTCTGGGAAAGATTCTCTTAGCTAGAGGTCTTAAAAACAGCCATTACATCTCTCTTGCTTGGTCTTCTTTTGTTGGAAATGGCATCCTTAGATTTTCACCCATTGAAACCACAGTAGGCAGGAATAAGCCCTTTTGCTAAAACAGTAAAAGCAAACCTTCAGTAGTCTGAATAAAGTTGTGGAGAGTTGAAAGAACTTTGTGTACAACAGTGCATAGAATTCTTGTATTTTACAGGACATCTGAGAAATTCATGTTTTCACCTTTTCTTCAGTTAGCCTATTCTGAGCATTTTTGGTAGAAAGGTATGTCTGACCATAACACGACAATAACAGGCATTACATTTAACTTCTTTTCTGGGAAAGATTCTCTTAGCTAGTGGACTTAAAAACAGCCATTTCATCTCTATTGCTCGGTGTTCTTTTGTTGGACATGGCATGCTTAAGTTTTCACCCATTGAAACCAATGTCGGCAGGTATAAAGCCCTTTTGCTAAAAGAGTAAAAGCAAACCTTCAACAGCTGGACTAAAGATGTGGAGTGTTGAAGGAACTGTGTGTACAACAGTGCTTAGAATTCTTGTAGTTTAAAGGACTTCTGAGAAATTCAGGTTTTCACATTTTTTTTCAGTTAGCATCTTCTGAGCATATTTGGTGGAAAGGTATATCTGACCATATCTCGACAATAACAGGCATTACATGTAACATCTTTTCTGGGAAAGATTCTCTTAGCTAGAGGTCTTAAAAACAGCCATTACATCTCTATTGCTTGGTATTCGTTTGTTGGAAATGACATCCTTAAGTTTTTACCCATTGAAACCAATGTAGGCAGGTATAAAGCACTTTTGCTAAAACAGTAAAAGCAAACCTTCAGCAGTCGGACTAAAGATGTGGAGCGTTGAAGGAACTTTGTCTACAACAGTGCTTAGAATTCTTGTATTTTAAAGGACATCTGAGAAATTCATGTTTTCACTTTTTCGTCAGTTGGCGTATTCTGAGCATGTTTGGTAGAAAGGTATATCGGACCATAACTCTATAGAAACAGGCATTACATGTAACATCTTTTGTGGGAAAGATTCTCTTAGCTAGAATTCTTAAAAACATCCATTAAATCTCTATTGCTTGGTCTTCGTTTGTTGGAAATGGCATCCTAAGATTTTTCACCCATTGAAACCAATGTAGGCAGGTATAAAGCACTTTTGCTAAAAAGTAAAAGCAAACCTTCAGCAGTCTGACTTAAGATGTTGAGGGTTGAAGGAACTGTGTGTACAGTATTGGTTAGAATTCTATTATTTCAAAGGACTTTTGAGAAATTCATGTATTCACCTTTATTTCAGAATGCCTATTCTCAGCATGTTTGGTAGAGAAGGTATATCTGACCATAACTCTATAGAGACTGGTATTTCATGTAACTCCTTTTCTGGGAAAGATTCTCTAAGCTAGACTTCTTAAAAACATCCATTACATCTCTATGGATTCTCCTTCTTTTGTCGGAAATGGCATCCTAAGGTTTTTCACCCATTGAAACTAATTTAGGCACATATAAAGCACTTTTGCTAAAACAGTAAAAGCACACCTTCAGTAGTCTGACTAAAGTTGTGGAGAGTTGAAAGAACTTTGTGTACAACAGTGCTTAGAATTCTTGTATTTTAAAGCACTTCTGAGAAATACAGGTTTTCACGTTTTTTTCAGTAAGCGTATTCTGAGCATGTTTGGTAGAGAAGGTATATATGACCATAATTCTATAGAAACAGGCATTACATGGAAGTTCTTTTCTGGGAAAAATTCTCTTAGCTCGAGGTCTTAAAAACAGCCATTACATCTCTATTGCTTGGTCTTCTTTTGTTGGACATGGCATCCTTAGGTTTTCACCCATTGAAACCAATGTAGGCAGGTATAAAGCACTTTTGCTAAAACAGTAAAAGCAAACCTTCAGCCGTATGAATAAAGATGTTGAGGGTTGAAGGAACTGTGTGGACAACAGTGCTTAGAATTCTTGCATTTTAAAGGACTTCTGAGAAATTCAGGTTTTTACCTTTTTTTCAGTTAGCGTATTCTGAGCATGTTTGGTAGAGAAGGTATATCTGACCATAACTCTATAGAAACAGGCATTACATGTAAAATCTTTTCTGGGAAAGATTCTCTTAGCTAGATGTCTTTAAAACAGCCATTATATCTCTATTGCTTGCTCTTCTTTTGTTGGAAATGGCATCCTTAGGTTTTCACCCATTGAAACCAAAGTAGGCAGGTATAAAGCACTTTTGCTAAAACAATAAAAGCAAACCTTCAGCAGTATGAATAACGATGTTGAGAGAGGAAGGAACTGGGTGTACAACAGTGCTTAGAATTCTTGTGTTTTAAAGGACTTCTGAGAAATTCAGGTTTTTCACTTTTTTTTTCAGTTAGCCTATTCTGAGCATGTTTGGTAGAAAGGTATATCTGACCATATCTCGACAATAACAGGCATTACATGTAACTTATTTTCTGGGACAGATTCTCTTAGCTAGAGGTCTTAAAAACAGCCATTACATTTCTATTGCTTGGTCTTCTTTTGTTGGAAATGGCATGCTTAAGTTTTCACCCATTGAAACCAATGTAGGCAGGTATAAAGCCCTTTTGCTAAAAGAGTAAAAGCAAACCTTCAACAGCTGGACTAAAGATGTGGAGTGTTGAAGGAACTGTGTGTACAACAGTGCTTAGAATTCTTGTAGTTTAAAGGACTTCTGACAAATTCAGGTTTTCACATTTTTTTCAGTTAGCATCTTCTGAGCATATTTGGTGGAAAGGTATATCTGACCACATCTCGACAATAACAGGCATTACATGTAACATCTTTTGTGGGAAAGATTCTCTTAGCTAGAGGTCTTAAAAACAGCCATTACATCTCTATTGCTTGGTATTCGTTTGTTGGAAATGACATCCTTAAGTTTTTACCCATTGAAACCAATGTAGGCAGGTATAAAGCACTTTTGCTAAAACAGTAAAAGCTAACCTTCAATCGTCAGACTAAAGATGTGGAGCTTTGAAGGAACTTTGTCTACAACAGTGCTTAGAATTCTTGTATTTTAAAGGACATCTGAGAAATTCATGTTTTCACTTTTTCGTCAGTTGGCGTATTCTGAGCATGTTTGGTAGAAAGGTATGTGCATTTTAACTCCTAGGGACTAGTGTTTCATCTGCTCTTTCTGGAAAGATTCTCTAAGCTAGAGTTCTTAAACGTCCATTACATCTCTATGGATTCTCCTTCTTTTGTCGGAAATGGCATCCTAAGGTTTTTCACCCATTGGAACTAATTTGAGGCACATATAAAGCACTTTTGCTAAAACAGTAAGCTTACCTTCAGTAGTCTGACTAAAGTTGTGGAAGTTGAAAGAACTTTGTGTACAACACTGCTTAGAATTCTTGTATTTTTAAAAGGAACATCTGAGAAATTCATGTTTTCACTTTTAAGTAGTTGTGAGTATTTCACAGGCATGTTTGGTAGAAAGGTATATCGGACCATAACGCTATAGAAACAGGCATTACATGTAACATCTTTTCTGGGAAAGATTCTCTTAGCTAGACGTCTTAAAAACAGCCATTACATCTCTCTTGCTTGGTCTTCTTTTGTTGGAAATGGCATCCTTAGATTTTCACCCATTGAAACCAAAGTAGGCAGGAATAAACCCTTTTGCTAAAACAGTAAAAGCAAACCTTCAGTAGTCTGAATAAAGTTGTGGAGAGTTGAAAGAACTGTGTGTACAACAGTGCTTAGAATTCTTGTATTTTACAGGACATCTGAGAAATTCATGTTTTCACCTTTTCTTCAGTTAGCCTATTCTGAGCATTTTTGGTAGAAAGGTATATCTGACCATAACACGACAATAACAGGCATTACATTTAGCTTCTTTTCTGGGAAAGATTCTCTTAGCTAGTGGACTTAAAAACAGCCATTTCATCTCTATTGCTCGGTGTTCTTTTGTTGGAAATGGCATGCTTAAGTTTTCACCCATTGAAACCAATGTCGGCAGGTATAAAGCCCTTTTGCTAAAAGAGTAAAAGCAAACCTTCAACAGCTGGACTAAAGATGTGGAGTGTTGAAGGAACTGTGTGTACAACAGTGCTTAGAATTCTTGTAGTTTAAAGGACTTCTGACAAATTCAGGTTTTCACATTTTTTTCAGTTAGCATCTTCTGAGCATATTTGGTGGAAAGGTATATCTGACCATATCTCGAAAATAACAGGCATTACATGTAACATCTTTTGTGGGAAAGATTCTCTTAGCTAGAGGTCTTAAAAACAGCCATTACATCTCTATTGCTTGGTATTCGTTTGTTGGAAATGACATCCTTAAGTTTTTACCCATTGAAACCAATGTAGGCAGGTATAAAGCACTTTTGCTAAAACAGTAAAAGCTAACCTTCAATCGTCGGACTAAAGATGTGGAGCTTTGAAGGAACTTTGTCTACAACAGTGCTTAGAATTCTTGTATTTTAAAGGACATCTGAGAAATTCATGTTTTCACTTTTTCGTCAGTTGGCGTATTCTGAGCATGTTGGGTAGAAAGGTATATCGGACCATAACTCTATAGAAACAGGCATTACATGTAACATCTTTTGTGGGAAAGATTCTCTTAGCTAGAATTCTTAAAAACATCCATTACATCTCTATTGCTTGGTCTTCGTTTGTTGGAAATGGCATCCTAAGGTTTTTCACCCATTGAAACCAATGTAGGCAGGTATAAAGCACTTTTGCTAAAAAGTAAAAGCTAACCTTCAGCAGTCTGACTTAAGATGTTGAGGGTTGAAGGAACTGTGTGTACAGTATTGGTTAGAATTCTATTATTTCAAAGGACTTTTACAACAGTGCTTAGAATTCTAGTATTTCAGGACTGAGAAATTCATGTTTTCACCTTTTTTTCAGCTAGTCTTCTGAGATGTTTGGTAGGAAGGTATATCTGACCATAACTCTATAGAAACAGGCATTACATGTAACTTTTTGTGGGAAAGATTCTAGCTAGAGTTCTTAAAAACATCCATTACATCTCTATGGATTCTCCTTCTTTTGTCGGAAATTGCATCCTAAGGTTTTTCACCCATTGAAACTAATTTAGACACATATAAAGCACTTTTGCTAAAAGAGTAAAAGCACACCTTCAGTAGTCTGACTAAAGTTGTGGAGAGTTGAAAGAAGTTTGTGTACAACAGTGCTTAGAATTCTTGTATTTTAAAGCACTTCTGAGAAATTCAGGTTTTCACGTTTTTTTCAGTTAGCGTATTCTGAGCATGTTTGGTAGAGAAGGTATGTCTGACCATAACTCTATAGAAACATCATTACATGTAACTTCTTTTCTGGGAAAGATTGTCTTAGCTAGAGTTCATAAAAACATCGATTACATCTCTATTGCTTGGACTACTTTTGTGGGAAATGGCATCCTAAAGTTTTCACCCATTGAAACCAATGTAGGCAGGTATAAAGCACTTTTGCTAAAACAGTAAAAGGAAACCTTCAGCAGTCTGACTAAAGATGTGGAGAGTTGAAGGAACTTTGTGTACAACAGTGCTTAGAATTCTTGTATTTTAAAGAAATTCTGAGAAATTCATGTTTTCACCTTTTTTTCAGTTAGCCTATTCTGAGCATGTTTGGTAGAAAGGTATATCTGACTATATCTCGACAATAACAGGCATTACATGTAACTTATTTTCTGGGAAAGATTCTCTTAGCTAGAGATCTTAAAAACAGCCATTACATCTCTATTGCTTGGTCTTCTTTTGTTGGATATGGCATCCTTAAGTTTTCACCCCTTGAAACCAATGTAGGCAGGTATAAAGCCCGTTTGCTAAAACAGTAAAAGCAAACCTTCAGCAGTCTGACTAAAGATGTGGAGAGTTGAAGGAACTCTGTGTACAACAGTGCTTAGAATTCTGGTATTTCAAAGGACTTCTGAGAAATTCATGTATTCACCTTTTTTTTCAGAATGCCTATTCTATGTTTGGTAGAGAAGGTATATCTGACCATAACTCTATAGAAACAGGCATTACATGTAACTTCTTTTCTGGGAAAAATTCTCTTAGCGAGAGTTCATAAAAACATCGATTACATCTCTATTGCTTGGACTTCTTTTGTTGGAAATGGCATCCTTAAGTTTTCACCCATTGAAACCAAAGTAGGCATGTATAAAGCACTTTTGCTAAAGCAGTAAAAGCAAACCTTCAACAGCTGGACTAAAGATGTGGAGTCTTGACGGAACTGTGTGTACAACAGTGCTTAGAATTCTAGTATTTCAAAGGACTTCTGAGAAATTCAGGTTTTCCCCTTTTTTTTAGTTAGCCTATTCTGAGCATGTTTGGTAGAGAAGGTATATATGGCCATAATTTTATAGAAACAGGCATTACATGTAACATGTTTTCTGGGAAAGATTCTCTTTGCTAGAATACTTAAAAACATCCATTAAATCTCTATTGCTTGGTCTTCGTTTGTTGGAAATGGCATCCTAAAGTTTTTCACCCATTGAAACCAAAGTAGGCAGGTATAAAGCACTTTTTCTAAAACATTAAAAGCAAACCTTCAGCAGTATGAATAAAGATGTTGAGGGTTGAAGGAACTGTGTGTACAACAGTGCTTAGAATTCTTGTATTTTAAAGGACTTCTGAGAAATTCAGGTTTTCACTTTTTTTTCAGTTAGCATATTCTCAGCATGTTTAGTAGAAAGGTATATCTGACCACATCTCGACAATAACAGGCATTACATGTAACTTATTTTCTGGGAAATAATCTCTTAGCTAGAGATCTTAAAAACATCCTTTACATCCGTATTGCTTGGTCTTCTTTTTTTGGAAATGGCATCCTTAGGTTTACACGGATTGAAACCAAAGTAGGCAGATATAAAGCACTTTTGCTAAAACAGCAAAAGCAAACCTTCAGCAGTCTGACGAAAGATGTAGAGAGTTGAAGAAACTTTGTCTACAACAGTGCTTAGAATTCTAGTATTTCAAACGACTTCTGAGATATTCATGTATTCACCTTTTTTTCAGAATGCCTATTCTGAGCATGTTTCATACAGAAGGTATATCTGACTATAACTCTATAGAAACAGGCATTACATGTAACATCTTTTCTGGGAAAGATTCTCTAAGCTAGAGTTCTTAAAAACATCCATTACATTTCTATTGCTTGGCCTTCTTTTGAGGGAAATGGCATCCTAGGGTTTTCACCCTTTGAAGCCAAGGTAGGCAGGTATAAAGCACTTTTGCTAAAACATTAAAAGCAAACCTTCAGCAGTCTGACAAAAGTTGTGGAGAGTTGAAGGAACTTTGTGTACAACAGTGCTTAGATTCTTGTATTTTAAAGGACTTCTGAGAAATTAATGTATACACCTTTTTTTCAGAATGCCTATTCTGAGATGTTTGGTAGAGAAGGTATATCTGACCATAACTCTATAGAAACAGGCATTACATGTAATATCTTTTCTGGGAAAGATTCTCTTGGCTAGAGCTCCTAAAAAACATCCATTACATTATTAATTTTTGCCAAATGAAACCAATGACGGCAGATATAAAGGCCTTTTCTACAAAAGTAAAAGCAAAGCTTCAGCAGTCTGACTAAAGATGTGGAGGGTTATAACAACTCTGCATCAAGAATGCTTTGAATTCAGGTATTTTAAAAGGCTTCAGAAAAATTCAGGTTTTGACCTTTTTTCGTAAAAACTGTCACAAGCTTATTTGGTAGAAAAGGTATATCTGAGCATAACTCTCTAGAAAGAGAGATTACCCGGATGTTCTTTTCTGTTACAGCTTCCTCTTAGCTAGTTGTCTTAAACACAATCATGTATCAGATGCTTTGGCTTCTTTTCCTGGACATGGCATCATTAGGTTCTCCTCCATTGAAACCATGGAGGGCAGATATAAAGGCCTTTTGCTACAAAAGTAAAAGCATAGCTTCAACAGTTTGACTAAAGATGTCGAGGATTAAAGCAACTCTGTGTACAACAGTGCTTGAATTCAAATATTTTAAAAGACTTCAGAGAAATTGAGGTTTTGATGTTTTTTTCAGATAGAATATTTGAAGCATATTTGGTATAAAAGTTATATCTAAGAATAACTCTATAGAAACAAGGATTACCCAGCAGTTCGGTTCTGTCACAGCTTTCTCTTAGCTCATTTTCTAAAACTCAGCATTACATTTCAGATTCTTTGGCTTCTTTTGATGGAAATGGCATTATTAATTTTCCCCAAGTGAAACCAATGACGGCAGATATAAAGGCCTTTTGCTAGAAAAGTAAAAGCAAGTCTGACTAAAGTTGGGGAACGTTATAGCAACTCTGTGTACTACAGTGCTTTGAATTCAAGTATTTTAAAAGGCTTCAGAGTAATTCAGGTTTTGACGCTTTTTCAGATATACTGTTACAATCATGTTTCGTAGAAAAGGTGTCTGAGCATAACTCTCTATACACAGGGATTACTCATAAGTTCTTTTCAGTCACAGCTTTCTCTTAGCTGGTTGTCTTAAAAACAGGCATTACATTTCAAATGCTTTGGCTTCTTTTCCTGGAAATGGCATCATTAGGTTTTTCCCCCATTGAAACCAATGAGGGCAGATATAAAGGCCTTTTGCCAAAAAATAAAAGCAAAGCTTCAGCAGTCTGACTAAAGATGTGGAGGGTTACAACAACTCTGCATCAAGAATGCTTTGAATTCACGTATTTTAAAAGGCTTCAGAAAAATTCAGGTTTTGACCTTTTCCCGTAAAAACTGTTGCAAGCTTATTTGGTAGAAAAGGTATATCTGAGCATAACTCTCTAGAAATAGAGAGTACCCAGATGTTCTTTTCTGCTACAGCTTCCTCTTAGCTAGTTTTCTTAAACACAATCATATATCAGATGCTTTGGCTTCTTTTCCTGGACATGGCATCATTAGGTTTTCCTCCATTGAAACCATGGAGGGCAGATATAAAGGCCTTTTGCTACAAAAGTAAAAGCATAGCTTCAGCAGTCTGACTAAAGATGTCAAGGATTAAAGCAACTCTGTGTACAACAGTGCTTGAATTCAAATATTTTAAAAGACTTCAGAGTAATTCAGGTTTTGACCTTTTTTCAGATATAGTGTTACAATTATGTTTCATAAAAAAGGTATATCTGAGCATAACTCTCTATACAAAGGGATTACTCATAAGTTCTTTTCAGTCACAGCTTTCTCTTAGATGGTTGTCTTAAACACAGGCATTACATTTCAAATGCTTTGGCTTTTTTTCTTGGTAATGGCCTCATAAATTTTTCCCTCATTGAAATCAATGAGGGCAGATTTAAAGGCCTTTTGCTATAAAGGTAAAAGCAAAGCTTCAGTAGTCTGACTAAATATGTGGAGGGTTATAGCAACTCTGTGTACCACAGAGCTTTTAATTCAAGTATTTCAAAAGACTTCCGAAATATTCCTGCTTTTACCGTTTTTCAGAGAGACTGTTAGAAGCATGTTTGGTAGAGAAGGTATATCTGAGCATAGCAGTCTAGGAAGAGGGATGACCCGGAAATTCTTTTCTGTCCAACTTTCTCTTAGCTAGTTGTCTTAAACACAGGCATTACATTTCAAAATGCTTTGGCTTCTTTTCTTCGTAATGGCCTCATAAGTTTTTCCCTCATTGAAATCAACGAGGGCAGATATAAAGGCCTTTGGCTACAAAAGTAAAAGCAAAGCTTCAGCAGTATGACTAAAGATGTGGAGGGTTATAGCAACTCTGTGTACCACAGTGCTTTTAATTCAAGTATTTCAAAAGACTTCCGAGATATTCATGTGTTTACCGTTTTTCAGATAGACTGTTAGAAGAATGGTTGGTAGAGAAGGTATATCTGAGCATAACATTCTAGGATCACAGATGACCCGGAAAATCTTTTCTGTCCAACTTTCTCTTAGCTAGTTTTCTTAAACACAGGCATTAGATTTCAAATGCTTTGGCTTCTTTTCATGGAAATGGCATCATTAGGTTTTTCCCCCATTGAAACCAAAGAGAGTAGATACAAAGGCCTTTTGCTAAAAAGTAAAGGCAAAGCTTCAGCAGTCTGACTAATGATGTGGAGGGTTATAGCAACTCTGTATCAAGAATGCTTTGAATTCACGTATTTTAAAAGACTTCAGAAAAATTCAGGTTTTGACCATTTTTATAAAAAACTGTTACAAGCTTATTTGGTAGAAAAGGTGTATCTGAGCATAACTCTCTAGAAATAGGGATTACACGAATGTTCTTTTCTGTTACAGCTTCCTCTTAGCTAGTTGTCTTAAACACAATCATATATCAGATGCTTTGGCTTCTTTTCCTGGACATGGCATCATTAGGTTTTCCTCCATTGAAACCATGGAGGGCAGATATAAAGGCCTTTTGCTACAAAAGTAAAAGCATAGCTTCAGCAGTCTGACTAAAGATGTCACGGATTAAAGCAACTCTGTGTACAACAGTGCCTTGAATTCAAGTATTTTAAAAGACTTCAGAGACTTTCAGGTTTTGATGTTTTTTTCAGTTACAATATTTCAAGCATATTTGGTAGAAAAGGCATATCTGAGAATAACTCTCTAGAAACAAGGATTACTCAGAAATTCTTTTCTGTCACAGCTTTACCTTAGCTCGTTTTCTTAAACCTGGCATTACATTTCAGATGCTTTGGCTTCTTTTGATGGAAATGGCATTATTAATTTTCCCCAAGTGAAACCAATGATGGCAGATATAAAGGCCTTTTGATACAAAAGTAAAAGCATAGCTTCAGCAGTCTGACTAAAGATGTCAAGGATTAAAGCAACTCTGTGTACAACAGTGCTTTGAATTCAAGTATTTTAAAAGACTTCAGAGAAATTCAGGTTTTGATGTTTTTTCAGATAGAATATTTCAAGCATATTTGGTAGAAAATGTATATCTGAGAATAACTCTCTAGAAACAAGGATTACCCAGAAGTTCTTTTCTGTCACAGCTTTCTCTTAACTCGTTTTCTTAAACCCGGCATTGCATTTCAAATGCTTTGGCTTCTTTTCATGGAAATGGCATTATTAATTTTCCCCAAGTGAAACCAATGACGGCAGATATAAAGGCCTTTTGCTACAAAAGTAAAAGCAAAGCTTCAGCAGTCTGACTAAAGATGTGGAGTGTTATAGCACCTCTGTGTACCACAGTGCTTTGAATTCAAGTATTTGAAAAGACTTCCGAGTAATTGAGGTTTTGACCTTTTTTCAGATATACTGTTGCAATCATGTTTTGTAGAAAAGGTATATCTGAGCATAACTCTGTATACATAGGGATTACTCATAAGTTCTTTTCAGTCACAGCTTTCTCTTAGCTGGTTGTCTTAAAACCAGGCATTATATTTCAAATGCTTTGGCTTCTTTTCTTCTAATGGCCTGAGAAGTTTTTCCCTCGCTGAAATCAATGAGGGCAGATATAAAGGCCTTTTGCTATAAAAGTAAAAGCAAAGCTTCAGCAGTCTGACTAAAGATGTGGAGGGTTATAGCAACACTGTGTAGCACAGTGCTGGTAATTCAAGTATTTCAAAAGACTTCTAAGATATTCATGTTTTTACCGTTTTTCAGATAGACTGTTAGAAGCATGTTTGTTAGAGAAGGTATATCTGAGCATAACATTCTAGGAACAGGGATGACCCGGAAAATCTTTTCTGTCCAACTTTCTCTTAGCTAGTTTTCTTAAACAAAGGCATTACATTTCAAATGCTTTGGCTTCTTTTCATGGAAATGGCATCATTAGGTTTTTCCCCCATTGAAACCAAAGAGAGGAGATACAAAGGCCTTTTGCTAAAAAGTAAAAGCAAAGTTTCAGCAGACTGACTAATGATGTGGAGGGTTATAGCAACTCTGTATCAAGAATGCTTTGAATTCACGTATTTTAAAAGACTTCAGAAAAATTCAGGTTTTGACCATTTTTATATAAACTGTTAAAAGCTTATTTGGTAGAAAAGGTGTATCTGAGCATAAGTCTCTAGAAATAGGGATTACACGAATGTTCTTTTCTGTTACAGCTTCCTCTTAGCTAGTTGTCTTAAACACAATCATATATCAGATGCTTTGGCTTCTTTTCCTGGACATGGCATCATTAGGTTTTCCTCCATTGAAACCATGGAGGGCAGATATAAAGGCCTTTTGCTACAAAAGTAAAAGCATAGCTTTAGCAGTCTGACTAAAGATGTCAAGGACTAAAGCAACTCTGTGTACAACAGAGCTTGAATTCAAATATTTTAAAACACTTCAGAGAAATTCAGGTTTGATGTTTCTTCAGATAGAATATTTCAAGCATATTTGGTAGAAAAGGTATATATGAGATTAATTCTCTAGAAACAAGGATTACCCAGAAGTTCTTTTCTGTAACAGCTTTCTCTTATCTCGTTTTCTTAAAACTGGCATTACATTTCAAATGCTTTGGCTTCTTTTCATGGAAATGGCATTATTAATTTTCGCCAAGTGAAACCAATGACGGCAGATATAAAGGCCTTTTGCTACAATTGTAAAAGCCAAGCTTCAGCAGTCTGACTAAAGATGTGGAGTGTTATAGCACCTCTGTGTACCACAGTGCTTTGAATTCAAGTATTTGAAAAGACTTCCGAGTAATTGAGGTTTTGACCTTTTTTCAGATATACTGTTGCAATCATGTTTTGTAGAAAAGGTATATCTGAGAATAACTCTGTATACATAGGGATTACTCATAAGTTCTTTTCAGTCACAGCTTTCTCTTAGCTGGTTGTCTTAAAACCAGGCATTATATTTCAAATGTTTTGGCTTCTTTTCTTCTAATGGCCTGAGAAGTTTTTCCCTCGTTGAAATCAATGAGGGCAGATATAAAGGCCTTTTGCTATAAAAGTAAAAGCATAGCTTCAGCAGTCTGACTAAAGACGTCAAGGATTAAAGCAACTCTGTGAACAACAGTGCTTTGAATCCAAGTATTTTAAAAGACTACAGAGATATTCAGGTTTTGATGTTTTTTCAGAAAGAATATTTCAAGCATATTTGGGAGAAAAGGTATATCTGAGAATAACTCTCTAGAAACAAGGATTACCCAGAAGTTCTTTTCTGTCACAGCTTTCTCTTAGCTCGTTTTCTTAAACCCGGCATTACATTTCAAATGCTTTGGCTTCTTTTCATGGAAATGGCATTATTAATTTTCGCCAAGTGAAACCAATGATGGCAGATATAAAGGCCTTTTCTACAAAAGTAAAAGCAAAGCTTCAGCAGTCTGACTAAAGAGGTGGAGGGTTATATCAACTCTGTGTACCACAGTGCTTTGAATTCAAGTATTTTAAAAGACTTCAGAAAAATTCAGGTTTTGACCTTTTTTATAAAAACTGTTACAAGCTTATTTGGTAGAAAAGGTATATCTGAGCATGACTCTCTAGAAATAGACCCGGATGTTCTTTCCCGTTACAGCTTCGTCTTAGCTAGTTGTCTTAAACACAATCATATGTCAAATGCTTTGGCTTCTTTTCCTGGAAATGGCATCATTAGGTTTTCCCCCATTGAAACCAATGAGGGCAGAAATAAAGGCCTTTGCTACAAAAGTAAAAGCATAGCTTCAGCAGTCTGACTAAAGACGTCAAGGATTAAAGCAACTCTGTGTACAACAGTGCTTTGAATTCAAGTATTTTAAAAGAATTCAGAGAAATTCAGGTTTTGATGTTTTTTCAGATAGAATATGTCAACCATATTTGGTAGAAAAGGTATATCTGAGAGTAACTCCCTAGAAACAAGGATTACCCAGAAGTTCTTTTCTGTCACAGCTTTCTCTTAGCTCGTTTTCTTTTTTTTTAAATTAATTTATTAGTTTAGTTTCAGTTAACAAGATTCAATTCCATAATTCCTTGATTTTCAAATTTCCTTTACTTCCCTCCCTCCTCCCCTCATGACAGCATATAGTACAGTATAGGGTCTGCAAATGCATTCATATTAAACATTATTTCAATTACAAAGGCATATTGTACTCGGTGGGATGAAAGATGGTAAGGAAGAAGTAAAACCAAACAATGAGAAGAACAAGATCATTTAGTTTGCTTCCATCAGGATTCAGGTTCAGTTCTTTCTAGTTATATCTCTGGATGGCGCATTTCTCACTTTCTTGAGTCATTCGGGATTAACTTATATCACTGCATTGTTGAAAAGAGTCCAGTCTGTCATAGTTGGTCGTCACAGATATGGTATGTCTGTGATTGTATACAAATTTCTTCTGATTCCACTCTTCTCGCTCAGCATCAGTTTGTATAAGTCTCTCCAGGTAATTATGAAATCCGTCACCTCCTCGTTTCTTATAGCACAATAAAATTCCATTACATTCATATACCACAACTTGTTTAGCCATTCCCCAATTGATGGGCACCCCTTTAGTTTCCAATTCTTTGCAACCACAAAAGGGCTGCTAAAAATATTTTTGTACATATGGGTCTTCCTCCCACTTCTATGATCTCTTTGGGATATAACCCTAGAAGTGGTATGGCTGGGTCAAAGGGTATGAAATTATTTATAATCCTTTGGGCATAATTCCAGATTGCCCTCCAGAATGGTTGGATAAGTTCACAACTCCACCAGCAATGTATTAGTGTTCCAATTTGTCCACATCCTCTCCAGCATTTGTCACTTTCTTGTTTTGTCATCTTAGCCAATCTGACTGGAGAGATGTGGTATTTCAGAGTTGTTTTGATTTGCATTTCTCTAATTAATAGTGATTTAGAGCATTTCTTCATATGCTTATAGATATCTTTAATTTCTTTTTCTGAAAACTTCCTATTCATATCCTTTGACCATTTCTCAATTGGGGAATGACTTGTATTCCTATAGATTTGGCTCAATTCTCTATAAATTTTAGAAATGAGTCCTTTATCAGAGACACAGGTTGTAAAAATTCTTTCCCAATTTCCCACCTCCCTCTTGATCTTGGTTACATTGGCTTTGTTTCTGCAGAAGCTTTTCAATTTAATGTAATCAAAATTATCCATTTTGCATTTTATAATGCTCTCTAATTCTTGTTTGGTCCTAAAATCTTCCCCTCTCCACAGATCTGTCAGGTAAACTATTCCTTGATTTCCTGAATTGCTTACAGTATCATCCTTTACACCTAGATCATGCACCCATTTAGACTTGATTTTGGTATATGGTGTTAGATAGTGATCTATGCCCAGTTTCTGCCATACTGTATTCCAGTTTTCCCAGCAGTTTTTGTCAAATAGTGCATTCTTATCCCAAAAATTGGGGTCTTTGGGTTTATCGAACAATAGATTGCTATATTCATTAACTGCTGGGTCTCCTGCACCTAATCTATTCCGTTGATCCACTACTCTACACCTCTGCCAGTACCAAGCAGTTTTGATGACTGCTGCTGTATAATACAGATTAAGATCTGGCATAACTAGTCCACCTTCCCTAGCATTTCTTTTCATTAATTCCCTTGATATTCTAGACTGTTTGTTTTTCCAAATAAATTTTGTTATTATTTTGTCTAACTCTACAAAGTAGTTTTTGGTAAATTGATTGGTATGGCACTAAATATATAGTTTAGTTTGGGTAAAATTGTCATTTTTATTATATTAGCTTGACCCAGCCACAAGCAATTGATATTTTTCCAACTATTTAGATCTGATTTTATTTGTGTGAGAAGTGTTTTGTAGTTGTGATCATATAGATTCTGGGTTTGTTTTGGCAAGTAGATTCCCAAATATTTTATAATGTCTACAGTGACTTTAAATGGGATTTCTTTTTCTATCTCTTGCTGTTGAGTTTTATTAGAGATGTATAGGAATGCTGAGGATTTATGTGGGTTTATTTTATATCCTGCAACTTTGCCAAATTTATTTATTGTCTCAAGTAGTTTTTTACTTGATTCTCTAGGATTCTCTAAGTATATCATCATATTATCTGCAAAGAGTGACAGCTTGGTCACTTCTTTGCCTAATTTGATTCCTTTGATTTCTTTTTCTTCTCTAATTGCTACTGCTAACGTTTCTAGTACCACATTGAATAAGAGGGGTGATAGTGGACACCCTTGTTTCACTCCTGATCTTATTGGAAAGGCTTCTAGTTTATCCCCATTGCATAGAATGCGTGCTGATGGTTTTAGATAGATGCTAGCAACTATTTTAAGGAAGGCCCCATTTATTCCTATACTTTCTAGTGTTTTTAATAGGAATGGATGTTGTACTTTGTCAAAAGCCTTTTCTGCATCTATTGAGATGATCATGTGGTTTTTGCTAGTTTTGTTGTTGATATGCTCAATTATATTGATGGTTTTCCTAATATTAAACCATCCTTGCATTCCTGGAATGAATCCTACCTGATCAGGGTGTATTATTTTGTGATAAGTTGTTGGAGTCTTTTGGCTAATATTTTATTTAGAATTTTTGCGTCTAAATTCATGAGGGAGAGTGCTCTATAATTTTCTCTCTCTGTTTTATCTCTTCCTGATTTAGGAATCAGTACCATATTTGTGTCATAGAAAGAGTTTGGTAGGACTCCTTCTTCACTAATTTTCCCAAATAGTTTGTAGAGCATTGGAGACAATTGTTCTTTAAATGTTTGATAGAATTCACTAGTGAACCCATCTGGCCCTGGAGATTTTTTCCTAGGGAGTTCATTGATGGCTTGTTTGATTTCTTTTTCTGAGATGGGGTTATTTAGGTAATTCCCTTCCTCTTCAGTTAATCTGGGCAATTTGTGATTTTGTAAATATTCATCCATTTCACTAAGATTGTCATATTGATGTGCATACAATTGGGAAAAATGTGGAGGGTTATAGCAACTCTGTGTACCACAGTGCTTTGAATTCAAGTATTTTAAAAGACTTCAGAGTAATTCAGGTTTTGACCTTTTTTCAGATATACTGTTACAATCATGTTTCGTAGAAAAGGCATATCTGAGCATAACTCTCTATCCACAGGGATTACTGATAAGTTCTTTTCAGTCACAGCTTTCTCTTAGCTGGTTGTCTTAAACACAGGCATTACATTTCAAATGCTTTGGCTTCTTTTCTTGGTAATGGCCTCATAAGTCTTTCCCTCATTGAAATCAATGACGGCAAATATAAAGGCCATTTGCTAAAAAAGTAAAAGCAAAGCTGCAGCAGTCTGACTAAAGCTGTGGAGGAGAAAAGCAACTCTGTGAAAAACAGTGCTTTGAATTCAAGTATTTCACAAGACCTTTGAGAAATTCAGGTTTTTACCTTTTTTCAAGTAGACTGTTACAAACATGTTTGGTAGAAATATATATATCTGAGCATAACTCCCTAGAAACAGGGATTACTCAAAAGTTGTTTTCTGGAACAGCTTTCTTTTAGCTAATTTTCTTAAATACAGCCATTACATTTCAATTGCTTTGGCTTCCTTTCTTGGTAATGGCCTCATAAGTTTTTCCCTCATTGAAATGGATGAGGGCAGATATAAAGGCCTTTTGCTACAAAAGTAAAAGGAAAGCTGTAGCAGTCTGACTAAAGCTGTGGAGAGGAAAAGCAACTCTGTGAACAACAGTGCTTTGAATTCAAGTATTTCAAAAGACCTTTGAGAAATTCAGGTTTTTACCTTTTTTCAAATAGACTGTTAAAACATGTTTGGTAGAAATATATATCTGAGCATGACTCTGTAGAAAAAGGGATTACTCAAAAGTTCTTTTCTGGCACAGCTTTCTTTTAGATAATTTTCTTAAATACAGGCATTACATTTCAAATGCTTTGGCTTCTTTTCATGGAAATGGCATCATTAAGTTTTCCCCCATTGAAACCAATACGGGCTGATATAAAGGCCTTTTGCCACAAAAGTAAAAGCAAAGCTTCAGGAGTCTGACTAAAGATGTGGAGGGTTAAATAGCAACTCTGTGTACCACAGTGCTTTGAATATCGTCGGATCCTTTCCTGGGGCCTTCCGGACGCCTGGTGGCAGGGAGTGCTGAGCAGAACAAAGCACACTTAAAAAGCCACTCAGGGGGCAACTCCAACTTTATTTCCTGCTCTTCTACATATATAGCCTATCCTATGCAAGCACTTTCCATTTTGGCTCTTGGAAAATTACAACACCTTTTGCCTTTTAAGGTCAAGCACACCTTAACCCCTGGGACTCTCGCGATCTCTACCTGGAGCAAAGATATTCCTTGTGGACCAGGATGTACCTCACTCCTTAGAACAAGGCCTGGTCAGCTGGGGGCCTAGCAGTCCCTCAAGTGCCTAGAGGGTTAATGGGGGCGAGAGGCCTTGCCATCATCACCTAAGCCCGGAGGCAGTGCCTTCACAGGTCCAGGGACCTCTCAACAGCACTGAGGTAAATCCATGTTGCCTCTCCCACATATCCCCCTTCCTTTTTAATAGAAGCAGAAAGGGCCTTTATCCCCAACAAGGTGTCTTGGCAGGTATGCACAAGCTTACGGCTTAGGGCCCTAAATGCTGAAGAGTCCTAGGGTGAGGTGAGGCACGGAAAACCTTGAAGTGAACTCATGGAAGATATCATTCAAAAAGGAACTGGAGGGAACAGGGGCATAGCATGTTTCATTAAGGCGCACGATAGCAAAGGTAAAATTGACCAATTCTTCACTTAGCCGGGCATCCCAGGGCCCAGAGATCCATTCACTGAGTTGCTTAATGGCAAGCAAAACATTTGTCTAAGATAAAAATGGTTATAGATAGTTTTGTGAAGGATTCATAAGTACCTTATTGTTTCAAGCAGAGATAAACAGTTCATGAGCTGTTGCTGGGCAGAGTGCTGGCAGGGGGAAGGGGCAGAGTCAATGCCCTGAGGTTGGGGGGTGGTGGAAATGTGATTGTACAGACTGGTTTTACAAATTGATTTTACAGACATAGATCCTAAAGTACCCCGTTTACAAACTGATGTTACAGATTGATACTACAGACATATATACATCCCAAGGACCCCATCATTCCCCCCTTAAACAGATGGCACCCAAAATCGTTTGGGGACAAGGGGCGATGGTCTCAGCTTCCCGAACTGCTTCTTGCTGGGAAGGGGCGTAGAGCTGTCCCTGCCTCACAGGGTTCCATCATTCAACGGGTGGGGTCCATGGCCAATGTCCAGAATCTGGCCAATGCTAGATCCAAGGGGTGATGAGTAGCAGCTTCGGGCAACCGTTGGTACTCAGTCTGAGCAGTCATCTGCAGATGGAAAGCACTGAGCCTAGAAGAGATAAACCTAGCAAGGAGGTTAAACAGGCAAGAGCCAAAAATAAGTAAGAGAAATTTGACCAGAAGTGGGGTGAGGATGGGCTAGCATAAGCCATTACTCAGACTATTTCACTTCCCTTCCTATTTCTACATACTACATAGACAAGATACCTCATAAGTCTTTATTCTTTTACTAACATAACTGTACTGCCTTTAACAAAAGAGGCTTCTGACTTGAACCTCACAGCTAAATGGTACACATACATCCTTGTTTCACAAAGCTTGTTTATCCTCTGATTATATTCACTCTGGGAGAAAGAGACACTTCACAAAGTGAATCTTGTACATGTACTTTCAGTTAGAAATGGTAACTTTTGCTTAGATAATGGAATAACTGCAAATTCAGATCAAAACAGCAAGATCTCTTCTGATTCACAACTCATTACATTCGTTTAGCAATACATTTCTCTTGCAAATGAAAGTTTTAATAGGCCTCTTAAAATTACACTAGGGATTTGAAAATTTCTTCTGAAAGTATTTTCCCTTCTTTTAAAACAGTTTCAAGATTTATAATTGATCACTAATCTTTTATGAAGAAAGTTAGTTGAAAACTTTTAAAATGATCTTAAGCAATTTGCATACTTTCTGCACGTATTCCAATTCCAAATGAAAAATATTAGATTTTCCAGTAAGCTTACACGAAAGAACCCATATCTGTTACTGACTACTTGCTCTGATCATAGAAACTTGCTATAGAAGGAGAAAGCAGGGACATGTGACATTCCAAATATGACAGGATAAAACATCCTTGACTCTGTTTCAATTCAGTTAAGTCACAGATATCCAACCATGCAGTATCTGTTCCATCTTATAGCTAGACTCAGGAATAGGTGGGAAACATTCCTTTTCAAAGGAATCCCATGGGTAAACTGAGCCAGGAGGGATCCCATCCCAGACAGAGGCTAAGATTGTCCCTTTGGCCTTTACCAAATATAGACTTCCACCTATCAGCAGTACAGGATCACAGTCCCTCTGAGTAGCTTGTGGCATTTGCTCCGAGATACTGATTTAATGCAACTATACCCAAATTCAAACTCAAAATAAAATTTAGTTCTGGTCCCAAGTGCCTTTTACCTTAAACAACAAGCTTCACCGATCACAGCTTAGAGCTAGTTATTTTTATTTTCATGGAGCTGCACTAAGCAATGAAGATTTATCAGGTCTCACAAAGGTAAAGAATTCCATTTACCATCTTTCCTTCTGAAATCTAAATGCCAATTGATAGAAATCCTTCTAATCTTTGCAACTCCTTATCAAGTTAGGTTCATTTAAAACTACACTTAAATAAGTTCCTTTCACAGGCTGAAAGACCTTGCCTAATAGAGATAGTTTTTGGGGGGAATTTGGCAGTTTTACAACATAAGGAAAATTGATATGAATTCTAAGGAGGAGAGACTGGGGGAAGGGCTAATAATGATGCCCCTGCTTAGCCAATTCTCATACATGCAGGAGGACTGTTCTGAATGGGTAGAACTAGTCAGAATAAAGTTTTCATCCAATCTCCTCCTTTCCACATACAGTAATCAATTGACAATTTTAGATTTTAACATTAAAACAGTAGCCAAAATAACTTCGTTAACAGTCTTACAAGTTTTAAACAGTCTTAACTGAAACTTCCTTTTAAACAAAGACAGACTTGGAAGCTTATGATTTCCCACATTACAATACTCCAAGACTAAGAAAACTGCTTCTTATACAGCATAGATAATACAACTTTTTACCAGTAACAATATCCTAAACAACTATCATGTTCTTAAATTGGAACAAATGAATTACCAATCTGGTGACTTTAAAAATCAAGTTTTTGAAGTTACACAGAACTAAAATTTTCTTGATGCCACATACCCAATCAACTTATCACTAGAAATCAATTACATTCTGGAATCTCACATAGATGGTGAATGTGGTGATCCATAAACCTTCGAATTAACATAAATACATCCTTAGATGAAGCAAGCTTGAAAACCACATCCCTATATTTTTCTTTCCTTTTTTCCCCCAAGTTTCTCATTTGCTCAATAAGAATTCTACAAAATACTTTTCCAATTCCCTGTGTACATTCACTTCATCATTAGTAGTGTGGAAACTATAACTTTAAGTCACTGCATATTTCCAGAATAGCCAAAAAGTTAAATGAACAACCAGCTATCACAATAAATATCAGCAGTATTATTACTACCTGTTTGTCTAATACACAGATTTTTCTTCTTTTAGGTGAGGCAGGAAATAGTTACATTTTCATCTGCCTGCCTCTTTGATTTGAGGGGAGAAGATTCCCTCCTTATTTCTTATCACCTTCTCCTCACTCCACTTGGCCAGAGTGGAATGAAGAGATTTTCAAACTTTTAAAGATCTTAAAACTTCTGTTCACACTTCTCAATACCCAATACCATCTCTA
This sequence comes from Gymnobelideus leadbeateri, assembly GCA_011680675.1. NCBI lineage: Eukaryota > Metazoa > Chordata > Mammalia > Diprotodontia > Petauridae > Gymnobelideus > Gymnobelideus leadbeateri. Next base: position 29,003 of record WOXC01002540.1, read on the forward strand.
TCTTAACTTCCTACCCATGCTTCTTTCTTTGCTACATGCTTAAACTTTCTTGCTTTTCCTATAGTCTTAGACTTGCATTTATCATAAACCTTACATGATGTTAGATTACACACTCACTCATTCACACAGACACACAAAAAAACAGAACAGAGAGAGAAACTGACAGGAACGTTCCAAAAGCTCACAGAGGATTGTTAGAAATCCCTAGGCACAAATCATGTTTGCTTGGCTTCCAGATAGATGCTAATGGAGGCCAGGTAAGACTTGCTTTAAGATAATCTAGGCTCAGATCCCCAAATGTAGGGGGAAACACTGGCCCATCCTTCCTTCTTGGGGTCCTGAAGACCGAGTTGTTTGTTTTGTTTTGTTTTGTTTTCAACTGCTCAAGAGACATGGGGGGGGCGAGTCTCACGGTATGGAGAGAGAATGTCAGGCTTGACAAAATAGATGTTGGGAACCAAGGCCATCAGAGACACAGTGTGGGTATAATTGGCTAAGCAGTTACCTTATAGATAGGGTACTGGAGAGAAAGGGGGCAAAAGCGGGGGAAGGCGATATACGACCTGCTAATGAGGGGGGCCCCAACAGCGACCAGCACTGTGCAGAGTCCCGGGTTTCAGCACCATTTGTCGTCGGATCCTTTCCTGGGGCCTTCCGGACACCACGTGGCAGGGAGTGCCCAGCAGAACAAAGCACACTTACACAGCAACTCAGGGGGCAACTCCAACTTTATTTCCTGCTCTTCTACATATATAGCCTATCCTAGGCAAGCACTTTGCATTTTGGCTCTTGGCCAATTACAACACCTTTTGCCTTTTAAGGTCAAACACACCTTAACCCCTGGGACTCTCCCGATATCTACTGGGAGCAAGGATATTCCTTGTGGACCCGGATGTACCTCACTCCTTAGAAGAAGGCGTGGTCAGCTGGGAGCATAGCAGTCCCTCAAGTGCCAAGAGGGTTAATGGGGGCGAGAGGCCTTGCCATCATCGCCTAAGCCCAGAGGCAGTGCCGTCACAGGTCCAGGGACCTCTCAAGGGCACTGAGGTAAATCCACGTTAGCTCTCCCACATTTGAATTCAAGTATTTTAAAAGACTTCATAGAAATTCAGGTTTTGACCTTTTTTTAGTTAGACTGTCATAAGCATGTTTGGTAGAAAAAGTATATCTGAGCATATCTCTCTAGAAACAGGGATTACCCGGAAGGTCTTTTTTGTCACAATATTCCCGTAGCTACTTGTCTTAAAGGAGGCATTATGTATCAAATACTTTGGCTTCTCTTCATGGAAATGGCATCATTAAGTTTTCACCCATTGAAATCAATGAGGGCAGATATAAAGACCTTTTGTTAAAAAAGTAAATGCAAAGCTGCAGCAGTCACAATAAAAATGTGGAGAATAAAAGGAAAGCTCTGTACAACAGTACCTTGAATTCAAGTATTTAAAAAGACTTCTGAGACATTCATGTTTTTACCTTTTTTCAGATAGAAAGTGACAAGCATGTTTGGTAGAAAAGGTATGTCTAAGAATAACTCTCTAGGAACATGGATTACACAGAAGATTTTTTTCTCTCTAACTATCCCTTAGGTAGTTGTCTTTAACAAAGGCATTACTTATCACAAGCTTTTTCTTCTTTTCATGGAAAGGGCATCATTAGGTTTTCCCCCATTGAAACCAAGGAGGGCAGATATAAAGGCCTTTTGCTGCAAAAGTAAAAGCAAAGCTTCAGCAGTCTGACTAAAGATGTGGAGGCTTAAAAAGCCACTCTGTGTACCACAGTGCTTTGAATTCAAGTATTTTAAGAGACGTCACAGAAATTCAGGTTTTGACTTTTTTCAGATAGACTGTAACAAGCATGTTTGGTAGAAAAAGTATATCTGAGCATATCTGTCTAGAAACAGGGATTACCTGGAAGTTCTTTTCTGTCACAGCATTCCCTTAGCTACTTGTCTTAAAGGAGGCATTATGTATCAAATACATTGGTTCCTCTTCATGGAAATGGCATCATTAAGTTTTCCCCTTTGAAATCAATGAGGGGAGATATAAAGACCTTTTGTTAAAAAAGTAAATGCAAAGCTGCAGCAGTCACAATAAAAATGTGCAGAGTAAAAGGAAAGCTGTGTACAACAATGCCTTGAATTCAAGTATTTAAAAAGACTTCTGAGACATTCATATTTTTACCTTTTTTCTGATAGACTGTAACAAGCGTATTTGGTGGAAAAGGTACATCTAAGCATAACTCTCTAGGAAAATGGATTACACAGAAGTTATTTTCTGTCCAACTATCCGTTACTTAGTTGTCTTTAAGAAAGGTATTACTTATCACAAGCTTTTTCTTCTTTTCATGGAAATGGCATCATTAGGTTTTCCCCCACTGAAACCAAGGAGGGCTGATATAAAGGCCTTTTTGCTACAAAAGTAAAAGCAGTCTGACTAAAGATGTGGAGGGTTATAGCAATTCTGTATACCACAGTGCTTTGAATTCAAGTATTTCAAAAGACTTCCGAGATATTCATGTTTTTACCTTTTTTCAGATAGACTGTTAGAAGCATGTTTATTAGAAAAGGTATATCTGATCATAACACTCTAGTAACAGGGATGACCCGGAAATTCTTTTCTGTCCAACTTCCTCTTAGCTAGTTTTCTTAAAAACAGGCTTTACATTTCAAATGCTTTGGCTTCCTTTCAAGGAAATGGCATGCTTAGGTTTTTCCCCCATTGAAACCAATGAGGGCAGATATGAAGGCCTTTTGCTAAAAAATAAAAGCAAAGCTCCAGCAGTCTGACTAAAGATGTGGAGGGTTATAGCAACTCTGTGTCAAGAATGCTTTGAATTCACGTATTTTAAAAGACTTCAGAAAAATTCAGGTTTTGACCTTTTTTCATAAAAACTGTGACAATCTTATTTGGTAGAAAAGGTATATCTGAGCATAACTCTGTAGAAATAGGGATTACCCAGATGTACTTTTCTGTTACAGCTTTCTCTTAGCTAGTTGTCTTAAACACAATCATATATCAGATGCTTTGGCTTCTTTTACTGGAAATGGCATCATTAGGTTTTCCCCCATTGAAACCAATGAGGGCAGATATGCAGGCCTTTTCCTACAAAAGTAAAAACATAGCTTCAGCAGTCTGACTAAAGATGTCAAGGATTAAAGCAACTCTTTGTACAACAGTGCTTTGAATTCAAGTATTTTAAAAGACTTCAGAGACATTCAGGTTTTGATGTTTTTTTTCAGATAGAATCTTTCAAGCATATTTGGTAGAAATGGTATATCTGTGAATAACTCTCTAGAAACAAGGATTACCCAGAAATTCTCTTCTGTCACAGCTTTCTCTTAGCTCGTTTTCTTAAACCCGGCATTACATTTCAAATGGTTGGCTTCTTTTCCTGGAACTGGCATTATTAATTTTCCGCACGTGAAACCAATGACGGCAGATATAAAGGCCTTTTGCTACAAAAGTAAAAGCAAAGCTTCAGCAGTCTGACTACAGATGTGGAGTGTTATAGCACCTCTGTGTACCACAGTGCTTTGAATTCAAGTATTTTAAAAGACTTCATAGTAATTCAGGTTTTGACCTTTTTTTCAGATATGCGGTTTCAATCATGTTTCATAGAAAAGTTATATCTGAGCACAACTCTCTATACACAGGGATTACTCATAAGTTCTTTTTAGTCACAGCTTTCTCTTAGCTCGTTTTCTTAAAGCCGGCATTACATGTCAAATGCTTTGGCTTCTTTTCATGGAAATGGCATTATTAATTTTCCCCAAGTGAAACCAATGACGGCAGATATTTTTCAGATATACTGTTACAATCATGTTTCATAGAAAAGGTATATCTGAGCATATCTCTCTATGCACAGGGATTACTCATAAGTTCTTTTCAGTCACAGCTTTCTCTTAGCTGGTAGTCTTAAACACAGGCATTACATTTCAAATGCTTTGGCTTCTTTTCTTGGTAATGGTCTCATAAGTTTTTCCCTCATTGAAATCTATGAGGGCAGATATAAAGGCCTTTTGCTAAAAAAGTAAAAGCAAAGCTGCAGCAGTCTGACTAAAGCTGTGGAGGGGAAAAGTAACTTTGTGGACAACAGTGCTTTGAATTCAAGTATTTCAAAAGACCTTTGAGAAATTCAGGTTTTCACCTTTTTTCTATTAGACTGTTACAAACATGTTTGGTAGAAATATATATCTGAGCATAACTCTCTAGAAACAGAGATTACTCAAAAGTTCTTTTCTGGCACAGCTTTCTTTTAGCTAATTTTCTTAAATACAGGCATTACATTTCAAATGCTTTGGCTACTTTTCATGGAAATGGAATCATTAAGTTTTCCCCCTTTGAAACCAATAAGGGCTGATATAAAGGCCTTTTGCTACAAAAGTAAAAGCATAACTTCAGCAGTCTGACTAAAGCAGTGGAAGGAAAAGCATCTCTTTCTACCACAGTGCTTTGAATTCAAGTATTTGAAAAGACTTCTGAAAAATTTAGGGTTTTACCTTTTTTTCAGATAGACTGTTACAAGAGTGCTTGGTAGAAACGGTTTATGTGGGCATAACTCTCTAGAAACAGGGATTATCTGGAAGTTTGTTTCTGTCAAAGCTTTCTCTAAGCTAATTGTCTTATATATACGCATTGCATATCAAATGCTTTGCATTCTTTTTGTGGAAATGACATGATTAGGTTTTCTACAAATGAAACCAATGTGGATAGATATAAAGGCTTTTTGCTACAAAAGTAAAAGCAAAAGTCAGCAGTCTGACTAAAATTGTGGAGGATTAAAGCAACTCTGTGTACAGCAGTGCTTTGAATTCAAGTATTTCAAAAGACTTCAGAGAAATTCAGGTTTTGATCTTTTTTTCAGATAGACTGTTACAAGCATATTTGGTAGAAAAGGTATATCTGAGTATAACTCTCTAGAAAGAAGGAATACCCAGAAGTTCTTTTCTGGAACAGCTTTCTATTAGCTAGTTGTGTTAAACGGAGGCATTACTTATCAAATGCTTTGGGTTCTTTTCGTGTAAATGGCATGATTCGGTTTTCCCCCTTAAAAACAATGAAGGCAGGCATAAAGGCCTTTTGCTACAATAGTTAAAGCAAGGCATCAGCAATCTGACTAAAGTTGTGGAGGGTTATAGCAACTCTGTGTACCACAGTGCTTTGAATTCAAGTATATCAAAAGACTTTAGAGAAATTCATGTTGTTACCGTTTTTCAGATAGACTGTTACAAGCATATTTGGTAGAAAAGGTATATCTGAGCATAAGTCTCTACAGACAGTGATTACCCGGAAGTTCTTTTTTATACAACTTTATTTTAACTACTTGTCTTCATTGGGCGCTTTACATATCACATGCTCTGGCTTTTTTTTCTTGGAAATGGCATCATTACGTTTTCTCCCATTGAAACAATTGAGGGCAGATACAAAGTCCTTTTGTAAAAAAGTAAAAGCATAGATTCAGCAGTCTAACTAAAGATATGGAGGGTAAAAGCAACTCTGTGTACAACAGTGCTTTGAATTCAAGTATATCAAAAGACATCTGCAAAATTTACGTTTTGACCTTTTTTCAGATAGACTGTTACAAGAATGTTGGGTAGAGACAAATAAGAGGGGCGGAGCCAAGATGGCAGAGTAGAAACAGCTTATCCAAGCTGCTCTGCCACCAGATTCCCCCCAAACTATGTAAAAGGGGACTCTGAACATGTTCTGGAGCCCCAGCACCCACAGAATGACACAGAGAAGCTAACCTCCCGCTGAGGACAGCCCAGCAGCCCTGAAGGGAGGACGAGCTCTGCGGTCTGGGACCTTATAGAGGGCAGAGTCCAGAGCGCAGGACCTGAGCCTAACCCAGGTCCATTTGAGCCTAGGTTTTCGCCCCAGGGCGGCAGTGCCAGCAGCCCGATGGAGGAACCCCAGAACACCAGGAGCTGTGGAGACTCCAGAATTATAAACATAAACATGCCTAGGACAAAGTAAGATGTTAGTGTCCTATGGACTTTGGGACTGGTATTTAGGGAATGGGTTGGTTCCCTCCCCTGGTGGATTGAAGCTGCTGAGGAGAATAGGAAGGGAAAAAAAAGCAAATCCACATTCTCATTGAATTTGGTTCAGGGAGAGAATGACATCCATACTCAATGGGATACCTCAACCTGCAGCAGAATAGGGGGAAGGGGGATAAGAGGAGGGATGATGGATGGGAGGGCATCTTTGGGGGGAGGGGAGGTTGGAAGTACCCACAATAGAACAGGGACAGGATCATGTAGGGAATGGACCAGGTGGGGGGTGGGATGAGTGGGAAGGAATGATAATCAGCCTTGTACAATATATCTACTATGATAATGTTTTGCTTAGCCAGACGTGTACAACATATACTGAATTACTTATCTCCACAGAGGGAATAGGTAACAAGGGAGGAAGGAAATGGATCTGAAATTCGAGGTCTTAACATTCAATGTTTGAAATATATATGAATATTATTATTAAGACTCTTTTGCTTAGGTTTTCCCCATTGAAACCAATGAGGAAAGATATAAAGGCCTTTTGCTAAAAACAGTAAAAGCAAAGCTGCAGTAGTCTGACTAAAGATGTTGAGCGTAAAAGCCACTCTGTGTACAACAGTGCTTTGAATTCAAGTATTTCAAAAGACTTCTGAGAAATTTAGGTTTTTACCTTTTTTCAGATAGACTGTTACAAAAGGGTTCTGTAGAAAAGGTATATTTGGGCATAACTCTCTAGAAATACGGATTATCCGGAATTTTGTTTCTGTCAAATATTTCTTTTAGTTAGTTGTCTTCAATACAGGCATTGGATATCAAATGCTTTGGCTTCTTTTCCTGGAAATGGCATCATTAGGTTTTCCCCATTGATACCAATGAGGGCAGATATAAAGGCCTTTTGCTAAAAAAGTGAAAGCAAAGCTTCAGCAGTCTGACTAAAGATGTGGAGGGTTAAAACAACTCTGTGTACAACAGTACTTTGAATTCATGTATTTTAAGAGACTTCAGAGAAATTCAGGTTTAGAAGCATGTTGGGTAGAAACGGTATATCTGAGCATAACTCTCTAGAAACAGGGATTACCCAGAAGTTCTTTTCTGTTCTGCTTTCTCTTAGCGAGTTGTCTTAAACGCAGGCATTACGTATCAAATGATTTGGCTTATTTTCTTGGAAATGGCATCATTAATTTTTCTCCCAAAGAAGGAAGACATAATGACATTTTACTAAAAAAGTAAAAGCAAATATTGAACAGTCTCACTAAATATGTCGAGCATTAAAGCAACTCTGTGTACACCATTGCTTTGAAATCAAGTATTTTAAAAGACTTCAGAGAAATTCAGGTTTTGACCTTTTTTCAGATAGACTGTTACAAACATATTTCATAGGAAAGGTATATCTGAGCATAACTCTCTAGAAATAGGGATTACCTGGAAGTTCTTGCCTCAGCTTTCTCTTACCTAGTTGTCTTGAATACAGGTATTATATATCACATGCTTTGGCATCTTTCCTTGGAAAAGGCATCACTAGGTTTTCCCCATTGAAACCAATGAGGGCAGATATAAAGGCCTTTTTCTACAAAAGTAAAAGCAAAGCTGCAGCATTCTGACTATAGAGGTGGAGGGTTCTAGCAACTCTGTGTGCCACAGTGCTTTGAATGCAAGTATTTCAACAGACTTCGGAGAAATTCGTATTTTTACCTTTTTTCAGGTAGACTGTTATAAGCATGTTATTCGAAAAGGTATATCTGAGCATAACGCTCTAGAAACAGACATTCCATGGAAATATATTGTCGTCCAGCTTCATCTTAGCTAGTTTTCTTAAACACAGGCATTACATTTCAAATAGTTGGCTTCTTTTTGTGGAAATGGCATCATCATTAAGTTTTCCCCCACTGCAACAAATGAGGGCAGATATAAAGGTCTTTTGCTAAAAAAGTAAAAGCAAAGCTTCAGCAGTGTGACTAAAGATGTCCAGGATTAAGGCAACTCTGTGTACAAGAGTGCCTTGAATCCAAGTATTTCAAAAGACTTCAGAGAAATTCGGTTCTTGAACTTTTTTGAGATATACTGTTACAAGCATATTTGGTAGAAAAGGTATATCTGAGTATAATTCCCTAGAAATAGGGATTACCCTGAAGTTATTTTCTATAGCACCTTTCTCTTAGCTAGGTGTCTTAAACGCAGGCATTACCTATCAAATGCTTTGGCTTACTTTCGTGAAATGGCATCATTAGGTTTTCCCCATTGAAATCAATGAGGGCAGATATAAAGGCCATTGACTACAAAAGTAAAAGCAAAGCTTCAGCAGTCTGACTAAAAATGTGGAGGGTTAAAGGAACTCTGTGTACAACAGTGCCTTGAATTCAAGTATTTCAAAAGACTTCTGAGAAATTCTAGTTTTAACTTTTTTCAGACAGACTGTTACAGCATGTTTACTAAAAGAGGTATATCTGAGGATAACTCTCTTGAAACAGGGATTACCCGGAAGAGATATCTGCCCTCATTGGTTTCAATCAGGAAAACTTAATGATGCCATTTCCAAGAAAAGAAGCCAAAGCATGTGATATGGAATGCCTGCCTTTAAGACAACTAGCTTAGAGAAACCTGGACAGAAAAGAACTTCTGGGTAATCCCTGTTCCTAGAGAGTTATGCTCAGATATACCTTTTCTACCAAACATGCTTATAACAGTCTATCTCAAAAAAGGTAAAAATATGAATTTCTCAGACATCTCTTGAAATACTTGCATTCAAAGCACTGTGATACACAGAGTTGGAATAACCCTCCACATCTTTAGTCAGACTGCTGCAGGTTACATTTTTAGCAAAAGACCGTTTTATCTGTGCTCATTTGTTTCAATGCGGGGAAACCTAATGATGCCATTTCAACGAAAACAAGCCAAAGCATTTGATAAGTAATGCCTGCGTTTAAGACAACTAGCTAAGAGAAAGCTGTTACCGAAAAGAACTTCTGGGTAATCCCTCTTTCTAGAGAGTTATGCTTTTAACAGTCTATCTGAAAAAAGGTCAAAACTTGAATTTCTCTGAAGTCTTTTAAAATACTTGAATTCAAAGCACTGTTTTACAGAGAGTTGCTTTCCTCATTGACATCTTTAGTCAAACTGCTGAAGCTTTGCTTTTACTTTTTTAGCAAAAGGCCTTTATATCTGCCCTCATTGGTTTCAATGGGGGAAAACTTAATGATGCCATTTCCACGAAAAGAAGCAAAACTATTTGAAATGTAATGCATGTGTTTAAGAAAACTAAGTAAGAGAAAGCTGTTCCAGAAAAGAATTTCCGCGCAATCCCTATTTCTACAGAGTTATGCTCAGGTATACCTTTTCTAGCAAATGTGCTTGCAACAGGCTATCTGAAAAAAAAGGTCAAAACCTGAATTTCTCTGAAGGCTTTTAAAATATTTGAACTCAAAATAGTGTTGACACAGAGTTGCTTTAATCCACGACATCTTTAGTAAGACTGTTGTAGCTTTGCTTTTACTTTTTTGGCAAAAGGTCTTTATATATGCCCTCATTGGTTTCAATGGGGGAAAAACTAATGATGCCATTTCCAGGAAAAGAATCCAAAGCATTTGAAATGTAATGCCGAGGTTTAAGAAAACTAGCTACAAGAAAGGTGTTACAGAAAAGAACTTCTGTGTAATCCTTGTTTCAAGAGAGTTATTCTCAGATATACCTTTTCTAATGAATATGTTTGTAACAGTCGATCTGAAAAAAGATGAAAACCTGAATTTCTCTGAAGTCTTTTAAAATACTTGAATTTAAAGCACTTTTGTACACATGGTTGCTTTAATCAGGGACATCTTTGATCAGACTGCTGAAGCCTTGCTTTTACTTTTTTAGGAAAAGGCTTTTATATCTGTCATCCTCGGTTTCAATGGGAGAAAACCTAATGATGCCATTTCCAAGAAAAGAAGCCAAAGCATTTGATATATTCCTCCGTAGCTAAGAGAATGTTGTGACAGAAAAGAACTTCGGGGTAATCCCTGTTTCTAAAGAGTTATGCTCAGAAATACGTTTTCTACCAAATATGCTTGCAACAGGCTATCTGAAAAAAGGTCAAAACCTGAATTTCTCTGAAGTCTTTTAAAATACTTGAACTCAAGCACTGTTGACACAGAGTTATTTTAATCCTTGACATCTTTCCTCAGACTGCTGAAGCTTTGCTTTTAATTTTTTAGCAAAAGGCCTTTATATCCGCCCTCACTGTTTTCAATGGAGGAAAACATAATGATGCCATTTCCACAAAAATTCACCAAAGCATTTGAAATTGAATGCCTGGGCTTAAGAAAACTAACTAAGAGAAAGCAGGATGGAAAAATATTTCCGGGTAATACCTGTTCCTAGAGAGTTATGCTCAGATATACCTTTGCTACCGAACATACTTGTAACAGTCTATCTGAAAAAAGGTAAAAACATGAATATCTCAGAAGTCTTTTGAAATACTTGAATTAAAAGCACTGTGGTACACAGAGTTGCTATAACCCTCCACATCTTTAGTCAGACTGCTGAAGCTTTGCTTTTACTTTTGTAGCAAAAGGCCTTTATATCTGCCCTCATTGGTTTCAATGGGGGAAAACCTAATGCTGCCATCTCCAGGAAAAGAAGCCAAAGCATTTGATATGTAATGCCTACATTTGAGACAAATTGATAAGAGAAAGCAGTGACAGAAAAAAATCCCCAGTAATCCCTGTTTCTAGAGACTTTCGCTAAGATATACCTCCTCTACCCAACATGCTTCAAAACCTGAATTTCGATGAAGTCTTTCAAAATACATGAATTCAAAGCCTATGGGACACAGAGTTTCTATAACCCTCCACATCTTTATTCAGACTGCTGAAGCTTTGTTTTTACTTTTTTAGCATAAGGCCTTTATATCTGCCCTCATTGATATCAATGGGGGAAAACCTAATTATGCCATTTCCAGGAAAAAAAAGCCAAAGCATTTGATATCCTATGCCTGTATTTAAGACAACTAGCTAAGAGAAAGCTTTGACAGAAAGAAACTCCTGGATAATCCGTATTTCTAGAGAGATATGCTGAGATATACCTTTTGTACCCAACACTCTTATAACAGTCTATCTGAAAAAAGTTAACAACATGAATTTTTCAGAAGTCTTTTCAAACACTTGCCTGCAAAGACCTGTTGTACAGAGAGTTTCTTTACCCATCCACATCTTTAGTCAGACTGCTGCAGCTTTGCCCTTAGTTTTTTTAGCAAAAGGACTTTTGCTACAAAAGTAAAAGCATAGCTTCAGCAGTCTGACTAAAGATGTCAAGGATTACAGCAACTCTATGTACAACAGTGCTTTTAATTCAAGTATTTTAAAAGACTTTAGAGAAATACAGGTTTTATGTCTTTTTCAGATAGAATATTTCAAGCATATTTGGTAGAAAAAGGTATATCTGAGAATAACTCTCTAGAAACAAGGATTACCCAGAAGTTCTGTTCTGTCACAGCTTTCTCTTAGCTGGTTTTCTTAAAACCGGCATTACATTTCAAATGCTTTGGTTTCTTTTCATGGAAATGGCATTATTAATTTTCCCCAAGTGAAACCAATGATGGCAGATATAAAGGCCTTTTGCTACAAAAGTAAAAGCAAAGCTTCAGCAGTCTGACTAAAGATGTGGAGGGTTATATCAACTCTGTGTACCACAGTGCTTTGAATTCAAGTATTTTAAAAGACTTCAGAGTAATTCAGGTTTTGACCTTTTTTCAGATATACAGTTACAAGCATGTTTCGTAGAAAAGGTATATCTGAGCATAACTCTCTATACACAGGGATTACTCATAAGTTCTTTTCAGTCACAACTTTCTCTTGGCTGGTTGTCTTAAACACAGGCATTACATTTCAAATGCTTTGGCTTCTTTTCTTGGTAATGGCCTCATTACTTTTTCCCTCATTGAAATCAGTGAGGGCAGATATTAAGGCCTTTTGCTACAAAAGTAAAAGCAAAGCTTCAGCAGTCAGACTAAAGATGTGGAGGGTTATAGCAACTCTGTGTACCACAGTGCTTTTAATTCAAGTATTTCAACAGACTTCAGAGATATTCATGTTTTTACCTTTTTTCAGATAGACTTTTAGAAGCATGATTGGTAGAGAAGGTTTATCTGAGCATAACACTCTAGGAACACGGATGACCCTGAAATCCTTTTCTGTTCAACTTTCACTTAGCCAGTTTTCTTAAACACAAGTATTACATTTCAAATGCTTTGGCTTCTTTTCATGAAAATGGCATCATTGTGTTTTTCCCCCATTGAAACCAATGAGGGCAGATATAAAGGCCTTTTGCTAAAAAATAAAAGGAAAGCTTCAGCAGTCTGACTAAAGATGTGGAGGGTTATAGCAACTCTGTATCAAGAATGCTTTGAATTCACGTATTTTAGAAGACTGCCGAGATATTCATGTTTTTACCTTTTTTCAGATAGGGTGTTAGAAGCATGTTTGGTAGAGAAGGTATATCTGAGCATAACACTCTAGGAACCGGGATGACCCGGAAATTCTTTTCTGTCCAACTTTCTCTTAGCTGGTTTTCTTAAACACAGGCATTACATTTTAAATGCTTTGGCATCTTTTCTTGGTAATGGCCTCATAAGTTTTTCCCTCATTGAAATCAATGAGGGCAGATATAAAGCTCTTTTGGTAAAAAAGTAAAAGCAAAGTTGCAGCCGTCTGGCTAAAGCTGTGGAGGGGAAAAGCAACTCTGTGAACAACAGTACTTTGAATTCAAGTATTTCAAAAGACCTTTAAGAAATTCAGGTTTTTATCTTTTTTCAAATAGACTGTTACAAACATGTTTGGTAGAAATATATACCTGAGCTTAACTCTCTAGAAATAGGGATTACTCAACAGTTCTTTTCTGGCACAGCTTTCTTTTAGCTATTTTTCTTAAATACAGGCATTACATTTCAAATGCTTTGGCTACATTTCATGGAAATGGCACCATTAAGTTTTCCCCATTGAAATCAATGAGGGCAGATATAAAGACCTTTGTTAAAAAAGTAAATGCAAAGCTGCAGCAGTCACAAAAAAATGTGGAGAGTAAAAGGAAAGCTATGTACAACAGTGCCTTGAATTCAAGTATTTAAAAAGACTTCTGAGACATTCATGTTATTACCTTTTTTCAGATAGACTGCAAGTAAGAATGTTTAAGGCCCTTTTGCTAAAACTGTAGAAGAAAGCTTCAGCATTCTCCCTAAAGATGTGTAGGGTTAAAGGAACTGTGTACAACAGTGCTTACAATACTAGTATTTCAAAGGACTTCTGAGAAATTCAGGTTTTCACCTTTTTTTCACTTAGCCTATTCTGAGAATGTTTGGTAGAAAGGTATATCTGACCATATCTCGACAACAACAGGCATTACATGTAACTTATTTTCTGGGAAAGATTCTCTTAGCTAGAGGTCTTAAAAACAGCCATTACATCTCTATTGCTTGGTCTTCTTTTGTTGGAAATGGCATCCTTAGGTTTTCACCCATTGAAACCAATGTAGGCAGGTATAAAGCTCTTTTGCTAAAAGAGTAAAAGCAAACCTTCAGCAGTCTGACTAAAGTTGTGGAGAGTTGAAGGAACTTTGTGTACAACAGTGCTTAGAATTCATGTATTATAAAGGACTTCTGACAAATTCAGGTTTTCACCTATTTTCAGTTAGCCTATTCTGAGCATGTTTGGTAGAGAAGGTATATCTGACCATAACTCTATAGAAACAGGCAATACATGTAACTTCTTTTCTGGGAAAGATTCTCTTAGCTAGAGTTCTTAAAAACAACCATTACATCTATATTGCTTGTTCTTCGTTTGTTGGAAATGGCATCCTAATGTTTTCACCCATTGAAAGCAATGTAGGCAGGAATAAAGCACTTTTGCTAAAACATTAAAGGCAAACCTTCAGCAGTATGAATAAATGTGTTGAGGGTTGAAGGAACTGTGTGTACAACAGTGCTTAGAATTCTTGTATTTTAAAAGACTTCAAAGAAATTCAGGTTTTCACCTTTTTTTCAGAGAGCATATTCTGAGCATGTTTGGTAGAAGGGTATATCTGACCATATCTCGACAATAACAGGCATTACATTTAACTTATTTTCTGGGAAAGATTCTCTTAGCTAGAAGTCTTATAAACAGCCATTACATCTCTATTGCTTGGTCTTCTTTTGTTGGAAATGGCATCCTTATGTTTTCACCCATTGAAACCAATGTAGGCAGGTCTAAATCACTTTTGCTCAAACAGTAAAAGCAAACCTTCAGCAGTCTGACTAAAGATGTGGAGAGTTGAAGGAACTTGGTCTACCACAGTGGTTAGAATTCTAGTATTTCAAAGGACTTGTGAGAAATTCATGTATTCACCTTTTTTGTAGAATGCCTATTCTGAGCATGTTTGGTAGAGAAGGACCATAACTCTATAGAAACAGGCATTACATGTAACTTATTTTCTGGGAAAGATTCTCTTAGCTAGAGTTCTTAAAAACATCCATTACATCTATATTGCTTGGCCTTCTTTTGTCGGAAATGGCATCCTAATTTTTCACCCATTGAAACCAATGAGGGCAGATATAAAGGCCTTTTGCTAAAAAAGAAAAGAAAAGCTTTAGCAGTCTGTCTAAAGCTGTGGAGGGTTATAGCAACTCTGTATCACGAATTCTTTGAATTCAAGTAATTTAAAAGACTTCAGAGAAATTCAGGTTTTGATGTTTTTTCAGATAGAATATTTCAAGCACATTTGGTAGAAAAGGTATATCTGAGAATAACACTCTAGAAACACAGATTGCTAGAAGTTCTTTTCTGTCACAGCTTTCTCTTTGCTCGTTTTCTTAAACCCGTCATTATATTTCAAATGCTTTGGCTTCTTTTCATTGAAAAGGCCTTATTAATTTTCTCCAAGTGAAACCAATGACGGCATATATAAAGGCCTTTTGCTACAAAAGTAAAAGCATAGCTTCAGCATTCTGACTAAACATGTCAAGGATTAAAGTAACTCTGTGTACAACAGTGCTTTGAATTCAAGTATTTTAAAAGACTTCAGAGAAATTCAGGTTTTGCTGTTTTTTTCAGATAGAATATTTCAAGCATATTTGGTAGAAAAGGTATATCTGAGAATAACTCTCTAGAAACAAGGATTACCCAGAAGTTCTCTTCTGTCACAGCTTTCTCCTAACTCTTTTTCTTAAACCCGGCATTACATTTCAGATGCTTTGGCTTCTTTTCATGGAACTGACATTATTAATTTTCCCCAAGTGAAACCCATGACGGAAGATATAAAGGCCTTTTGCTACAAAAGTAAAAGCAAAGGTTCAGCATTGTGACTAAAGAAGTGGAGGGTTATAGCAACTCTGTGTACCAAAGTGCTTTGAATTCAAGTATTTCAACAGACTTCAGACATATTCATGTTTTTACCTTGTTTCAGATAGACTGTTAGAAGCATGTTTGGTAGAGAAGGTGTATCTCAGCATAACACTCTAAGAACAGGGATGACCCGGAAATTCTTTTCTGTCCAACTTTCTCTTAGCTAGTTTTCTTAAACACAGGCATTACATTTTAAATGCTTTGCCTTCTTTTCATGGAAATGGCATCATTAGGGTTTTCCCCCATTGAAACCAATGAGGGCAGATTTAAAGGCCTTTTGCTAAAAAATAAAAGTAAAGCTTCTGCAGTCTGACTAAAGCTGTGGAGGGCTGTAGCAACTCTGTTTCAAGAATGCTTTGAATTCACGTATTTTAAAAGAATTCAGAAAAATTCAGATATTGAACTTTTTTCATAAAAACTGTTAAAAGCTTATTTGGTAGAAAAGGTATATCTGAGCATGAGTCTCTAGAAATAGACCCGGATGTTCTCTTCTGTTACAGCTTTCTCTTAGCTAGTTGTCTTAAACACAATCATATATCAGATGCTTTGGCTTCTTTTCCTGGAAATGGCATCATTAGGTTTTCCCCCATTGAAACCAATGAGGGTAGATTTAAAGGCCTTTTGCTACAAACGTAAAAGCATAGCTTCAGCAGTCTGACTACAGATGTGGAGGGTTAAAAAGCAACTCTGTGTAACACAGTGCTTTGAAATCAAGTATTTTAAAAGACTTCACAGTAATTCAGGTTTTGACCTTTTTTCAGATAGACTGTAACAAGCATGTTTGGTAGAAAAAGTATATCTGAGCATATCTCTCTAGAAACAGGGATTACCCGGAAGTTCTTTTCTATCACAGCATTCCCTAGCTACTTGTCTTAAAGGAGGCAGTGTGTATCAAATACTTTGGCTTCTCTTCATGGAAATGGCATCATTAAGTTTTCCCTATTGAAATCAATGAGGGCCGATATAAAGACGTTTTGTTATAAAAGTAAATGCAAAGTTGCAGCAGTCACAATAAAAATGTGAAGAGTAAAAGGAAAGCTGTGTACAACAGTGCCTTGAATTCAAGTATTTAAAAAGACTTCTGAGACATTAATGTTTTTACCTTTTTTCAGATAGACTGTTACAAACATATTTGGTAGAAAAGGTATATCTAAGCATAACTCTCTAGGAACATGGATTAAACAGAAGATTATTGCTGGTCAACTATCGCTTAGTTAAGTTGTCTTTATCAAAGGCATTACTTATGACAAGCTATTTCTTCTTTTCATGGAAATGGCATCATTAGGGTTTTCCCCCATTGAA
This sequence comes from Gymnobelideus leadbeateri, assembly GCA_011680675.1. Classification (NCBI taxonomy): domain Eukaryota; kingdom Metazoa; phylum Chordata; class Mammalia; order Diprotodontia; family Petauridae; genus Gymnobelideus; species Gymnobelideus leadbeateri. The sequence goes on from WOXC01002540.1 coordinate 45,653, forward strand.
ACCAATGAGGGCTGATATAAAGGCCTTTTGCTAAAAAAGAAAAGTAAAGCTTCAGCAGTCTGCCTAAAGCTGTGGTGGGTTATAGCAACTCTGTATCAAGAATGCTTTTAATTCACGTATTTTAAAAGACTTCAGAAAAATTCAGATATTGAACTTTTTTCATAAAAACTGTTAAAAGCTTATTTGGTAGAAAAGATATATCTGAGCATAACTCTCTAGAAATAAGGATTACCCGGATGTTCTTTTCTTGTACAGCTTTCTCTTAGCTAGTTGTCTTAAACACAATCATATATCAGATGCTTTGGCTTCTTTTCCTGGAAATGGCATCACTGGGGTTCCCCCATTGAAACCAATGAGGGCCGATATAAAGGCCTTTTGCTACAAAAGTAAAAGCATAGCTTCAGCAGTCTGACTAAAGATGTCAAGGATTAAAGCAACTCTGTATACAACAGGGCTTTTAATTCAGGTATTTTAAAAGACTTCAGAGAAATTCCGGTTTTGATGTTTTCTTCAGATAGAATATTTCAAGCATATTTGGTAGAAAAGGTATATCTGAGAATAACTCTCTAGAAACAAGGATTACCCAGAAGTTCTGTTCTGTCACAGCTTTCTCCTAGCTCGTTTTCTTAAACTCGGCATTACATTTCAAATGCTTTGGCTTCTTTTCATGGAACTGGCATTATTAATCTTCCCCATGAGAAACCCATGACGGCAGATATAAAGGCCTTTTGCTACAAAAGTAAAAGCATAACTTCAGCAGTCTGACTAAAGCAGTGGAAGGAAAAGCATCTCTTTCTACCACAGTGCTTTGAATTCAAGTATTTGAAAAGACTTCTGAAAAATTTAGGGTTTTACCTTTTTTTCAGATAGACTGTTACAAGAGTGCTGGGTAGAAATGGTTTATGTGGGCGTAACTCTCTAGAAACAGCGATTATCTGGAAGTTTGTTTCTGTCAAAGCTTTCTCTAAGCTAATTGTCTTATATATACGCATTGCATATCAAATGCTTTGCATTCTTTTTGTGGAAATGACATGATTAGGTTTTCTACAAATGAAACCAATGTGGATAGATATAAAGGCTTTTTGCTGCAAAAGTAAAAGCAAAACGTCAGCAGTCTGACTAAAATTGTGGAGGATTAAAGCAACTCTGTGTACAGCAGTGCTTTGAATTCAAGTATTTTAAAAGACTTCAGAGAAATTCAGGTTTTGATCTTTTTTTCTGATAGACTGTTACAAGCATATTTGGTAGAAAAGGTATATCTGAGTATAACTCTCTAGAAAGAAGGAATACCCAGAAGTTCTTTTCTGGAACAGCTTTCTATAAGCTAGTTGTGTTAAACGGAGGCATTACTTATCAAATGCTTTGGGTTCTTTTCGTGGAAATGGCATGATTCGGTTTTCCCCCTTAAAAACAATGAAGGCAGGCATAAAGGCCTTTTGCTTACAATAGTTAAAGCAAGGCATCAGCAATCTGACTAAAGATGTGGAGGGTTATAGCAACTCTGTGTACCACAGTGCTTTGAATTCAAGTATATCAAAAGACTTTAGAGAAATTCATGTTGTTACCGTTTTTCAGATAGACTGTTACAAGCATATTTGGTAGAAAAGGTATATCTGAGCATAAGTCTCTACAGACAGGGATTACCCAGAAGTTCTTTTTTATACAACTTTATTTTAACTACTTGTCTTCATTGGGGGCTTTACATATCACATGCTCTGGCTTTTTTTTCTTGGAAATGGCATCATTACGTTTTCTCCCATTGAAACAATTGAGGGCAGATACAAAGTCCTTTTGTAAAAAAGTAAAAGCATAGATTCAGCAGTCTAACTAAAGATATGGAGGGTAAAAGCAACTCTGTGTACAACAGTGCTTTGAATTCAAGTATATCAAAAGACATCTGAGAAATTTACGTTTTGACCTTTTTTCAGATAGACTGTTACAAGAATGTTGGGTAGAGACAAATAAGAGGGGCGGAGCCAAGATGGCAGAGTAGAAACAGCTTATCCAAGCTGCTCTGCCACCAGATTCCCCCCAAACTATGTAAAAGGGGACTCTGAACATGTTCTGGAGCCCCAGCACCCACAGAATGACACAGAGAAGCTAACCTCCCGCTGAGGACAGCCCAGCAGCCCTGCAGGGAGGACCAGCGCTGCGGTCTGGGACCTGGTAGAGGGCAGAGTCCAGAGCGCAGGACCCGAGCCTAACCCAGGTCCGTTTGAGCCTAGGTTTTCACCCCAGGGCGGCAGTGCCAGCAGCCCGATGGAGGAACCCCAGAACACCAGGAGCTGTGGAGACTCCAGAAATATAAACATAAACATGCCTAGGACAAAGTAAGAGGTTAGTGTCCTATGGACTTTGGGACTGGTATTTAGGGAATGCGTTGGTTCCCTCCCCTGGTGGCTAGAAGCTGCTGAGGAGAATAGGAAGGGAAAAAAAAGGCAAATCCACATTCTCATTGAATTTGGTTCAGGGAGAGAATGACATCCATACTCAATGGGATACCTCAACCTGCAGCAGAATAGGGGGAAGGGGGATAAGAGGAGGGATGATGGATGGGAGGGCATCTTTGGGGGGAGGGGAGGTTGGAAGTACCCACAATAGAACAGGGACAGGATCATGTAGGGAATGGATCAGGTGGGGGGTGGGATGAGTGGGAAGGAATGATAATCAGCCTTGTACAATATATCTACTATGATAATGTTTTGCTTAGCCAGACGTGTACAACATATACTGAATTACTTATCTCCACAGAGGGAATGGGTAACAAGGGAGGAAGGAAATGGATCTGAAATTCGAGGTCTTAACATTCAATGTTTGAAATATATATGAATATTATTATTAAGACTCTTTTGCTTAGGTTTTCCCCATTGAAACCAATGAGGAAAGATATAAAGGCCTTTTGCTAAAAACAGTAAAAGCGAAGCTGCAGCAGTCTGACTAAAGATGTGGAGGGTTAAAGCAAGTCTGTGTACAACAGTGCCTTGAATTCAAGTATTTCAAAAGACTTCTGAGACATTCAAGTTTTAACTTTTTTCAGATAGACTGTTGCAAGCATATTTGGTAGAAAAGGTATATCTCAGCATAACTCTCTAGAAATAGGGATTACTCGGAAGTGCTTTTCAGTCATAGCTTTCTCTTAGCTAGTTGTCTTAAACGCAGGCATATATCAAATTTTTTGGCTTCTTTTCGGGGAAATTGCATGATTAGGTTTTCCCCCTTTGAAATCAATGAGGGTAGACATAAAGGCCTTTTCTAAAAAAGTAAAAGCAAAGCTGCAGCACTCTGACTAAAAATGAGGAGAGTCAAATCAACTCTGTGTACAACCGTGCTTTGAATCCAAGTATTTTGAAAGAATTCTGAGAAATTTAGGTTTCGACCATTTTTAAGATAGTCTGTTACAAGCATATTTGTTAGAAAAGGTATAACTGAGCATAACTCTCTAGAATTAGGGATTACTGAAAGTGCTTTTCTGTAACAGCTTTCTCTTAACTAGTTGCCTTAAACGTAAGCATTACTTATCCAATGCTTTGGATGATTTTAGTTGAAATGGCATCATCAGGTTTTCCCCCATTGAGATCAATGAGGGTAGATTTAAAGGCCTTTTTCCTAAAAAAGTAAAAGAAAAGCTTCTGTAGTCTGATCAAAGATGTCGAGCATTAAAGCAACTTTGTGTACCACAGGGCTTTGAATTTGAGAATTTCAAAAGACTTCTGAGAAATTCATGTTGTTACCTTTGTTCAGATAGATTGTTCCAAGCATGTTCGGTAGAAAACGTATATCTGAGCATACCTCTCTAGGAACAGGTATTACCCGAAATTTCTTTTCTGTCACAGCTTCTTCTTCTCTAGTTGTCTTAACCGTCGGCATTCCATAGCACATGCTTTGGCTTCTTTTCCTAGAAATGGCATCATTAGGTTTCCCACCACTGAAACCAAAAAGCACAGATAAAAAGGCCTTTGGCTAAAACGGTAAAAGCAAAGCTTCAGCACTCTAACTAAAGATGTGGAGGGTAAAAGCAACTCTGTGTACAACAGTGCTTTGAATTCAAGTATTTTAAAAGACTACTGAGAAATTTAGGTTTTTACCTTTTTTCAGATAGACTGTTACAAGAATCTTGGGTAGAAAAAGTGTATGTGGGAATAACTCTCCAGGAACAGGGATTCCCTGGAAATACTATTCCGTCGAGGTTTCTCTTAGCTAGTTTTCTTAAACATAGGCATTACATTTCAAATAGTTTGGCTTCTTTTCATGGAAATGGCATCATTAAGTTTTCCCCCATTGAAACCAATGAGGACAGATAGAAAAGCCTTTTGCTAAAAAACTAAAAGCAAAGCTTCAGCAGTCTGACTCAAGATGTAAATGATTAAAGCAACTCTGTGTCCAAGAGTGCTTTGAATTCAAGTATTTTAAAAGACTTCAGAGAAATTCAGTTTTTGGCTTTTTTCAGATATACTGTTACAAGCATATTTGGTAGAAAACGTATATGTTAGCAAAACTCTCTAGAAGTAGGGATTACCCAGAAGTTCTTTTCTGTAACAGGTTTCTCTTAGCTAGTTGTCTTAAACACAGGCATTATTTATCAAATGCTTTGCCTTCTTTTCGTGGAAATGGTATGATTAAGTTTTGTCCCATTGAAACCAATGAGAGTAGATATAAAGGCCTTTTGCTACAAGAGTAAAAGCAAAGCTTCAGCAGTCTAATTAGAGATGTGGGGGGTTATAGCAACTCTGTGTACCACAGTGCTTTGAATTCAAGTATTTTTTTTTTAAGCAATTGGGGTTAAGTAACTTGCTCAAGGGTACACGGCTAGACTGTTACAAGCATGTTTGGTGGAAAAGGTATATCTAAACATAACTCTCAAGACTCAGGGATTAGTGGAAGTACTTTTTTGTCACAGCTTTCTCTTAGCTTTTTGTCTTAAACGGAGGCATTAAATATCAAATACTTTGGCTTCTCTTCATGGCATTCTAGTATTTTAAAAGACTTTTGAGGCATTCATGTTTTTAACTTTTTTCAGATAGACTGTTGCAAGCATGTTTGGTAGAAAAGGAATATCTGAGCATAACTCTCTAGGAACAGGGCTGACCCAGAAGATCTTTTCTGTGCAGGTTTCTCTAAGGCAGTTGTCTTATACGCAGGCATTCCATATCACATGCTTGGCTTTTTTTCTTGGAAATGGCATCATTATGTTTTCCCCATTGAAAGCAATGAGGGCAGATAAAAGGCCTTATTCAAAAAAAGTAAAAGCAAAGCTGCAGTAGTCTGACTAAAGATTTGGAGGCTAAAAGCAACTCTGAGTTGGACAGTGCTTTGAATTCAAGTATTTCAAAAGACTTCTGAGAAATTTAAGTTTTTACCCTTTTTCACATAGAGTGTTACAAGTATGTTTGGTAGAAAAGGTATATCTGAGCGTAACATAACTACATTTCAGATGCTTTGGCTTCTTTTCATGGAAATGGCGTCATTAGGATTTCCCCCATTGAATCCACTGAGGGAAAATATAAAGGCCTGAAATAGTAAGCCTTAACATTTCACTGGCTTACGAGGGGCCCATCTTTGTGTCCTGAATTCCTGGAAGCCAGTGTGCCCCCAGCACCTGCATGATATCTTGCCTGAGTGAAGTAGTAAGCCTTGACATTTCACCCCTTATGAGGGGCCCATCTTTGTATCCTGAATTCCTGGAATTCAGAAATCCTCCGCTCAGCTTGATCAGTCATGAACAGCCTGCCCCAGCCCACGTCCTGCACTTGAATGATATCTGCCTGACCATTCTGCCCCATTATTGTTACTCCTGATACGATGGTGGTCTTTGACTATTTAAACTGTGTGTCTACTGGGGTTCGGGCATCTCCTGGGACTCTATCCCTAGGACTGCCGCTGGCCAGCTAATAAATGCTTCCTGAATTTGGTTACTGATGGTCTTGGCCTTTGGACTCTGGCCGAGTGTCCATTTCAGGCCTTTTGCTAAAAAAGTAAAAGCAAAGCTTCAGCAGTCTGATTAAAAATGTCCAGGATTAAAGCAACTCTGGGTCAAAACGGCTTTGAATTCAAGTATTTTAAAGAACTTCAGAGAAATTCAGATTTTGACCTTTTTTCAGATAGACTGTTACAAGTATATTTGCTAGAAAAGGTATATCTGAGAATAACTCTATAGAAACAAGGTTTACCCAGAAGTTCTTTTCTGTCACAGATTTCTCTCAGCTAGTTTTCTTGATTGGAGGCATTCCATAATGCTTTGGCTTCTTTTCTTGGAAAGGGAATCATTAGGTTTTCCCCCACTGAAACCAATGAGGGCAGATACAAAGGCCTTTTGCCAAAAAATTAAAGCAAAGTTTCAGCAGTCTGACTAAAGATGTCAAAGATTAAAGCAAATCTGTTTACAACAGTGCTGTGAATAAAAGTATTTTAAAAGACATCAGAGAAATTCAGGTTTTGACCTTTTTTCAGATAGATTGTTACTAGCATATTTGGTATAAAAGGTAGATCTGAGCATAACTCTCTATGAATAGGGATTACCCGGAAGTTCGTTTCTGTCAAAGCTTTCTCTTAGCTAGTTGTCTTAAATACAACCATTGCATATCAAATGCTTTGCCTTCCTTTCGTGGAAATGGCATGATTATGTTTTACCCAATTGAAACCAATGAGGGCAGATATAAAGGCCTTTTGCAAAAAAAGTAAAAGCAAAGCTGCATCAGTCTGACTAAAGATGTGTAGGGTTAAAGCAACTATGTGAACCACAGTGCTTTGAATTCAAGTATTTTAAAAGACTTCAGAGAATTTCAGGTTTTGCCCTTTTTTCAGATAGACTGTTACAAGCATGTTTGGTAGAAAAGGTATATCTGAGCATAACTTTGTAGACAAAGGGCTTACCCGGAAGTTCTTTTCTGTCACAGCTTTTTCTTAGCTAGTTGTCTTAAACGGATGCATAACATATCAAATACTTTGGCTTCTATTCATGGAAATGGCATGTTTAGGATTTCTCCTTTGAAACCAATGAGGGTAGATATAAAGACCTTTTGCTAAAAAAGTAAATGGAAAACTGCAGCAGTCAGACTAAAAATGTGGAGGATGAAAGCAATGCTGTGTACAACAGTGCCTTGAATTCAAGTATTTCAAAAGACATCTGAGACATTCGTGTTTTTAACATTTTTCAGATAGACTGTTACAAGAATGTTGGGTAGAAAAGGTCTATCTGGGCATAACTCTCTAGAAACAGGGAGTATCCGGAAGTTTGTTTTTGTCAAAGCTTTCTCCTAGCTAGTTATCTTAAATACAGGCATTGCGTATCAAATGTTTTGCCTTCCTTTCGTGGAAATGGCATGATTAGGTTTTACCCCATTGAAACGAATGAGGGCAGATGTAAAGGCCTTTTGCTAAAAAAGTAAAAGCAAAGCTGCAGCAGTATGACTAAAGATGTGGAGGGTAAAAGAAACTCTGTGGACAACAGTGCTTTGAATTCAAGTATTTCAAAAGACTTCTGAGAAATTTAGGTTTTGACCTTTTTTCAGATAGACTGTTACAAGCATGTTTGGTAGAAAAGGTATATCTGAGCATAACTTTCTAGACAAAGGGCTTACCCGGAAGTTCTTTTCTGTCACAGCTTTTTCTTAGCTAATTGTCTTCAACGGAACCATAACATATCAAATACTTTGGCTTCTATTCATGGAAATGGCATGTTTAGGATTTCCCCTTTGAAACAAATGAGAGTAGATATAAAGGCCTTTTGCTAAAAAAGTAAATGGAAAGCTGCAGCAGTCAGACTGAAAATGTGGAGTCTGAAAGCAATGCTGTGTACAACAGTGCCTTGAATTCAAGTATTTCAAAAGACTTCTGAGACATTCATGTTTTTTTTTTTAAACAAATGCTTTATTAACTTCTTTTTTACATCATTCATTTCCACCAGATTTTGAGTTACAATCATTTTCCCTCCATTATTCCCCTACCCAACCTCCCAGAAGAGTAGTCCCACAAGATATCGCTTCCTCCAATCTGCTCTCTCCCTTACCTTCTCCCATACCCCCATCGACTTTTCCATTAGAGGAAGGTGAATCTTTGTGTCCCAATGCCTGCACATATTATCTCCCTATTACAAGCAAAAGAGTATTAATAATAGTATTTATATGTATTTGAAACATTTAATGTTATGACCTCACATTTCAGATCCATTTCCTTCCTCCCTTGTCACCCATTCCTTCTTGGGAGATAAGTAATTCAGTATATGTTGTACATGTCTAGCTATGCAAAACATTATCATAGTAGATATATTGTACAAGGCTGCTTATAATTCCCTCCCACTCGTCTCACCCCCCACCTGGTCCATTCCCTACATGATCCTGTCCCTCTTCTATAGTGGGTACTTCCAACCTCCCCTCACCCCAAGGATGCCCTCCCATCCATCATCCCTCCTCTCATCTCCCTTCCCCCTATCCTGCTACAGGTTGAGATATCCCATTTAGTATGTATTACATTTTCTCCCTGAACCAAATTCAATGAGAATGTGATTTTGCCTTTTTAGCCTTCCTTATTCTCCCCCTCCTTTGCAACCACTTCCCCTTGCTTCTTCTACATGGGAGAGTTTACCCTACCCTGTCTCTCCCCATCTCCTCTTGCCACTTTCCTCTCTCACATCATAATTTCATCCCTTGAGTATTCTCCCTTCCCAACAAATTCAACCTATGCCCTCTATCCATATATAACTGTAACCATATACACACACATTCACATATGTATCCATATGACCACACCCCCTTCTTCCATTATTTTCATAGTGAGAAAGATATCATCAGTCACCGTTATTGCTTTTCCATATAGGAATGTAAATAGTTCCACTTTGATAAGTTCCTTTTGATTTCTTTTCCCTGGTTACCTTCTCAGGCATCTCTTGCTTCTTGTGTCTGGATGTCAAATTTTCTATTCAATTCTGGTTTTTTCCTCAAGAATGCTTGAAAGTCCTCTATTCCACTGAATGACCATATTTTCCCCTGAAACAAGATACTCAGTTTTGCTGGGTAGGTGACCCTTGGGTTCATTTCCAGCTCTTTTGCCTTCTGGAATATCATATTCCATGCCCTTCTATCCCTCAATGTAGAAGCTGCCAGGTCCTGGGCTATTCTGATTGTGTTTCCACAATATTGAAATTGTTTCTTCCTGGCCGCTTGGAGTATTTTCTCCTTGATCTGGGGATTCTGGAACCTGGCTATAATATTTCTGGGAGTTTTCTTTTTGGGATCTTTTTCAGGAGGTCTTCGGTGGATTCTTTCAACCTCTATTTTGCCCTCTGGATCTAAAATATCAGGGCAGTTTTCCTTGCTACAGGCATTACATTTCAAATGCTTTGGCTACTTTTCATGGAAATGGCATCATTAAGTTTTCCCCCACTGAAACCAAAGAGGGCTGATATAAAGGCCTTTTTGCTACAAAAGTAAAAGCAAAGCTTCAGCAGTCTGACTAAAGATGTGGAGGGTTATAGCAGCTCTGTGTACCACAGTGCTTTGAATTCAAGTATTTCAAAAGACTTCCGAGATATTCATGTTTTTACCTTTTTTCAGAAAGACTGTTAGAAGCATGTTTGGTAGAAAAGGTATATCTGAGCATAACACTCTAGTAACATGGATGACCCGGAAATTCTTTTCTGTCACAGCATTCCATTAGCTACTTGTCTTACAGGAGGCATTATGTATCAAATACTTTGGCTTCTCTTCATGGAAATGGCATCATTAAGTTTTCCCCATTGAAATCAATGAGGGCAGATAAAAAGACCTTTAGCTAAAAAATAAAAGCAAAGCTCCAGCAGTCTGGCTAAAGATGTGGAGTGTTATAGCAACTCTGTGTCAAGAATGCTTTGAATTCACGTATTATAAAAGACTTCAGAAAAATTTAGGTTTTGACCTTTTTTCATAATAACTGTGACAAGCTTATTTGGTAGAAAAGGTATATCTGAGCATAACTCTGTAGAAATAGGGATTACCCGGATGTACTTTTCTGTTACAGCTTTCTCTTAGCTAGTTGTCTTAAACACAATCATATATCAGATGCTTTGGCTTCTTTTACTGAAAGTGGCATCATTAGGTTTTCCCCCATTGAAACCAAAGAGGGCTGATATGAAGGCCTTTTGCTACAGATGTAAAAGCAAAGCTTCAGCAGTCTGACTAAAGATGTGGAGGTTTATAGAAACTCTGTGTACAATAGGGCTTTGAATACAAGTATTTCAAAAGACTTCTGAAAAATTCATGTGGTTACCTTTTTTCAGACAGACTGTTACAAGCCTGTTTGGTAGAAAAGGTATATCTGAGCATAACTCGCTAGAAACAGTGATGACCCGGACTTTTCAGTCACAATTTTTCTTAGCCAATTGCCTTAAATGAAGATATATCTTACCATAACTCTGTAGAAACAGGCAATACATGTAACTTCGATTCTGTGAAAACTTTCTTTATCTAGTTGTCTTAATCACAGGCATTACATCTAAATAGTTTGGTCTTCTAGTCTTGGAAATGGCATCATTAGGTTTTCCCCCATTGCAAGAAAGGAAGGCAGATATAAAGGCCTTTTTCAAAAAAAGTAAAAGCAAAGCTGTAGCAGTCTGACTAAAAATGTGGAGGGTAAAAGCAACTCTGTGTACAACAGTGCCTTGAATTCAAGTATTTCAAAAGACTTCTGAGAAATTCAAGTTGTTACCTTTTTTAAGATAGATTGTTACAAGCATGTTTGGTAGAAAAGGTATATCTGAGTATAACTCTCTAGCAAGAGGAATTACCTGGAAGATCTTTACTGTCACAGCTTTCTCTTAGCTAGGTGTCTTAAACGTAGGCATTACATATCACATGATTTGACTTCTTTTCCTGGAAATGGCATCACTAAGTTTCCCCCCATTGAAACCAATCATCACAGATGAAAAGGCCTTTTGCTACCAATGTAAAAGAAAAGCTGCAGCAGTCTGACTAAAGTTGTGGAGGTTTTTAGCAACTCTGTGTACCATAGAGCTTTGAATGCAAGTATTTCAAAAGACTTCTGAGAAATTCATATTTTTACCTTTTTTCATATAGACTGATACAAGCATGTTTGGTACAAAAGGTATATCTGAGCATTACTTTCTAGAAACGGGAATTAGCCGGAAGTTCTTTTCTGTCACAGCTTTCTCTATGCTAGTTGTCTTAAACACAGGCATATATCAAATGCTTTGGCTTCTTTTCTTGGTAAGGGCATCATTAGGTTTTCGCCCATTGAAACCAATGAGGGCAGATACAAAGGCCTTTTGCCAACAAATTACAGCAAAGTTTCAGCAGTCTGACTAAAGATGTCAAGGATTAAAGCAAATCTGTTTACAACAGTGCTGTGAATTCAAGTATTTCAAAAGACTTCTGAGACATTCATGTTTTTAACATTTTTCAGATAGACTGTTACAAGAATGTTGGGTAGAAAAGGTCTATCTGGGCATAACTCTCTACAAACAGGGATTATCCAGAAGTTTGTTTCTGTCAAAGCTTTCTCCTAGCTAGTTATCTTAAATACAGGCATTGCGTATCAAATGCTTTGCCTTCCTTTCGTGGAAATGGCATGATTAGGTTTTACCCCATTGAAACGAATGAGGGCAGATGTAAAGGCCTTTTGCTAAAAAAGTAAAAGCAAAGCTGAAGCAGTATGACTAAAGATGTGGAGGGTAAAAGAAACTCTGTGTACAACAGTGCTTTGAATTCAAGTATTTCAAAAGACTTCTTAGAAATTTAGGGTTTTACCTTTTTTCAGATAGACTGTTACAAGCATGTTTGGTAGAAAAGGTATATATGAGCATAACTTTCTAGACAAAGGGCTTACCCGGAAGTTCTTTTCTGTCACAGCTTTTTCTTAGCTAGTTGTCTTCAATGGAACCATAACATATCAAATACTTTGGCTCCTATTCATGGAAATGGCATGTTTACGATTTCCCCTTTGAAACAAATGAGGGTAGATATAAAGACCTTTTGCTAAAAAAGTAAATGGAAAGCTGCAGCAGTCAGACTGAAAATGTGGAGGATGAAAGCAATGCTGTGTACAACAGTGCCTTGAATTCAAGTATTTCAAAAGACTTCTCAGACATTCATGTTTTTAACATTTTTCAGATAGACTGTTACAAGAATGTTGGGTAGAAAAGGTCTATCTGGGCATAACTCTCTAGAAATAGGGATTATCCGGAAGTTTGTTTCTGTCAAAGCTTTCTCCTAGCTAGTTGTCTTAAATACAGGCATTGCGTATCAAATGCTTTGCCTTCCTTTCGTGGAAATGGCATGATTAGGTTTTACCCCATTGAAACCAGTGAGGGCAGACGTAAAGGCCTTTTGCTAAAAAAGTAAAAGCAAAGCTGCAGCAGTATGACTAAAGATGTGGAGGGTAAAAGAAACTCTGTGTACAACAGTGCTTTGAATTCAAGTATTTCAAAAGACTTCTGAGAAATTTAGGTTTTTACCTTTTTTCAGATAGACTGTTACAAGCATGTTTGGTAAAAAAGGAATATCTGAGCATAACTCTCTAGAAACCTGGATTACCCCAAAGTTCTTTTCTGTCACAGCTTTCTCTTAGCTAGTTGTCTTAAACGTAAGCATTTCATATCACATGCTTTGGCTTCTTTTCCTGGAAATGGCATTATTAATTTTCCCCAAGTGAAACCAAAGACAGCAGATATAAAGGCCTTTTGCTACAAAGGTAAAAGCAAAGCTTCAGCAGTCCAACTAAAGATGTGGAGGGTTATAGCAACTCTGTGTTCCACTGTGCTTTAAATTCAAGTATTTTAAAAGACTTCTGAGTAATTCAGGTTTTGACAGTCTTTCAGATATACTGTTACAATCATGTTTCGTAGAAAAGGTATATCTGAGCATAACGCTCTATACAAAGGGATTACTCATAAGTTCTTTTCAGTCACAGCTTTCTCTTAGCTGGTTGTCTTAAACACAGCCATTACATTTCAAATACTTTGCCTTCTTTTCTTGGAAATTGGTAGAGAAGGTATATCTGACCATAACTCTATAGAAACAGGCATTACATGTAACATATTTTCTGGTAATGATTCTTTTAGCTAGAGATCTTAAAAACAGCCATTACATCTCTATTGCTTCATCTTCTTTTGTTGGAAATGGCATCCTTAGGTTTTCACCCCTTGAAACCAATGTAGGTAGGTATAAAGCACTTTTGCCAAAAAGTAAAAGCAAACCTTCAGCAGTCTGACTTAAGATGTTTAGGGTTGATGGAACTGTGTGTACAAAATTGCTTAGAATTCTTGTATTTTAAAGGACTTCTGAGAAATTCAGATTTTCACCTTTTTTTCAGAATGCCTATTCTGAGCATGTTTGGTAGAAAGGTATATCTGACCATATCTCGACAATAAAAGGCATTACATGTAACTTACTTTCTGGGAAAGATTCTCTTCGCTAGATGTCTTAAAAACAGCCATTACATCTCTATTGCTTGGTCTTCTTTTGTTGGAAATGGCATCTTTGAGTTTTCACCCATTGAAACCAATGTAGGCAGGTATAAAGCACTTTTGCTAAAACAGTAAAAGCAAACCTTCAGCAGTGTGACTTTAGATGTTGAGGGTTGAAGGAACTGTGTGTACTACAGTGCTTAAAATTCTAGTATTTTAACGGACTTCTGAGAAATTCAGGTTTTCACCTTTTTTTCAAAATGCCTATTCTGAGCATGTTTGGTAGAGAAGGTATATCTGACCATATCTCGACAATAAGAGGCATTACATGTAACTTCTTTTCTGGGAAAGATTCTCTTAGCTAGAGGTCTTAAAAACAGCCATTACATCTCTATTGCTTGGTCTTCGTTTTTTGGAAATTGCATCCTAAATTTTTCACCCATTGAAAGCAATGTAGGCAGGAATAAAGCACTTTTACTAAAACATTAAAAGTAAACCTTCAGCAGTATGAATAAAGGTGTTGAGGGTTGAAGGAACTGTGTGTACAACAGTTCTTAGAATTCTTGTATTTTAAAGGACTTCTGAAAAATTCAGGTTTTCACCTTTTTTCAGTTAGCATATTCTGAGCATGTTTGGTAGAAAGGTATATCTGACCATATCTCGACAATAACAGGCATTACATGTAACGTCATTTCTGGGAAAGATTCTCTTAGCTAGAGGTCTTAAAAACAGCCATGACATCTATATTGCTTGGTCTTCTTTTGTTGGAAATGGCATCTTTAGGTTTTCACCCATCGAAACCAATGTAGGCAGGTCTAAAGCACTTTTGCTAAAACAGTAAAAGCAAACCTTCAGCAGTCTGAATAAAAATGTGGAGAGTTGAAGGAACTTGGTCTACAACAGTAGTTAGAATTCTAGTATTTCAAAGGACTTCTGAGAAACTCATGTATTCACCTTTTTTTCAGAATGCCTATTCTGAGCATGTTTGGTAGAGAAGGTATATCTGACCATAACTCTATAGAAACAGGCATTACATGTAACTTCTTCTCTGGGAAAGATTCTCTTAGCTAGAGTTCTTAAAATCATCCATTACAGCTATATTGCTTGGCCTTCTTTTGTCGGAACTGGCATCCGAAGTTTTTCACCCATTGAAACCAATGAGGGCAGATATAAAGGCCTTTTGCTAAAAAATAAAAGAAAAGCTTCAGCAATCTGCGTAAAGCTGTGGAGGGTTATAGCAACTCTGTATCACGAATGCTTTGAATTCAAGTAATTTAAAAGACTTCAGAGAAATTCAGGTTTTGATGTATTTTTAGATAGAATATTTCAAGCACATTTGGTAGAAAAGGTATATCTGAGAAGAACTCTCTAGAAACACGGATTACTAGAAGTTCTTTTCTGTCACAGCTTTCTCTTAGCTCGTTTTCTTAAACCCAGCATTATATTTCAAATGCTTTGGCTTCTTTTCATTTAAAAGGCCTTATTAATTTTCTCCAAGTGAAACCAATGACCGCATATACAAAGGCCTTTTGCTACAAAAGTAAAAGCATAGCTTCAGCATTGTGACTAAAGATGTCAAGCATTAAAGTAACTCTGTGTAACACAGTGCTTTGAATTCAAGTATTTTAAAAGACTTCAGAGAAATTCAGGTTTTGATGTTTTTTTCAGATAGAATATTTCAAGCATATTTGGTAGAAAAGGTATATCTGAGAATAACTCTCTAGAAACAAGGATTACCCAGAAGTTCTGTTCTGTCACAGCTTTCTCCTAACTCGTTTTCTTAAACCCAGCATTACATTTCAAATGCTTTGGCTTCTTTTCATGGAACTGGCATTATTAATTTTCCCCAAGTGAAACCCATGACGGAAGATATAAAGGCCTTTTGCTACAAAAGTAAAAGCAAAGGTTCAGCATTGTGACTAAAGATGTGGAGGGTTATAGCAACTCTGTGTACCACAGTGATTGGAATTCAAGTATTTTAAAAGACTTCAGAGTAATTCAGATTTTACCTTTTTTCAGATATACTGTTACACTCATGTTTCGTAGAAAAGGTATATCTGAGCATAACTCTCTATACACAGGGATTACTCATAAGTTCTTTCATTCACAGCTTTCTCTTAGCTGGTTGCCTTAAACACAGGCATTACATTTCAAATGCTTTGACTTCTTTTCTTGATAATGGCCTCATAAGTTTTTCCCTCATTGAAATCAATGAGGGCAGATATAAAGGCCTTTTGCTAAAAAAGTAAAAGCAAAGCTGCAGCAGTCTGTCTAAACTGTGGCGGGAAAAGCAACTCTGTGAACAACAGTGCTTTGAATTCAAGTATTTCAAAAGACCTTTAAGAAATTCAGATTTTTATCTTTTTTCAAATAGACTGTTACAAACATGCTTGGTAGAAATATATATATGAGCTTAACTCTCTAGAAATAGGGATGACTCAAAAGTTCTTTTCTGGCACAGCTTTCTTTTAGCTATTTTTTTAAATACAGGCATTGCATTCAAATTCTTTGGCTACTTTTCATGGAAATGCATCATGAAGTTTTCCCCCTTTGAAACCTATAAGGACTGATATAAAGGCCGTTTGCTACAAAATAAAAGCAAAGCTTCAGCAGTCTGACTAAAGATGTGGAGGGTTAAAAAGCAACTCTGTGTACCACAGTGCTTTGAAATCAAGTATTTTAAAAGACTTCACAGAAATTCCGGTTTTGACCTTTTTTCAGATAGACTGTAACAAGCATGTTTGGTAGAAAAAGTATATCTGAGCATATCTCTCTAGAAACAGGGATTACCCGGAAGTTCTTTTCTGTCACAGCATTCCCTTAGCTACTTCTCTTAAAGGAGATATTATGTATCATATACTTTGGCTTCTCTTCATGGAAATGGCATCATTAAGTTTTCCCCACTGAAATCAATGAGGGCAGATATAAAGACCTTTTGTTAAAAAAGTATATGCAAAGCTGCAGCAGTCACAATAAAAATGTGGAGAGTAAAAGGAAAGCTGTGTACAATAGTGCCTTGAATTTAAGTATTTAAAAAGACTTCTGAGACATTCATGTTTTTACCTTTTTTTAGATAGACTGTTACAAGCATGTTTGGTAGAAAAGGTATATCTAGCATAACACTCTAGGAACATGGATTACACAGATGTTTTTTACTGTCCAACTATCGCTAAGTTAGTTGTCTTTAACAAAGGCATTACTTATCACAAGCTTTTTCTTCTTTTCATGGAAATGGCATCATTAGGTTTTTCCCCATTGAAACCAATGAGGGCAGATATAAAGGCCTTTTGCTACAAACGGAAAAGCATAGCTTCAGCAGTCTGACTAAAGGTGTCAAGGATTAAAGCAACTCTATGTACAACAGTGCTTTGAATTCAAGTATTTTAAAAGACTTCAGAGAAATTCACGTTTTGATGTTTTTTCAGATAGAATATTTCAAGCATATTTGGTAGAAAAGGTATATCTGAGAATAACTCTCTAGAAACAAGGACTACCCAGAAGTTCTTTTCTTTCACAGCTTTCTCTTAGTTCGTTTTCTTAAATCCAGCATAACATTTCAAATGCTTTAGCTTCTTGTCATGGAAATGACATTATTAATTTTCCCCATGTGAAACCAATGACGGCAGATGTAAAGGCCTTTTGCTACAAACGTAAAAGCAAAGGTTAAGCAGTCTGACTAAAGATGTGGAAGGTTATAGCAACTCTGTGTACGACAGTGCTTTTAATTCAAATATTTCAAAAGACTTCCGAGATATTCATGTTTTTACCTTTTTTCAGATAGACTTTTAGAAGCATGTTTGGTAGAGAAGGTATATCTGAGCATAACACTCTAGGATCAGGGATGACCCAGAAATTCTTTTCTGTCCAACTTTCTCTTAGCTAGTTTTCTTAAACCCTGGCATTACATTTCAAATGCTTTGGCTTCTTTTCATGGAAATGGCATCATTAAGTTGTTCTCCCATTGAAACAAATGAGGGCACATATAACGGCCTTTTTCTAAAAAATAAAAGTTAAGCTCCAGCAGTCTGACTAAAATTGTGGAGGGTTATAGCAACTCTGTATGAAGAATGCTTTGAATTCACGTATTTTAAAAGACTTCGGAAAAATTCAGCTTTTGACCTTTTTTATAAAAACCGTTAAAGCTTTTTTGGTAGAAAAGGCATATCTGAGCATAACTCTCTAGAAATAGGGATTACCCAGATGTTCTTTTCTGTTTCAGCTTCCTCTTAGCTAGTTGTCTTAAACACAATCATGTATCAGATGCTTTGGCTTCTTTTCCTGGAAATGGCATCATTAGGTTTTCCCCCATTGAAACCAATGAGGGCAGATATAAAGGCATTTTGCTACAAAAGTAAAAGCATAGCTTCAGCAGTCAGACTAAAGATGTCAAGGATTAAAGCAACTCTGTCTACCACAGTGCTTTGAATTCAAGTATTTTAAAAGACTTCAGAGAAATTCAGGTTTTGACCTTTTTTCAGATACAGTTTAACAAGCATGTTTGGTAGAAAAAGTATATCTGAGCATATCTCTCTAGAAACAGGGATTACCCCGAAGTTCTTTTCTGTCACAGGATTCCCTTAGCTACTTGTCTTAAAGGAGGCATTATGTATCAAATACTTTGGCTTCTCTTCATGGAAATGGCATCATTAAGTTTTCCCCATTGAAATCAATAAGTGCAGATATAAAAGACCTTTTGTTAAAAAAGTAAATGCAAAGCTGCAGCAGTCACAATAAAAATGTGGAGAGTAAAAGGAAAGCTGTGTACAACAGTGCCTTGAATTCAAGTTTTTTAAAAGACTTCTGAGACATTCATGTTTTTAACTTTCTTCTGATGGACTGTTACAAGCATATTTAGTAGAAAAGGTATATCTAAGGATAACTCTCTAGGAACATGGATTAAACAGAAGTTTTTTCTGTCCAACTATCTCTTAGTTAGTTGTCTTTAACAAAGGCATGACTTATCACAAGCTTTTTCTTCTTTTCATGGAAATGGCATCATTAAGTTTTCCCCCATTGAAAACAATGAGGTCAGATATAAAGGCCTTTTGCTAAAAAAGTAAAAGCAAAGCTTCAGCAGTCTGAGTAAAGATGTGGAGGGTTAAAAAGCAACTCTGTGTACCACAGTGCTTTGAATTCAAGTATTTTAAAAGACTTCAGAGAAATTCAGGTTTTGATGTTCCTTCAGATAGAATATTTCAAGCATATTTGGTAGAAAAGGTACATCTGAGAATAACTCTCTAGAAACAAGGATTACCCAGAAGTTCTTTTCTGTCGCATCTTTCCCTTAGCTCATTTTCTTAAACCCGGCAATACATTTCAAATGCTTTGGCTTCTTTTCATGGAAATGGCATTATTAATTTTCCCCAAGTGAAACCAGTGACGGCAGATATAAAGGCCTTTTGCTACAAAAGTAAAAGCAAAGCTTCAGCAATGTGACTAAAGCTGTGGAGGGGAAAAGCAACTCTGTGAGCAACAGTGCTTTGAATTCAAGTATTTCAAAAGACCTTTGAGAAATTCAGGTTTTTACCTTTTTTCAAATAGACTGTTACAAACATGTTTGGTAGAAATATATATATCTGAGCATAACTCCATAGAAACAGGGATTACTCAAAAGTTCTTTTCTGGCACAGCTTTCTTTTAGCTAATTTTCTTAAATACAGGCATTACATTTCAAATGCTTTGGCTACTTTTCATGGAAATGGCATCATTAAGTTTTCCCCCATTGAAACCAAAGAGGGCTGAGATAAAGGCCTTTTGCTACAAAAGTAAAAGCAAAGCTTCAGCCGTCTGACTAAAGATGTGGAGGCTTAAAAAGCAACTCTGTGTACCACAGTGCTTTGAATTCAAGTATTTTAAGAGACGTCACAGAAATTCAGGTTTTGTCCTTTTTTCAGATAGCCTCTAACAAGCATGTTTGGTAGAAAAAGTATATCTGAGCATATCTCTCTAGAAACAGGGATTACCCGGAAGTTCTTTTCTGTCACAGCATTCCGTTAGCTACTTGTCTTAAGGAGGCATTATGTATCAAATACATTGGTTCCTCTTCTGGAAATGGCATCATTAAGTTTTCCCCATTGAAATCAATGAGGGGAGATATAAAGACCTTTTGTTAAAAAAGTAAATGCAAAGCTGCAGCAGTCACAATAAAAATGTGGAGAGTAAAAGGAAAGCTGTGTACAACAGTGCCTTGAATTCAAGTATTTAAAAAGACTTCTGAGACATTCATATTTTTACCTTTTTTCTGATAGTCTGTTACAAGCATATTTGGTAGAAAACATATATCTAAGCATAACTCTCTAGGAAAATGGATTACACAGAAGTTATTTTTCTTTCCAACTATCCCTTACTTAGTTGTCTTTAACAAAGGTATTACTTATCACAAGCTTTTTCTTCTTTTCATGGAAATGGCATCATTAGGTTTTCCCCCATTGAAACCAATGAGGGTTGATATAAAGGCCTTTTTGCTACAAAAGTAAAAGCAAAGCTTCAGCAGTCTGACTAAAGATGTGGAGGGTTATAGCAACTCTGTGTGCCACAGTGCTTTGAATTTAAGTATTTCAAAAGACTTCCGAGATATTCATGTTTTTACCTTTTTTCAGATAGACTGTTAGAAGCATGTTTGGTAGAAAAGGTATATCTGAGCATAACACTCTAGTAACAGGGATGACCCGGAAATTCTTTTCTGTCACAGCATTCCATTAGATACTTGTCTTACAGGAGGCATTATGTATCAAATACTTTGGCTTCTCTTCATGGAAATGGCATCATTAAGTTTTCCCCATTGAAATCAATGAGGGCAGATAAAAAGACCTTTAGCTAAAAAATAAAAGCAAAGCTCCAGCAGTCTGGCTAAAGATGTGGAGTGTTATAGCAACTCTGTGTCAAGAATGCTTTGAATTCACGTATTATAAAAGACTTCAGAAAAATTTAGGTTTTGACCTTGTTTCATAAAAACTGTGACAAGCTTATTTGGTAGAAAAGGTATATCTGAGCATAACTCTGTAGAAATAGGGATTACCCGGATGTACTTTTCTGTTACAGCTTTCTCTTAGCTAGTTGTCTTAAACACAATCATATATCAGATGCTTTGGCTTCTTTTACTGAAAGTGGCATCATTAGGTTTTCCCCCATTGAAACCAAAGAGGGCTGATATGAAGGCCTTTTGCTACAAATGTAAAAGCAAAGCTTCAGCAGTCTGACTAAAGATGTGGAGGTTTATAGAAACTCTGTGTACAATAGGGCTTTGAATACAAGTATTTCAAAAGACCTGAAAAATTCATGTGGTTACCTTTTTTCAGACAGACTGTTACAAGCCTGTTTGGTAGTAAACGTATATCTGAGCATAACTCGCTAGAAACAGTGATGACCCGGAAAGACTTTTCGGTCACAATTTTTCTTAGCCAGTTGCCTTAAATGAAGATATATCTTACCATAACTCTGTAGAAACAGGCAATGCATGTAACTTCGATTCTGTGAAAACTTTCTTTATCTAGTTGTCTTAATCACAGGCATTACATATAAATAGTTTGGTCTTCTAGTCTTGGAAATGGCATCATTAGGTTTTCCCCCATTGAAAGAAAGGAAGGCAGATATAAAGGCCTTTTTCAAAAAAAGTAAAAGCAAAGCTGTAGCAGTCTGACTAAAGATGTGGAGGGTAAAAGCAACTCTGTGTACAACAGTGCCTTGAATTCAAGTATTTCAAAAGACTTCTCAGAAATTCAAGTTGTTACCTTTTTTAAGATAGACTGTTACAAGCATGTTTGGTAGAAAAGGTATATCTGAGTATAACTCTCTAGCAACAGGAATTACCTGGAAGATCTTTACTGTCACAGCTTTCTCTTAGCTAGGTGTCTTAAACGTAGGCATTACATATCACATGATTTGACTTCTTTTCCTGGAAATGGCATCATTAGGTTTCCCCCCATTGAAACCAATCATCATAGATGAAAAGGCCTTTTGCTACAAATGTAAAAGAAAAGCTGCAGCAGTCTGACTAAAGTTGTGGAGGTTTTTAGCAACTCTGTGTACCACAGAGCTTTGAATGCAAGTATTTCAAAAGACTTCTGAGAAATTCATATTTTTACCTTTTTTCATATAGACTGATACAAGCATGTTTGGTACAAAAGGTATATCTGAGCATTACTTTCTAGAAACGGGAATTAGCCGGAAGTTCTTTTCTGTCACAGCTTTCTCTATGCTAGTTGTCTTAAACACAGGCATATATCAAATGCTTTGGCTTCTTTTCTTGGAAAGGGCATCATTAGGTTTTCCCCCTTGAAACCAATGAGGGCAGATACAAAGGCCTTTTGCCAAAAAATTAAAGCAAATTTTCAGCAGTCTGACTAAAGATGTCAAGGATTAAAGCAAATCTGTTTACAACAGTGCTGTGAATAAAAGTATTTTAAAAGACTTCAGAGAAATTCAGGTTTTGACCTTTTTTCAGATAGACTTACAAGCATATTTGGTATAAAAGGTAGATCTGAGCATAAATCTCTATGAATAGGGATTACCCGGAAGTTCGTTTCTGTCAAAGCTTTCTCTTAGCTAGTTGTCTTAAGTAGAGACATTGCATATCAAATGCTTTGCCTTCCTTTCATGGAAATGGCATGATTATGTTTTACCCAATTGAAACCAATGAGGGCAGATATAAAGGCCTTTTGCAAAAAAAGTAAAAGCAAAGCTGCATCAGTCTGACTAAAGATGTGTAGGGTTAAAGCAACTATGTGAACCACAGTGCTTTGAATTCAACATTTTAAAAGACTTCAGAGAATTTCAGGTTTTGACCTTTTTTCAGATAGACTGTTACAAGCATGTTTGGTAGAAAAGGTATATCTGAGCATAACTTTCTAGACAAAGGGCTTACCCAGAAGTTCTTTTCTGTCACAGCTTTTTCTTAGCTAGTTGTCTTAAACGGAAGCATAACATATCAAATACTTTGGCTTCTATTCATGGAAATGGCATGTTTAGGATTTCTCCTTTGAAACCAATGAGGGTAGATATAAAGACCTTTTGCTAAAAAAGTAAATGTAAAGCTGCAGCAGTCAGACTAAAAATGTGGAGGATGAAAGCAATGCTGTGTACAACAGTGCCTTGAATTCAAGTATTTCAAAAGACTTCAGAGTAATTCAGGTTTTGACCTTTTTTCAGATATACTGTTACAATCATGTTTCGTAGAAAAGGCATATCTGAGCATAACTCTCTATACACAGGGATTACTGATAAGTTCTTTTCAGTCACAGCTTTCTCTTAGCTGGTTGTCTTAAACACAGGCATTACATTTCAAATGCTTTGGCTTCTTTTCTTGGTAATGGCCTCATAAGTTTTTCCCTCATTGAAATCAATGACGGCAAATATAAAGGCCTTTTGCTAAAAAAGTAAAAGCAAAGCTGCAGCAGTCTGACTAAAGCTGTGGAGGAGAAAAGCAACTCTGTGAACAACAGTGCTTTGAATTCAAGTATTTCACAAGACCTTTGAGAAATTCAGGTTTTTACCTTTTTTCAAATAGACTGTTACAAACATGTTTGGTAGAAATATATATATATCTGAGCATAACTCTCTAGAAACAGGGATTACTCAAAAGTTCTTTTCTGGAACAGCTTTCTTTTAGCTAATTTTCTTAAATACAGCCATTACATTTCTTTTTTTTTCTTTTTTCTTTTTTTTTTACTGGTTACATCTTTATTTCCTTTTACATTCTCTACATTTTTCAAGGACTGCCTGAAATCCTTTGCAGGTCTCAAGCAGCTCTCGGTTCCTACATTACACAGGCCTGGGGCAGAGGGAGGGCAAGAGGATAGTTGTAGAATTGGAGAGTTTACCCCAGTACTGTATCTCCCTCTTCTAAAATGGGTTCATTTGCTTTAAGTCCCCTCTCTCTGACCCTCTTCCCAAACCCCATCCCCCAGGCCTCAGGCAAAGAACCACCTCTGAAGCCTGGTCCTACATTCATTCTCCTTTCCCAAACTGGACAGTCTCCTCTCTGGGACCTCATGTCCTCCTCCACTTCCTCTAGGACTCTATCCCTCACTGGGAGCAAAGAGTTTTTATTATGGGCCAGAAGGCAATTGAAATTTCCAGTTTCAAGCTAGCATCATCAGAGTTGTCATGAAACTGTCAGTGATCTGACCAAGGGAGTTTTTCTGGCTCTTCAGCTCCATTTCACTTTGCCTGATTCCTAGCCCTTGGTGCCCTTGATTCATATCCCACTTCCCCTGTAGCCCCTCCCCATTTCTCTGAAGCTCTGCCTCACTTCCTTCTAGATCATTCAATCTAAGGGGCCCAGACTTGACAGCAAGCATGCTACAGTCATGTCCAGGTACACCAAGGCAGAGCCCCAGCTTGGTTTTGAGGGAGTTTTTCCATTCAGCTGCAATCTGAATCATAATGATTGGCTGACAGAGGACGGAACAGGGAAGGTGGGAAGGAGGAAAGCCAAGGAGGTAATATTAATGTACAAGAAGACCACAAGAATCCTCAGAAGACAGGACCAATTCGGGAGTTCTATGGGTTATTTGGTTAACAGATATACATAGGTTTCTTGACCTGGAGTCTATGAAGTTGTAATTTAAATATAAATAGATGATAGATAGAAAGAAAGAGAGAGAGAAAGAGAGAGAGAGAGAGAGATAAGTCTATTTCAATATAATTATTTTCCTTCATAATCCTATGTATTTTATCTCATGTACTTAAAAAAATTTATTTTGGGGAGTCTGTAACTTCACCAGCCTTCCAAGAGTCCATGACACAAAAAAAAAGGTAGGCCTAGATTCACCCTAAAGGATCCCAGTCAGTCCTGCATCATGACAACTATCCCTTAGTTAGTTGTATTTAACAAAGGTATTACTTATCACAAGCTTTTTCTTCTTTTCATGGAAATAGCATCATTAGGTTTTCCCCCATTGAAAACAATTAGGGCAGATATAAAGGCCTTTTGCTACAAAAGTAAAAGCATAGCTTCAGCCTTCTGACTGAAGATGTCAAGGATTAAAGCAACTCTGTGTACAACAGTGCTTTGAATTCAAGTATTTTAAAAGACTTCAGAGAAATTCAGGTTTTGATGTTTTTTCAGATAGAATATTTCAAGCATATTTGGTAGAAAATGTACATCTGAGAATAACTCTCTAGAAACAAGGATTACCCAGAAGTTCGGTACTGTCACAGCTTTCTCTTAGCTCGTTTTCTTAAACGTGGCATTATATTTCAAATGCTTTGACTTCTTTTCATGGAAATGGCATTATTAATTTTCCCCAAGTGAAACCAATGACTGCAGATATAAAGGCCTTTTGCTACAAAAGTAAAAGCAAAGCTTCAGCATTCTGACTAAAGATGTGGAGGGTTATAGCAACTCTGTGTACCACAGAGCTTTGAATTCAAGTGTTTCAAAAGACTTCCAAGATATTCATGTTTTTACCTTTTTTCAGATAGACTGTTAGAAGCATGTTTGGTAGAGAACGTATATCTGAGCATAATACTCTAGGAACAGGGATGACCTGGAAATTCTTTTCTGTCCAACTTGCTCTTAGCTAGTTTTCTTAACATAGTTAAGTTTTCTCCCATACCTTCTCCCATACCCCCATCGTCTTTTCCATTAGAGGAAGGTGGATCTTTGTGTCCCAATGCCTTCACATCTTATCTCCCTATTACAAGCGAAAGAGTATTAATAATAGTATTTATATATATTTGAAACTTTTAAAGTTACGACCTCGAATTTCAGATCCATTTCCTTCCTCCCTTGTCACCCATTCCTTCTTGGGAGATAAGTAATTCAGTATATGTTGTACATGTCTTGCTATGCAAAAGGTCTTAAAAATAGCCATTACATCTCTATTGCTTGGTCTTCTTTTGTTGGAAATGGCATCTTTAGGTTTTCACCCATGGAAACCAATGTAGGCAGGTATAAAGCACTTTTGCTAAAACAGTAAAAGTAAACCTTCAGCAGTCGGACTAAAGATTTGGAGAGTTGAAGGAACTTTGTGTACAACAGTGCTTAGAATTCTAGTATTTCAAAGGACGTCTGAGAATTTCAGGTTTTCACCTTTTTTTCAGAATGCCTATTCTGATCATGTTTGGTAGAAAAGGTATATATGACCATAACTCTATAGAAACAGGCATTAAATGTAACTTCTTTTCTGGGAAAGATTCTCTTAGCTAGAGGTCTTAAAAATAGCCATTACATCTCTATTGCTTGGTCTTCTTTTGTTGGAAATGGCATCCTTAGGTTTTCACCCATTGAAACCAATGTATGCAGGTGTAAAGCACTTTTGCCAAAAAGTAAAAGCAAACCTTCAGCAGTCTGACTTAAGATGTTGAGGGTTGAAGGAACTGTGTGTACAGTCGTGGTTAGAATTCTAGTATTTCAAAGGACTTTTGAGAAATTCATGTATTCACCTATATTTCAGAATGCCTATTCTCAGCATGTTTTGTAGTGAAGGTATATCTGACCCTAGCTCTATAGAAACAGGTATTTCATGTAACTTCTTTTCTGGGAAAGATGCCCTAAGCTAGAGTTCTTAAAAACATCCATTACATCTCCATTGCTTGGCCTTCTTTTGTCGGAAATGGCATCCTAATGTTTTTCACCCCTTGAAACTAATGTAGGCACATATAAAGCACTTTTGCTAAAACAGTAAAAGCACACCTTCAGCAGTCTGATTAAAGTTGTAGAGAGTTGAAGGAACTTTGTGTACAACAGTGCTTAGAATTCTTGTATTTTAAAGGACTTCTGAGAAATTCAGGTTTTTACTTTTTCAGTTAGCGTATTCTGAGCATGTTTGGTAGAGAAAGTATATCTGACCATAACTCTATAGAAACAGGCATTACATGTAACTTCTTTTCTGGGAAAGATTCTGTTAGCTAGAGTTCTTAAAAACATCCATTACATCTCTATTGCTTGGGCTTCTTTTGTCGGAAATGGCAATCTAAGCTTTTCATCCATTGAAACCAATGTATGCAGGTATAAAGCACTTTTGCTAAAGCAGTAAAAGCAAACCTTCAGCAATCTGACTTAAGATGTTGAGGGTTGAAGGAACTGTGTGTACAATAGTGGTTAGAATTCTTGTATTTTAAAGGACTTCTGAGAAATTCAGGTTGTCACCTTTTTATCATTTAGCCTATTCTGAGCATGTTTGGTAGAAAGGTATATCTGACCATATCTCGACAATAACAGGCATTACATGTAAATTATTTTCTGGGAAAGATTCTCTTAGCTAGAGGTCTTATAAACAGCCATTACATCTCTATTGCTTGGTCTTCTTTTGTTGGAAATGGCATCTTTAGGTTTTCACCCATGGAAACCAATGTAGGCAGGTATAAAGCACTTTTGCTAAAACAGTAAAAGTAAACCTTCAGCAGTCGGACTAAAGATGTGGAGAGTTGAAGGAACTTTGTGTACAACAGTGCTTAGAATTCAAGTATTTCAAAGGACTTCTGAGAAATTCATGTATTCACCTTTTTTTCAGAACGCCTATTCTGAGCATGTTTGGTAGAGATGGTATATCTGACCATACCTCTATAGAAACAGGCATTACATGTAATTTCTTTTCTGGGAAAGATTCTCTTAGCTAGAGTTCTTAAAAACATCCATTACATCTATATTGCTTGGCCTTCTTTTGTCGGAAATGGCATCCAAAAGTTTTCACCCATTGTAATTAATGTAGGCAGGTAGAAAGCACTTTTGCTAAAACAGTAAAAGCAAACCTTCAGCAGTCTGACTTTAGATGTTGAGGGTTGAAGGAACTGTGTGTACTACAGTGCTTAGAATTCTAGTATTTTAAAGGACTTCTGAGAAATTCAGGTTTTCACCTTTTTTTCAGTTAGCCTATTCTGAGCTGTTTGGTAGAAAGGTATATCTGACCATATCTCTACAATAACAGGCATTACATGTAAATTAGTTTCTGGGAAAGATTCTCTTAGCTAGAGGTCTTAAAAACAGCCATTACATCTCTCTTGCTTGGTCTTCTTTTGTTGGAAATGGCTTCCTTAGTTTTTCACCCATTGAAACCAAAGTAGGCAGGTAGAAAGCACTTTTGCTAAAACAGTAAAAGCAAACCTTCAGCAGTCTGACTTAAGATGTTGAGGGTTGAAAGAACTGTGCGTTCAACAGTCCTTAGAATTCTTGTATTTTAAAGAACTTCTGAGAAATTCAGGTATTCACCTTTTTTTCAGTTAGCCTATTCTGAACATGTTTGGTAGAAAGGTATATCTGACCATATCTCTACAATAACAGGCATTACATGTAACTTCTTTTTTGGGAAAGATTCTCTTAGCTCGAGGTCTTAAAAACAGCCATTACATCTCTATTGCTTGGTCTTCCTTTGTTGGCAATGGCATCCTTAGGTTTTCACCCATTGGAACCAAAAGAGGCAAGTATAAAGCACTTTTGCTAAAACATTGAAAGCAAACCTTCAGCAGTCTGACTAAAGTTGTGGAGAGTTGAAGGAACTTTGTGTACAACAGTGCTTAGAATTCTTGTATTTTGAAGGACTTCTGAGAAATTCAGGTTTTCACCTTTTTTTCAGCTAGCCTATTCTGAGCATGTTTGGTAGAAAGGTATATCTGACCATATCTCTACATTATCAGGTGTTACTTGTAACTTATTTTCTGGGAAAGATTCTCTTCACTAGAGGTCTTAAAAACAGCCATTACATCTCTATTGCTTGGTCTTCTTTTGTTGGAAATGGCATCCTTAGTTTTTCACCCATTGAAAACAATGTAGGCAGGTATAAAGCACTGTTGCTAAAACAGTAAAAGCAAACCTTCAGAAGACTGACTTCAGATGATGAGGGTTGAAGGAACTGTGTGTACAACAGTGCTTAGAATTCTTGTATTTTAAAGGACTTCTGAGAAATTCAGGTTTTCACCTTTTTTTCAGTTAGCCTATTCTGAGAATGTTTGTTAGAAAAGTATATCTGCCCATATCTCGACAATAACAGGCATTACATGTAACATCTTTTCTGGGAAAGATTCTCTTCGTAGAGGTCTTAAAAACAGCCATTACATCTCTATTGCTTGGTCTTTCCTTGGAAATGGCATCCTTAGGTTTTCACCCTTTGAAACCAATGTAGGCAGGTATAAAGCACTTTTGCTAAAACAGTAAAAGTAAACCTTCAGCAGTCGGACTAAAGATTTGGAGAGTTGAAGGAACTTTGTGTACAACAGTGCTTAGAATTCTAGTATTTCAAAGGACGTCTGAGAATTTCAGGTTTTCACCTTTTTTTCAGAATGCCTATTCTGATCATGTTTGGTAGAAAAGGTATATATGACCATAACTCTATAGAAACAGGCATTAAATGTAACTTCTTTTCTGGGAAAGATTCTCTTAGCTAGAGGTCTTAAAAATAGCCATTACATCTCTATTGCTTGGTCTTCTTTTGTTGGAAATGGCATCCTTAGGTTTTCACCCATTGAAACCAATGTATGCAGGTGTAAAGCACTTTTGCCAAAAAGTAAAAGCAAACCTTCAGCAGTCTGACTTAAGATGTTGAGGGTTGAAGGAACTGTGTGTACAGTCGTGGTTAGAATTCTAGTATTTCAAAGGACTTTTGAGAAATTCATGTATTCACCTATATTTCAGAATGCCTATTCTCAGCATGTTTCGTAGTGAAGGTATATCTGACCCTAGCTCTATAGAAACAGGTATTTCATGTAACTTCTTTTCTGGGAAAGATGCCCTAAGCTAGAGTTCTTAAAAACATCCATTACATCTCCATTGCTTGGCCTTCTTTTGTCGGAAATGGCATCCTAATGTTTTTCACCCCTTGAAACTAATGTAGGCACATATAAAGCACTTTTGCTAAAACAGTAAAAGCACACCTTCAGCAGTCTGATTAAAGTTGTAGAGAGTTGAAGGAACTTTGTGTACAACAGTGCTTAGAATTCTTGTATTTTAAAGGACTTCTGAGAAATTCAGGTTTTTACTTTTTCAGTTAGCGTATTCTGAGCATGTTTGGTAGAGAAAGTATATCTGACCATAACTCTATAGAAACAGGCATTACATGTAACTTCTTTTCTGGGAAAGATTCTGTTAGCTAGAGTTCTTAAAAACATCCATTACATCTCTATTGCTTGGGCTTCTTTTGTCGGAAATGGCAATCTAAGCTTTTCATCCATTGAAACCAATGTATGCAGGTATAAAGCACTTTTGCTAAAGCAGTAAAAGCAAACCTTCAGCAATCTGACTTAAGATGTTGAGGGTTGAAGGAACTGTGTGTACAATAGTGGTTAGAATTCTTGTATTTTAAAGGACTTCTGAGAAATTCAGGTTGTCACCTTTTTATCATTTAGCCTATTCTGAGCATGTTTGGTAGAAAGGTATATCTGACCATATCTCGACAATAACAGGCATTACATGTAAATTATTTTCTGGGAAAGATTCTCTTAGCTAGAGGTCTTATAAACAGCCATTACATCTCTATTGCTTGGTCTTCTTTTGTTGGAAATGGCATCTTTAGTTTTTCACCCATGGAAACCAATGTAGGTATAAAGCACTTTGCTAAAACAGTAAAAGTAAACCTTCATGTCGGACTAAAAGATGTGGAGAGTTGAAGGAACTTTGTGTACAACAGTGCTTAGAATTCAAGTATTTCAAAGGACTTCTGAGAAATTCATGTATTCACCTTTTTTCAGAACGCCTATTCTGAGCATGTTTGGTAGAGATGGTATATCTGACCATACCTCTATAGAAACAGGCATTACATGTAACTTCTTTTCTGGGAAAGATTCTCTTAGCTAGAGTTCTTAAAAACATCCATTACATCTATATTGCTTGGCCTTCTTTTGTCGGAAATGGCATCCAAAAGTTTTCACCCATTGTAATTAATGTAGGCAGGTAGAAAGCACTTTTGCTAAAACAGTAAAAGCAAACCTTCAGCAGTCTGACTTTAGATGTTGAGGGTTGAAGGAACTGTGTGTACTACAGTGCTTAGAATTCTAGTATTTTAAAGGACTTCTGAGAAATTCAGGTTTTCACCTTTTTTTCAGTTAGCCTATTCTGAGCTGTTTGGTAGAAAGGTATATCTGACCATATCTCTACAATAACAGGCATTACATGTAAATTAGTTTCTGGGAAAGATTCTCTTAGCTAGAGGTCTTAAAAACAGCCATTACATCTCTCTTGCTTGGTCTTCTTTTGTTGGAAATGGCTTCCTTAGTTTTTCACCCATTGAAACCAAAGTAGGCAGGTAGAAAGCACTTTTGCTAAAACAGTAAAAGCAAACCTTCAGCAGTCTGACTTAAGATGTTGAGGGTTGAAAGAACTGTGCGTTCAACAGTCCTTAGAATTCTTGTATTTTAAAGAACTTCTGAGAAATTCAGGTATTCACCTTTTTTTCAGTTAGCCTATTCTGAACATGTTTGGTAGAAAGGTATATCTGACCATATCTCTACAATAACAGGCATTACATGTAACTTCTTTTTTGGGAAAGATTCTCTTAGCTCGAGGTCTTAAAAACAGCCATTACATCTCTATTGCTTGGTCTTCCTTTGTTGGCAATGGCATCCTTAGGTTTTCACCCATTGGAACCAAAAGAGGCAAGTATAAAGCACTTTTGCTAAAACATTGAAAGCAAACCTTCAGCAGTCTGACTAAAGTTGTGGAGAGTTGAAGGAACTTTGTGTACAACAGTGCTTAGAATTCTTGTATTTTGAAGGACTTCTGAGAAATTCAGGTTTTCACCTTTTTTTCAGCTAGCCTATTCTGAGCATGTTTGGTAGAAAGGTATATCTGACCATATCTCTACATTATCAGGTGTTACTTGTAACTTATTTTCTGGGAAAGATTCTCTTCACTAGAGGTCTTAAAAACAGCCATTACATCTCTATTGCTTGGTCTTCTTTTGTTGGAAATGGCATCCTTAGTTTTTCACCCATTGAAAACAATGTAGGCAGGTATAAAGCACTGTTGCTAAAACAGTAAAAGCAAACCTTCAGAAGACTGACTTCAGATGATGAGGGTTGAAGGAACTGTGTGTACAACAGTGCTTAGAATTCTTGTATTTTAAAGGACTTCTGAGAAATTCAGGTTTTCACTTTTTTTTCAGTTAGCCTATTCTGAGAATGTTTGTTAGAAAAGTATATCTGCCCATATCTCGACAATAACAGGCATTACATGTAACATCTTTTCTGGGAAAGATTCTCTTCGTAGAGGTCTTAAAAACAGCCATTACATCTCTATTGCTTGGTCTTTCCTTGGAAATGGCATCC
>WOXC01002541.1:0-27231 GCA_011680675.1 Gymnobelideus leadbeateri
TATTGCTTTATCCAACTCTTCCTTAGCATCTTGCCTGAACACCACATGGTCCTAATATCTTACCCTCGAAGCAACTGCTTCCATTAACTCAGCTTCATGCCCTTCCATTAAGATTTCAAACCCAGGGGCGGCTAGGTGGCACAGTGAGTAGAGCATTGGCCCTGGAGTCAGAAGGACCTGAGTTCGGATGTGGCCTCAGACACTTAACGCACACAAACAAAAACCTAGCTGTGTGGTCTTGGGCAAGTTACTTACCCCCAATTGCCCTCCAAAAAGCAAATATATATATATATTTCCAACCCAATTTCTTGTTCATTCTTGTCCACACAGCTATTTTCCAAGTAGAGAAAGAACAATAGCATTAGTTGGGAGCCTTCTGCAGCTCACATTTATTCAGAGTAACAAGGAGGGGAGGATTAGCACTACATGCCAGGCTATAAAAACACCTTCACTGCCTCAAGAAGGCCAAATAATACGTGAATTTTTATGAATCCAAACCTGTTTAAATACTCAGTTTCTAACTGTGACCACATTTACCTCCTTGTTTCTTGGATCTCATTGTTGCTATGCTGCTACCTTGTTCTGCAGCATCCTGGACATGTCTCCTGCATTAGGCCCATGTTTGCTTTTTTATCTTGTGCTAGATGCCCCAATACATGATATTTTTTCTTTAAATGACCTACTTTTAGCCAAAGATTCAAATGACTGGAGTCAGCACTGACTGGAGAGAAAGGTCCATAATCAAAGGGTTGACCTTACCATCTACTGCAGTGGCTGTGGGTGTGTCACTTATCCCTTCCAACCCCAGTCACTTCATCTGCAAAATGAGAGGCCTAAAGTACATGGTTTTTCAAATCTCTTCCAACTATTCATCTTTGATCCTATGGATCTCAAATCTGGGAAGGGGGGCGGGCACAGAGGGTGTTGGAGAGGGGAAGCATTTGTAGCAACAAGATCTGTAGAAAATATCAGAACTACCTTCAAAATATTCAACCTCCTTGATTTTTTTTAGACAAAAGAGTATTCAAGAAGAAAAAGGAAACTCTCAAACATTAAAAGCAGCAGGAACAGGAGAAGAGTCTCCAGATATCAATTAACTCAACCAGTCAACCTGAAAAACTAGGTCTCAGTTGTGATCCGCTTCATAAGCTGAGACATCAAATTTTTTTCCCCTTGACCTCACACTTACACATGCCAATTCATAATATGCTTCAATCACCTCTTTTTTGTGCCTAGCCTAGAGCTAGTGATTTTAGCAAGCACAGAAGCACAAGATATAGTCTCTCAAATATTCTAGGCAGTCACAAACATAGTTAGAACCCTGAAGAGAAGTTAGATGGGTTGGGGATATGGGGATTATCTTGAAAACCAGTCAGATGAAGGCTGAAACACTACACAAGACTGGAATGCTCTCCCTCCTCACCTGAGTACTGTTTTTACTGGATTCCTTCAAGACTCAGCTCAAATCCAGCTTTCTTCAGAAGCCCTAGCTACACTGAAGCCAAATGGTCAAGTAAAGAAGTGATCGAGAATCAGGGGTGGATTATAACCTTGATGCTGGGAACACAGTTAAGAATTTGTGGTAAAATGGGGAGTGGAAAGGAAGTGCTGTGCTGTTAGAAAAGCAAGGTCAGGAATAGAAGGCCAAATCTGGGAAGGGGAAGGAAAATCTTAGTTCAGACTATCAGACTCTAGTAAGGTTAGAGACACAGACCACTAGAAGAAAATGCCTCATATATCTGGCTATACAAAGTGGTGTTTCTTTAACCTGACTGGTTTTCAAGACAATCCCCATGTTCCCGAACCCACCTACCTTCTCTTTTGGGCATGCAGTAAAGAGCAGTTCTTATCTAGGGCCTCCAAATCTAGTGATTTGTTCTTCACTGCACAAGTTTTCTTATTTGGGACTCATAAATTAAGTAAGATAACCCCTAAATTTTTTACACCTTTAGAATACTGGACCATATTTAATAAGATAAAACTGAGTTCAAATTAGTTAGTTAAAACTAAGTTTAAATATCTTTAAATATCTTAAATCTTACACTTGGATTAAAAAAAAATCAGTCATACAAGTACAAGGAAGATTTGGCTAGAAAACAGGGCATGTGAAAAAGACCTAGAGATTTTAGTGGCCTGCAGATCCAAAAGTTAAAAGTACAACCTGACAGCCCAAAAGCTAATGCAATTTTAAACTACATTAACAGAAACATAGTGTGATGTCTAGAGGGAGAGAGGTAATAGTTCTGCTTTGCTCTGATCAGCCATCAATTCTGGGGACCACATTTTAGGAAGGCCACTGATAAACTGGAATATATACAGGAGAAATCTGCTAACACGATTAGGAGGGCAGTATAATTGACTTATGGGACCTAAGGGCAATAGCTGTTGCCAATAGCCCTTAAAAGTCATTACCTTCTCTCCCTCTTTGAGGATGCCTGTGGCCAGTTTACAAAAACAGAGAAATCTAATATTTTGGACTGATATTAACTAAGTCCTGCGACTTCTGGCACAGACATACCCAAAAGAATAAGGAAGGACTTAAAGGGAACTGTCAAGCATAAGAGTTGTCCCTGAATTTGTGACATTGTTATCACTGACAGGCTAGGCTTTGGGTTGTTTCCCAAACCAGACTATACTGTAGAGCAGCCTGAGGTAATTGGAAAGAGCAAAAGAAGCAGGTGAGACCTCCTTATAAAAAGTTATCTCGCCTTAAGGATACTGATTAACTGGGTAGCTTATCCTCTTAAGTTTGTACTTGTGTTCCCTGTGATATTATATGTATACTTGAGGAGAGTTTCATGCTGTGGGCTAGGCTGCAAATCATAGGAGGGTACAACATATATACAGGGCTGAGCAGCAATGATATAAGGTCAGTGATATAGCTCTTTCCTCAACAAAACTTGCAGGGGTTTTGTTATGGAATCCTGAGTGTCAATGTTGTAGTGACCCGTACAAGATCATAAAAGTTGGGGAGGGGAATCAAAATCACTCCATATAAGAATGAGATGAAGAAACTGAGAATTCTGTTTAGCATAAAGATGAAAAAATGAGAATGTGAGAACTTTCATGAAGTATTAGGAGAGATAACATGTGGATGACGAATTAGACTTGTTTTGTTTGACCCTTGAGGACAGCAATGGGTGGAAGTCCTGAGAGGCAGATTTCAGACTGATGTAACATATGAAAACTGATGTAACATATGAAAAAACTAGGGCTGTCCAAAAGAACAGTGGGCTGCCTCAGAAGGAAGTTAAATTCCCCTTCACTTGAGATGTTCAAGCAGAGACTGAACACTCTTGGGAAATAGTGTTAGAGGGTATGTTACTGCTTAGTGAAGATTTGGGACTAGATGTCTTCAGAGCTCCCTTTTAGTTCTAAGCTTCTACTAACTGATATGGAATTATTTGTAAACACAAGGCATGATGGAAATAGAGAAACCTTCTCAACTGAGTATTAGAAAATGGCCAGTGACCATTTGAAATAGGCTAGGAACTTAACACAATATTTTCTTTGGCCGTCTAATAAGAGAACAATTCGATATTTTCACTAAGGGTGGGAAGGGAAGGAAAGGGAGAGAGGAGGAAGGAAGTCTGAACTAAGAGACCAAACAAAAACATAGTCTCAATTTTATCCAACTGTCCCTCACCAAGATGAAAGTTTTTTTTTTTCAGTTTTCCCAGCAGTTTGAGGAACTCACTAGTTGGTGTCCTAGGTTTCTATGTTTATTTGCTTCTACTACCTAGTTTGTACACTGATTGGTTTTGCTATTTTTAAAAACCAGTACCAAAAACTTCTGATAATTTTGATAACTACTATCTTATAGTACAGTTTGAAATATGTTAGGCCTGGGAGGCTGCTAGGTGGCGCAGTGAGTAGAGTGCTGGCCCTGGAGTCAGAAGGACCTGAGTTCAGATCTGACCTCAGACACTTTAACACACAGAAACAAAAACCTAGCCTTGTGACCTTGGGCAAGTTACTTAATCCCAATTGCCCTCCAAAAAGCAAAAAAAAAAAAAAGAAATATGTTAGGCCTGGGAGGCTAGGTGGCACAGTGAGTAGAACACTGGCCCTGGAGCCAGAAGGACCTGAGTTCAGATCTGGCCTCAGACACTTAACATACACACACATAAAAACTAGCTGTGTGACCTTGGGCAAGTTACTTAACCCCCAATTGCCCTCAAAAAAAAAAAAAGAAAAGAAAAAGAAATATGTTAGGCCCCCTTCATTCCCATTTCTTTAACTAATTCCCTTGAGAGTCTTGAAGTTTTCCTTTCCAGTTGGAATTTATTATTATTTTGTTGAATTCTATTATTATTGTGACTAATTCTTGGTAGTATAGTATAGCACTAGATCTCTAAATTTCCTGATATTATATCAGTATGGCCCAAACACGGACAATGGGTTTTTCTCTAAGTAGTTATCTCTTACTTCTATAAGGAGTGTATTATAGTTGCATTTATATAATTTCAAGGTTCTTTTCCCAGCAGGTGCCACCTTGAGAATTTGAAGTAGGGGCAGGGAATGAATAACTCTTCCTCTTGACTTCTCCTTGACTTGTTGAAAATAGTCCCAACCAATGTTTTCCCCAGCTCAGAGCAATTGAAAGTGTGTGGGCCTCTGTCACAGCTATGTGATTTTTTTCTTCTAGGTGTTTATAAATCCCATAATTTTGCTCCTCAAACATCATCAGTGCCTAGCATGATTGGTACATAATGAATGCTTACTGATTAGTTAAGTTCTTTTAGGTTACCTGCATGAGAGGTCATCATAGAGACTCATTCTGTTCTCACTCTGACACAAAACCCACATTGTTTTTTCTCAGCACTCTTCTATCACAGGGGAAGCCCCAAAAGCCAACTTCTGAGGGCATTGCTCATGGGTGCTCATAAGTCCAACACAAGCCACACCTCTAGGTTAGAGTTTGCAACTAATACTAGCAACCTTACTAGGAGTGGACATGGGTGGGAAAGAATGTAGGAAACAAAGACAGGCAATGAATAAGGGAATAAGTGGCATATTACACTCCCTCAGAGGGCATATTACACTCCCTCAGAAGTTACCATCCTCTGGAAGATTTAAATTAGAAGTGCCTGCGAGTACAGATGCATATCTTTAGGTACTCATATAGATTATGTGTCTTATATAGCAACTCATATTTATAGGGTTACATAAAGTCTTTGCATACTTAATTCCTTGTTATCAATAATAATCCTTGCCTATATTTATATGGTACTTCATGGATACAAAGTAATTTATGTACAGGAAGAAATAGTGTCACAAGAAAAAAGTGCTGGATTTGGAGTCAAAGTACCTGGGTTTGAATACCATCTCTACTATTTACTACCTGAGACTTTACGTGAATCATTTAAAATAAAAATTGAAGGACTGAGACTAGATGACCTCAAAGAGTTCTTCTGCCTTTACATCTTTTGATTGTACAATACTATTACTTTATGTGATCCTTACAACAACCCTGGGAAAAAGGAAGTACAAGTATTAAAATGCCCATTTTATAGAGAAGATGGATATAGCAAAGTTAGGACTCAAACCCCAAATTTCCCCATTGCCTCCCCTTTGTATCCTTATGGAACCAGTACACACACACACACACACACACACACACACACACAGGAATGTCAAGCTTCCTTCCTTGACAAATATCATCTCCCTCTGGCTCCCTATCAAAGACTTTCGGTTCCTATTTTTGCCAAACACTGCTGGTTTTTTTTTGGAGAGTGTAAGGTGGGGAGAGGAAGAGGTCTGCACGTACAAATACAAGAAGAAGGCTGATGAGGAAGAGATTCTGATGGAGAGGCAGTACAGTAAGATGTAAAGAACCTTGGATTAGGAGTTGAAAGATCTGAGATGAGTACAGAGGATGCCATTAATTAGCCATGTGACTGAACAAGTCACACAACCCCTAAGTGTCAGTTTTCTTATTTGTAAAACAGATAAAAGTACCCAAACTATCTAGTTCACAGGGATGTTGTGAAAAGCTTTGTAAACCATAAGAAAGTTCCTTTAATACATGATCTATCCTAAGTGAGAAAAGGACATTTTGCAAAGGCACCAATCTTAGAGTTAGAAAGTCAGTGCAAATCCCAACTCTGATACATTTCAATTCTGCCTAATGTTTTTTGAAGCCTCAACTTCTTCAGTTATAAAACAGGCATACTAATACTTATACTACCTACCACTCAAAGCTATTATAAGGATTTGTTTAGATATTTAAGGGTTATATTTGATTTATCAAATATTTTGTTATACAAAACAATCTACTCTTGGTTTCTTTCAGGTGATGGGATTACAGAGTCCAACCTCTCATTTTAAGAGGTTCAGTAATGGTAAATGCCTTGTTCAGGGTCACACAAAAAACTTTCTAACAACAACAAAAAGCTTCTTATTCAAAAGTAGAATGAATTCTTTCAACAGGTACTGGTGAAGATGGCCTCCTTTGCTTGAGGCTTCAAACAAAGTCTGGATGACCCTTCCATAGGTATGCAAAGAACATTTCTGTTTAAATTGGACTGTATGGCTTCTGAAGTCCCTTCCAGCTCAGATTTCTGTTATATTGTGACTCTACAACTTGAACAAAAACAAATTGTTCTTTTGAACAAGGCATATTCATACACAATCAAATTCTAGTTATGAGTTTCTCCCATTCTGTCAAATTTCAGTGATCCCTTTTTTGAGGTCTAATTTGTCTCTTTACATTAGGATCTTTAGTTCTTCCTATTGTCTCATCCAAATAATAAGCTCTTTTTAAAAATATTTTTTTATCTTTATTTTCACTTTCAAATTTCCCTTCCCTCCATACCCTCCCCCACCCACTAAGGCAGCAAGAAATAGGATATCCATCATACATAGGAAGTCATGCAAAACACATATCCACATTAGCCATGTTGTGAAAAAAAAATAAGCACAAAAAATAAAGAAAAAATTATGCTTTGCTCTGCACTCAGAGTCTATCAGTTCTCTATCTGGAGGTGAAAAGCATGTTTCAACATGAGTCCTTTGGAACTGTCATGGATCATTGTATTGATCAGAGTTGCTAGATCTTTCACAGATGATCATAATTACACTATAGCTGTGACAGTGTACAACATTCTCCTGGTTCAGTTCACTTCACTTTGCATCAGTTCATGTAAGTCTTCCTAGGTTTTTCTGAAACCATCTCCTTTATGACTCCTTTCAGCACAATAGTATTCCATCACAATTATATACCATAATTATATACCAAAAGTTCAGTGATTCCTCATTTGATGGGCATCTCCTCAATTTCCAATTTGTTGCTACCACAAGAAGAGTCTTCCCTCCCCCCTTTCTGTGTGTATGTGTGTGTGTGTGTGTGTGTATTTGTACATAAGGGTCCTTTTCTTAGATCCCTCTTGGATATAGCCCTAGTAACAGTATTGCTGGATGAAAGAGAGTATGTCCCCTGGGCATATTTCCAAAATGTTCTCCAGAATGGCTAGACTAGTTCACAGATCCATCAATAGTACATTAATGAACCCCATATCAACTCTACCATTTGTCATTTTACCTAGTCTGACAGGCATGAGGTGGGATACCTCAGAGATATTCTAATCTGCACAAATAAATAAGCTCTTAAGTCATGTCTGAGCTGCACAAAAAAAAAAAATAGGCAAAGCTGGATCTATAAAGCTGAATCCAACTACTTTATCTGGAGATGAATATCTCAACTTCTACTTAATTCAGTAAATATTTATCAAGTATCTGGGTTGGAATTCACAAAAGCTAAATGGTCTGCATGGTCAAAGCATATCCCCTTCCCGGACCTCCGCTTCCTCCTCTGTAAAACGGCTTACCTCCTAGAGCTCTGAGGGAAGCATTTTGTAAACTGCAAGATTCCATAATTCTGTGCTGCAAAAAATGCTAGATTTGGAGCTAGGGTATCCAAGTTCAAATCCCAGCTCTGCTACTTACCAGCTGTGTGATCTTGGTCAAGTCATTTAACATCTCTATATCTCAGTTGCTTCATCAGTAAAATGAGGGGAGTTGGACTAAATGAATGTGAGTACCCCTTCCAATTCAAAATCTATGCTTCTATGATTCCAATCTGGCATAATGTGTGATCATGAGGGATGATGCAGATGAAGGAATCTGCCGACTGAACACCAAAATGTGATCAGAGGCCATCTGGACTAGGACAACTTGCCCATGGATCAGGGCGCTACATAAATTCAGACAATTACTATCTCAACTATATGTAGCTTCTATATAATGTGCTGAGATTCATCTTAAAAATAAACTGAATTCCTTGTAGACCATATAGAATGACAGTGAGAATGCATTTAAACGGGCCACCTTCTCTAGGCAAGTTACTGAGGTTACTCACTACCTTTAGCCATGGCTGAGCTTTAGTGAGTTTCTCTTGCTTACAGTGGAGAACCCCACAAAGGTAAAAATTTTCATAGAGATACTGTCAACTTTGCCTCTGTCCAGCCACCAGTCTCAGGGCTATTCTGTTTTCTCTATGCTTTTGTTCTTGCCATCTCCTATCCTTGGAATAGTCTTTCCCGACCCCACTCCTCTAACCCACTTTCACTCAAATGTCATCTCCTTCAGGAGTTCTCCAACCTGCCTCCACATGCTCTCTACTTTTAAAAATTTCTTTGAGCACTTGCCTGCTTCTCGATCATGTTTTATCCCTACTTAAAGAAGGAAGCAATTTCCTCCATAGCACCCTTGACAAGCAGTCAGCTAACCTCTGCTTAAAGGCAGCTCGCTGTCTCCTGAAGCACGTGGTCCATGTTTAAACAGCTATGATGGATTAAACTACAGAACAATTCTAGTAGTAGATACTATCCTAAGAACAAGTACCTATGTACCATGTGGCACTGTTAGTGTAAACAGTCTCCAAGGATAGATTTGAAGATTGAGGTCTCACTTTTGACACAATTTTTTTCAAATGTGTTACATGAACTTTTTCCTGGAGGACTATAGCTCCTTTATTTAACAAGTTTTTTAGGTATGGTAGCTGAAAAATCAATGAAAATAAATTTGCTAAGACAGAATAATCACAGAATTTAAGCTGGAAGAGACCTAAGATATCATCCAGACATAGACAGTCAAGGATAGAAAGGTTTTAAAAGACAATTCAGTGCAATCATCTAATTTTATAGAGAGGGGGAAAAGTGTCTAGGTAGGAGAAGTGGCTTGTACAAGGTCACACAATGAGCAGGTGGCTGAGCTGGGATTCAAACCCAGGTTTCCTAACTCTCAACCCATGGTTCTTTTTAAAACACCAGAGCTGCCTCTAGGCCAGGAGTTTTTAACTTTTTTGTGTCATGGACCCCTTTTGGTAGTAAGGTGAAGGTTATGGATCCCTTCTCAGACTGTTTTAAAAAAAAAATTCATAATGGAAGGAAATAGCAAACTTTGGTTTAAGGTTAGTAAGAAAAAGATATATTTTTCCCACTCAATTTCATAGATCCCCTGAAATCCATCCATAGATCCCTGGTTAAGAACCCCTGCTCAAGGTTCTCTAACAGTTCTTGGGATAGGAACTCACTTATCACTTCCCTCTTGATGGTAGTATTTTTTCTACTAAAAATAAGTAAAAAAAACTACATCTCTATAAAGCTTTAAGGTTTACAAAGTTCTTTTCTCACAAACAATTCTATTATGTGGCTACTATAAATATCATTCCCATTTTATAGATTAGGACACTGAGGCTCAAGGAGAGGTGCCTTCCTGAAGACTATGCAGCTGACACTGGAGCTGGGATGCAAACCAAGGTCATCTCACTCCAAATCCAGTTCTCTTTCTACTTCAACACAATGCCTCTCATGATGGAAAAGATGCTGTACCAGCTTTGGAGAAGCACAATTAACAAAACATAATGAACCATGAAGGCTTTGAAAATAGAGATGATTATATTTAGGAACACCACCTTGTATTTATCTAGTTCCTTCTTTCTGGGAACTCAATGCATGTCACAGATACTGTCGTTAATTCTTCTCATCTCAAGATTAAGGCAGAAATTAAGCGTTTTTAGTTCCATGTTCATGGGGGAAAACAGGCCCATAGAAGGTTAAGTAATTTGCCAGATATCACACAATAAGTAAAACACAGTGTCCTGTATGCCAGGTCATTAGGACCTAAAAAGCATGGCCTAGTGGAGAATGCTACAGTGGGGATCAAGACACAGTCCACAGACCTGCTTGGGACTGATTGTTATTGTGACTCCACTTTCCCTTCTGTAAAAGGAAGAGGCTGAACAGTCTGTGATTCCAAATCATTCCATGTGGTTCACAAGTTGCCCCATGCTTGGCATTTAATTCTTGGCAAGAGTAGAAGAGAACCGGAAAAGCAGAAAGCTGGGAAGGATAGTGCACTCACCCTTTCCCAGAACCAAGAGAATAAAATGCAAGCAGCTTCTGAGGCTCTTCATAGATGAGGATATTGAGAACAAGAGAGGTTAAGTGATTTGCCCAGGGTATCATAAGAACTAAGAATGTCTGAGACAAGATTTTGGCTCAAGCTTTCCTAACTCCATGTGAGGTGGCTCATGCACGATACTGAGCCCAGGTCTTTCTTCTCCATTCCTGTGCTTTATTCATTGTACTTTTCTATATGTCTTCCCAAGTTCCAGCTATATCTAGAGGTAATAATGGAGTCAGAGCACACGAAACTAATGTTCCTTTCTTTCTAGACTTATCTCACGTTACTCCCTGTGATATATATTCTGTGTTTCCTTCTTATTCTGCCTCCCTGTGCCTTTGCTCCCTGCCATTCTCCACGCTGGGAATAAGCTCCTACCCGCCCAAGCCTCCAGCACTTTTCTTCAAGGCACAACGCAGACATCTCCTGCATGAAGACCACCCTAACTTGCTCCTAGCTGAAACTGATCTTTACGTCTTCAGACTTCTCATGGTACTTGGCCTGGGTCTCTACTGTCCCTATTATACTTGACTTTGTATCTTTTAGTTTGGCCTGTAATTTCACAGTAAAGAACTACTGGAGAGAAACCTCTCTTCCAATGCATATCTCTCTAGAGAGTTGCCTGGGGCACTAAAGGATTAAGTGACTTGCCCAGGGTCACACAGCCAATATATTACAGGGGTGGAATTTGAACCTAGGTCTTCTTGGCTTTATCCATTGCCTCACATTGCCTCACATTGTATCTCATCCTTCACCCCTCCCCTTCCCAATTAGATTATAAGATACTTGAGGGCAGAGACTTTTTAATTTTTGTATCCCTACCATCTAACACACTGTCTTACCTTATAAATGTTTGTTGACATGAATAGAGCAAACATGTAGAAAAAAAAGAATCTCAGAGCTGTGGAGGGTCAGTGCTGTGACCTGCCACATGCTCTTATGCTCCATGCCTCCCACAGGCTTGGAGAATTTTCATAACTCTGTTCTTCCCTCAAAGTGCTTTTGGATTCAATTCAGATTTGCAGCACTGGATTTTATCTGCTCTTCCTAAGTAGCACAGTGTGAAAAGGCAATTTGGTATGGTGAAAAGAACTCTGGACTTGGATTAAGAGTACTTAGGTTCAAAGTCTGGTTCTGTAGCTCTTTTTGTGGTGGCAAAAACAGGAAACTGAAAGGGTGTCCATCAATTGGAGAACAGCTGAACACGTTGTGGCATATGATTGTGCTATAAGAAATGATGAGGAGTATCTTTTCAGAAAAACCTGGAAAGACTTACATGAAGTGATGCAAAGTGAAATAAGCAGAACCAGATCATTGTACACAGTAAGA
Source organism: Gymnobelideus leadbeateri (assembly GCA_011680675.1). Taxonomy (NCBI): domain Eukaryota; kingdom Metazoa; phylum Chordata; class Mammalia; order Diprotodontia; family Petauridae; genus Gymnobelideus; species Gymnobelideus leadbeateri. Next base: position 11,737 of record WOXC01002541.1, read on the forward strand.
ACAATGGTCTATGATGATCAACTGTGATGACCCAGTTCTTCTCAGCAACACAACTGTCCAAGATAATTCTGAAATACTTATGATGAAAAAATGCCATGCACTTCCAGAGAAAGAACTGATTTAGTCTGAATGCAGATTGTAGCCTACTTTTTTTATTATTATTCTTGGGAGATTTTTTGGTCTGTGTTTTCTTCTGCAACATGGCTAATGTAGAAATGTTGTGTGACTCACATGTATAATCTATATCAAATTGCTTGCCTTCTCAAGGAGGGGAAAGGGAGAAAGAATGGGAGATATTTTGAAACTGAAATAAAAAATGACAACATTATGACATTTATGAAATTTATAGAATAAAGGGCATTTGGGGGAGGCAAAACAAAAACAGCCTGGCTCTGCTATCTGGTATCTATTAGAACCTGGACAAGTTACTGAACCTCTTAGGACCTCAGTTTCCTCACCTATAAAATGAAGGAATTGGAATAAATTACCTTTAAGGTCCTTTCTATTTCTAAATCTGACGACCAGAGATGGTCTTAACTTCATCTCTTCAGAGAGACAACAGCATAAAATTCTGACAATGCTGCATGTTCAAATGTCTTAACAATATCAATTATTTACTGAGAGCTTATAGTATGTTCAGGTCCCTGTACTAGGAGAACTGATACAAGAGTTATTAGAATCAATTCAACTCAACAAAAATTTAAGAAACACCTATCTAAGAAACATCCTGGAAGCACAGACCTCTATGTTTCATAGAAGACAGTGGCACAGAGAAGGAACAAGTACCAAGCAGGTACTGTCTCAGAGAATCTTAAGAGTTTGGGGGCTAAACTATCACCTTACTTTTATATTACATTTTAAGTTTTACAAAACACTTTACATATTATCTCATTTATCTTCATAAAACCCTATAATTTAGGAGCTATTATAATCCCCATTTTATAGATGAGGAAACTGAAGCTTAGGAAAGGTTAAGTGACTTGCCCAAGGTCACAGAGTTAAGAAGCATAAGAAGTAGGATTCAAACTTCCTGATGTTAGATTCTGCATGCTACCCACTATAAGACACAGATTCTCAAAAGAGATCACAGAGGTCACCTAGCCCAACTACTATCCATCATTCAGTCATTCAGCTTTTGTTTAAAAACCTTCAGTTATGGGGCTCTTACTTGTACTTCCAGTAGGACCTATACTTGAATCTGACTCCTGATACTCACTAGCCATGGACTGTGGATAAGTCATTCAACTTTCTGAGCCCTGTCAGTTTTCTCATTTGTAACATGGGAATAAAAACAATAATAATAATACATTCAGAACCAACTTCACAAGCTTGTTTACAAAGGTAAAGCACTCTACAAACTTTATGAAGTGTTATTGCCACCTCCATACTCAATCCATCCCATTGCTAGAGAGCACTGATTGTTAGGAAGTTCTTCCTTATGCTGAACCAAAATCTGTCTCTCTATAACTTGAAAGGAAGCATCATGTAGTGGAGAAGGCACAGGACTGGAGGAAGGAGGATCCTAGGTTCAAATACTATTTCAGACACTTACTTATTAATTTTGTGATGATCCTAGCCAAGTTACTTAACTCTGCTGTACCTCAATATATTCATCTGCACAACTTGGGGGAGATACTGATTTTGAGGACCTTTAAAGTTCTTTCCAGATCTAAATTTATGATCTCAGGAATTTCCACCTATTATTCCTGGTTCTTCTGCCTTTTCAGATTGAATAGAATAAAATCTATAATTCCATTCTCCTGACAGTCATTCATACATATGTTTAAAGACACTGATCATATAGTTCTTCAGGCTAAAATACTCCAGATCCCTTCAGTTGATCTTGGTAGGGTCAAGATCTGTCATTTGTTACCTGTGTGATCTTGGGCAAGTCACAAACTTTTTGGGCCTCAGTTTTTTATTGATAAAATGAAGGAGTTTGCCTAGATGACCTCAAAAATTCCTTCCAGCTCTAAATCTATGATCCTATGATCATAGATCCCTCACCATCCTGGTTACCACCCTCAGAACTTAGATGGATGCAATGACCAATCTTGACTTTAGACAAGTGATAAAATATATTTCCCTCCTTGAAGTAGAAAAGTGGTAGAATTCAGGCATGGAAGTAGGTATATGTTGTCAGACATGACTGAGTGATGCTTAACTGTATTTCTTTGTTATTCATGGGAAGGGAGCAGTGGTAAATGATAGCAACATTTAAAAAGGCAAAGCTGGAACATTAAAAAAAGAAAGAAAGGGCACTGGCTTGGGAGTCAGGAGATTTGGATTCAAGTTCTAATTTTGATACTTTTTAGCTGCGTTATTAGCTCATTCTGACAAATCTTTCTAAAGTAGGACCAATTAATTATCTTTCTGAATGAGCCATACAACTTCTAGGAAATTAAGTTTTAAAAATAGCCAGCAAGAGGATCTTGTGGAAAAGAAGCTTCCAGCAACAGCTAGATTTTAGTTTTCTTCTGCTGGCAGAAACATAAGAAGAACAGTCAAGTCAGCCAGTAGACCAAAAACTCATAATACTTGGCCAACAAGCACCTTACACATCAAGTTTAAATTTAGGCAGGTGGTGCCACTGGTTGGCAGAAACAGGTGACTAATGCCCTGAACACAAACAATTCCTTTTTGCCACTAAAAAGAAGGCATGATGTCTCAGAAAAAAAAATCAACAGCTTTAAGCTCATTCATTTTCTGCCCCCTCTGTACATCTGTCAAAGTTTAGATTATGAAAAATATACTCTCTGAGAAATGGCATATCTTTTCCTTTTCTCCTTTCTGATGATTCAAATACTACCCAGCCTCCAAAGTCCAGTTACAAAGTCCTCCCTTCCTCTGGCAGCCTTTCCGGATTCCTGATGCCCTAAGTGCTCTCTCCCTGCTGGGAGCTCCTTATCAGCACCACACCACCTAATACTTAAACATACTCTTTTCTAATTTTTTTTACGGGTGAGGGGAGGCAGTTAAGTCTTGTCTCACCATCTCCTAAGTACAATGTTCTTCAAAGAGAAGGCATTTAATAGAGGCATGTTGAATTGAACTGATGATGGCAAGGACTGAATTTTACAGTTCTTTTTATCTCTTATAGCACAAGACCCTATCCCACCAAAACCTTGACTTATTGATGGGATCAGATATGCCACTACCCAAAGGTACAGGTTCAGCTGCTGTGTGGAGCAGTAGATGCTTTTTATATGACTTGTCAGTTTATCTGATGGGGTCAAGATCAGGGATTCTGGAGCCCTGAGTAGAGTGTAGGAATGAAGGGTTTAGGCTTGAGGAATATGTAGAAGAGATGAGAGGAAGAAGACATTCTAAGTGTGGAAGACAGGAGAAGCAAAGATCACAGGCTAATCAGGTACACTCCCTGATTGTACAATGTGCTTCTCATACCAGCCTGTCATCTTGAAAAGGCATCTTGGATTCTGGTCTGGGATTCTGGGTTCACATCCTAATTCTAATACTTACTGCATGGATGATTCTGGTTGATTTCACTTCTCTAAGTCTCAGTTTCCCTATCTATAAAAAGGGAATAATATTAGATTACCCACTTCACAGAGCAGCTAGTAGTCAAGTATTTTATAAATATTAAAGGGAAGGGAATATGCATTTAAATAGTACCTACTATATGCCAGGCATTGTGCTAAGTGTATTTACAAACAACATTTCATTTAAACCTATCAACAACCCCATGAGGTAGGTGCTATTGTTATATCCATGAGAAAACGGAGGCAAACAAAGGGGTAAGTGAGCTGCCCAGGGTTAAATAACTAGTAAACATCAGACCAAGCCTGTGCTGGAATCCTGGCCCAGTATTTGATCCATTGTGTCACTTAGCTGCCTCCAAAGTACTACATGTGACAAGGATAATAAATGAACAACGTGAAAACCACACTGGCATCTATGAGACATTGAGGGAACCAGAAGAAGGCCTCTAGTGCATTGAGTGGGTCCTCTGAAGCAGAATTATTATAAAGACTCAGGCAAAAATCACATGGCATGGGGGCATGTAATGGTTCTGATCTGAAAGTATGGTAGGATTATTCATAGAAATGAACTAATGAAACCATTACTTCTGATGATGAGAAATAACAGTGCTGGCTCTGCTGATTGATAGCTACAACACAAAGTGAATCTCTGAGAAGGGAAAGCACCAAAGTCTATGCTCCACCAATGATGGAGTACTTTGCAGGCAACATCTCCACAGAACTAAATCTCTTTCTTCAAAGAAGCCTCCTATTCCAGGTTATATTTATGGAACCAGAGGGATTACGGAAGACAGCATCTAGAGACCATATCCTCTAACATTTGAATTATGCACTTGTCATGAGGTTCAGCTTGGAGGGAGAGAGAATGGGGAGCAGAGAGAATAGAGGGAGGATTTTCCTCTCAGGGACAAAGCTGCTGAGGGATTTGGAAATGGGGCCAGGGAGAACAGATCACAGGCTATAAAGCCTACTCACTCGGCAGCTCTTACTGAGCTGACTAAACCCGGTTCAATCTCACAGTGGCTCAGGTACCCAGCTGCCAACTGACAGACATGCCAAGTGTGAACTTAATAGCTGGGTGCCCAGGGCTAGGGTTGCCTGGGTTAGGTGATGGGAAGAAAGAGGAAATGTGACATACTGTGATTTTTGGCTTGTAAGATGGAAAGTTTAAAAGAGCCTACAAACAGCCACAATCAATGATGTAAGGGAAAGTGGAAAAGAAAAAGAATAGGAAGGAGTAGAAAAGAAAAGAAAAAAGGAAAGGAAAGGAAAGCAAAGACCTAAGGTTTCTCACCAACAAAACCTTCTCTGCAAAACAAGAGATCGGAGTTCTAGACCTAGCTCTCCTATCAATTCACTGTATGATTTTGGACAAGTTGGTTCCCCTCCAAGATTTCTTTTGTGCAGTGAGGGAATTGGAGATTCCTTCTGTGATATCAGCAGAAAAAAGCTAGTTAGTGACAAAGCTAGGATTAGAGTCCAGTTTCCCAATATCCAGCATAGTGGGCTCTTTACTACACCATATCACCTCTAGAATCTAGCACAGTGCTTTGCACACAGTAAGTGCTTAATAAATGATGTTTCACCTAGAAAGACTTGAATGAACTGATGTTGAGTGAAATGAGCAGAAATAGGAGAACAAAGTACACAGTAACAGCCACAATGCACAATGACTTAACTTTGATAGAATCTTCTTAGCAATGCAAGGATCCAAAACACCTCCAAAGGACTCATGACAGAAAATGCTATCCACATCCAGAAAAAGAACTATGGATTCTGAATACAAATCAAAGCATATTATTTGCCCTCTTTCTTTTTTTTCTTTGTTTCTTCTTTCTCATGGTTTCTCCCACTGGTTCTAATTCTTCTTTAAAAAATGACTACTGTGAAAATAGGTTCAATATGAATGTATATGTAGAGCCTATATCAAATTACATGCCATCTTGGAGTGGAGGGAGGAGAGAGATGGTGAGAAAATTTAGAACTCAAAATCTTATGGAGGTGGATGTTAAAAACTAAAAATAAATAAATAAAACATTTAAAGACTGTAATACTGTAAAAAATTTAAAAAATTATGTTTCATTCATTCATTCATTTGAGAATCCAAAAGGACAAATTTTTGTCATCTTATAAACTCCTAATACTAAATATTTCTATAAAGTCATCAATCTGCTTTAATTTATTAAGTACTGACTCTGTGCCAGACTATGCAAAATGACAGGAATACAAATAAAAATTAAAAAAAAATTCCTATCTTCAAATACCTTACATTCTAATAAAGAAACCAATATTGATCTGTGTGTGCAAATGTATGGATAAGATTAATAAATACAAGATAAACTCACAGGGAAAGGCAGAGGGGCATAGAGGTAGAGAATAAAGAAATACCTATTCCAAAAAGTTGAGATGAATCTTCAAACAAACCAGAAATTCCAAGAGGCAAGGGTAAGAAGGGCACAGCCCATACAAAGACACTGGGATGGTTAAGAAAGTCATGTGTGAAGAACAAGGTGTGAAGCAAATAGGCCACTTGCGGGGGTGCTTATAGAGTTAATAGAGAAGAGAAACATGTAAGAAAACTGGAGAAGTAGGAAGGAGATAGGTTGTAAAGACCTTTAAATGTCAAAAGAGAACTGATCCTAAAGAAAATAAAAACTAAGGCCACTGGAGTTTATTTGGAGAAGGTATTACATGATTAGACCTGTGCTTTGGGTAAATAAACCACCTTAGTTGCTGTGTGGCAGGCAGACAGACTGGAGGGGGAGACTTAAAAACAAGGAAACCAATTAGGAAGCTACTGGAAGTAGATCAGATGAAAAATGATGAGGGTTAATGAACTAGGGTGGTGACTAGGTAGGTTGTGAAAACAGAAATAATGAAATTTTTTTCCTTGCTTTTTTTTTGGAGGGGCAATTGGAGTTAAGTGACTTGCCCATGGTCACATGGCTAGTAAGTGTTAAGTGTCTTGAGGCCGGATTTGAATTCAGATTCTCCTGACTCCAAGGCTGGTGCTCTATTCACTGTGCTACCTAGCCACCCCAGAAATAATGAAATTTGGTAAAGTACGGAGTATATGGGGTTGAATGAGAGTGAAAAATAAAAGGGTGGTGCCAAAATTACAAACCCGAGTAAATGGAAGTAGTGTCTTTTACTGTAAAAGGGAAATCCAGAACAGGGAAGAATTATTAGGGAAAAGATAATTAGTTCTGTTTGGACATGTTTTTTGTGATGCCTATGGAACAACTGATAACCACGTGGGACTAGAGATTAGGAGAGAACTGGGCTCAATTTATGTGTGTGTGTGTATGTATACGTATATGTACCCACACATATATATCTGGGATCCATTTGCATAAAGGATGATAACTGAACCCATGGGAGTTGATGAGATCACCAAGTAATAAAGTACAGAATGAGAAGAAAATAGAGAACAGGACAGTTTTGGGGCAAACACATAGTGACATACATGAAGATCTTGCAAAGGGGACTAAGTAGGAATGGTCACATAGTTAGGTCATATAGTTAGGAAAGAGCAGTGTTACCAAAATCCAGAGACGATAATAAACCAGGAGGGGGAGGTGATCAACAAATGCTGAAGAGGTCAAAAAGGAGGAGGGCTGAGAAAAAGTCATGAGATATGGAATTAAGAGATAAATGGAAACTCTGGAGAGAGTTTTTTAAATTAAGTGATGAAATCAGAAGTCAAAATGCTAAGGGATTTAAAAACATTAAGAGGAGAGAACATTGAGACATTAAGTGTAAATGGCTTTTTCAAGTTTAGCCAAGAAAATGTCATATAGGTTAAGAGTTACAAGAATGGTAGGATCTGGTGAGATTTTTGTTCTAAGGATTGGGAGCCTTAGATATGTTTGCAGACAGTAAGGAAGCAACCAATGGACAGGGAGAGACTGAAGATTAAAAAGAAAGAAGGGAGATGATGGTGAGGGCAATCTGCTAGCAAAGATGGAAGGGTACAAGTTAAAGGGGGTTTGCTCTTGGTGAGAGGGGCCTTCTCTTCATCAGAGACTAGATGAGGAAATAGCAGGGAATGATGTCAGAGAAATGTAGAATGAGAATGGGAGAAAAGGGAGTTCAAGGTCTTACTTTTTTTTTTTTAATACATGGTGAGATCCTCAGACGCAAGGTAAAAGATTGCCATGAGAAGCGCTTAAGGAAAGAAGTCAATGTTTGGATCAGCTGCTGTGGTGAATGGGACAAAGAATCAATTAGGTAAGAGTAGGATTGTCTTCCAGCTGTGATGGACCAGTTGGAAATAAATAACATAAATGTGCAGTGGTCACTGGTTCAACCAGTAAACATGGTTACTTGACTTCTTGCAGCTCTGTTCAACAACACATGAGTGAGAACAGAGAAGCATTCTGTAGTGCTTCGGGTTTCCAAAAAACTTTCACCTAGATGACAAAAGAAATGGATAGAAGCAATGTAGTACAGTGAAAAGAAAACTCGATTTGGAGTTAGATCTGGGTTTGAATCTCAGCTCTGCTGCTGACTACCCAAACTGACCCTCATTTTCTTCATTTGTAAAAACAGGGGTTGTGAGAAAAATGCTGCAAAACATTCTAGTATGTGACCTTGGGTAAGTAATTCATCTTTTCTAGGTCCCAGTATCTTCTGTAAAATGAGGGAGTTAGGGTCATACATCTAGGGCTGGAAGAGACCTCAGAGCCCATTTCATCCAGCTCCCTGGTTTTGTGAATGAGGCAGCTGAAACCAAGAGTGGCTAAATGACTTGTGCAAGGTCACAAAGATAGTAAGCATCAGAGGCAGATTTGAACTAAGGTCCTTTTACCATATACAGGTGTGAAGCCTTCTTCTTTCTACTAGTTGAACTAGATGCTTGGTCTCAAAAGTTTTTTCTCCCTCTTTGTTTATGTTTGTGAGAGAGAAATGTGAATTATTAAACCAGCTAAAAAGTCAATTTAACATTTATTAAGCGGTTACTATGTGTGAGGCACCATGCTTAGCCCTGAGTAATGGCTTAAATAATGGTTTATAAATCACTAGTTTTAGCATACTAAGTGCTAATCCTCACATCAACCCCGAGAGGTGAAACAGGCATTATTCTTATTTTATAAATGAGAAAACTAAGGTTCAAAAGAGATGATAAATGACAGAGTCAGAATCTGGACCCAAGTATTGGGAAAAGAGTACTATATTTGGAGTCAGAAGACTTGGGTTCAAATTCTGATTCTATTCTATCTGTGTAGTAACCTTGGACAAGTTATTGAGACTTTTTAGGCCTTACTTTGCTCATCTGTGAAATGAGATGACCTCTAAGATCCCTTCTGGCTCTGAAGCTCTGGTCCTCTGAGGCTTATAGGTCAATTTCCTCAGCTATCAAATAAGGAGGTTACATTTAGAAGAGCTCTAAAATGCCCTGCAGTTCTGAAGGCTCAGAGGCCAGTGTTTTTTGGATTATACCATGCTGTTCCTGAGCACAATGCCAAGATGAAGCAGGGATCTTTTCCCTGTTCAGCTCAAGGGCAAACAAATTCACTCCAACTCTAGGCCTTTATGGCCTCATATGGAAAATGTAAATAATCACCTCAGTAAGTCCTCCCATTCCCAACCTCAATTACTTAAGATACAGTACAAAGTGACAGCATGACAAAGTGACAGCATGATTCCTCCTCCAGACCACCCCTAGATTCCTTCCACAACCTTCTGTATATAAGACCCCCTCTTGTCTCCATGTTTGTGAGAGTGCCATAGAATGACCTAGCACATGCTTACTCTGTGTCCAATACAAGTGGATTTTTAACAAACTTTATTTTTCTTTGGCTGAGAAGACCTGAGTCGAATTCATTCAGCAGGACCTGGCATGTTGGTATTTTGGGGTCTCCAGAGCAACAACCCTTACCCTCTTTATGGCTAACCTCTTCATTTTGAGTTCTTATGAGGAACAGGTACCAAAACAGCAACAGCAACAACAACAACCCCATCTTCATGATATAAGGATACTATGTCCCACATTTATACAATGTTTCAAGGTTTACAATCTACTTTTCTCATAGTAACTAGTGAGACAGGTAGTAAAAGCATTATCTTAGTTGGACAAATGAAGAAACTGAGAGGTAAAGTGACTCAGGGTCAGAGAGCCAAGACATTTAAGCACCAGGATTCACACCTCGGTCTTCAGCTCAAAATGCAGCTCTCTTTCAGGACACACATTCTACACATTTAAGCTAGCATCAATACTCAACAACAAAGTGAAGGCAGCTAGACTGCTCAGTGGATGGAATGCTGGGCTTGGAGTCAGGAAGACCTAAATTCAAATTAAGCCCCAGACACTTACTAGGCGTGTGACCCTGGGCAAGTCACCTGACCCTGTTTGCCTCAGTTTCCTCATTTGTAAAATGGGCTAGAGAAGGAAATGGCAAACCACTCCAGTATCTTTGTCAAGAAAATCCCATGGACAGTATTAGTGTGCTACGATCCACAGGGCCATGAAGAGTCAGACACAACTAAATAACAAAAACAAATACTAAACAAAACCACAAGAACACCATAAGTGGCTAGGCTTTGCAAAAAAAAAAAAAAGCTTAGAAAGTAGAGGAATGTGATGCAGAGGAGGTCTCCATTCATAGGGACTAAGCTCTCTCACCACCAATAATGAGTAGGCAAGGAAGAGGTGGAGGGGGCAGATAGTCTGGTCAGGAGGTAGGTTAAAACCTCAAAATTTCCATGTAAAATGGGGACAATACTTGCTCTACTTAATTCAAAGAGTTGTTTTGAAAAAAGGAAAATTCTTTGTAAACCTTAAAGGGCATGCCAATATAAACTGTCAGAAGCCACAGGCAGGCAAATGTGGATGAATGTGGAAGGCTTGGGACTTCACCCCAATGGAATCTATATATTTAAAGGTCCTAATTGATCAGAGGCAGGAAGTGGATCTCTACTAAATCAATCCAAGGCATATGCTAGTTTGGAATCCAGGATTCCAGTGGTAGGGCAGCTTGGTAAGTCCCTGAGAGGGGGATTGCTTGGGGGAGAAAAGGCAGGGAGGAAAGAAAGCATCTGTCTCCATTCACTACAAACTCTCCAGAGAAAGACCTTCTGAATTTTGAAAGGTTGGAAGATTTGGGACTTCCCAGCTGGGATGGTAAGAGTACTTTTATTCCCTGAGCAGCAGTGGATGATAGCATCATGGGCATTGGAAGCTGAGATACACTGAGCTCAGAAAAAACTACACCTGGGGTACTAAGGACCCCAAGAGGGGGAGAAAAGAACTTCTAGCAACTGGGGCTGTGAGCTACCATTCTGCTACATGTACTCTAAGCTTGAGCCTACTTTCTCCTAGATTTGTGGGAGTGAGAGTTTGTCCTCAGTTTTGGGGGACATATTTATACCAACTGTTCCATTTTTAAAAACTAATTAATCCAGATAGCTAATTGATATCAACTGATAATCAATGATGGGGGTTGGCAGGAGAGTTACCTATAGTAGATTGTGACCAATAGTACTAGAAATCCCTCAAGGTCACACACCTACTAAATGTCTGAGGCTGAATTTGAACTTTGTCCAGCATTCCATCCACTAAGCAATCTAGCTCCCTTCACTTTGTTGTTGAGTACTGATGCTAGCTTAAATGTATAGCCCTTCAGGATTACTCCTAGAACTCTCAGGGGAGAAGCAGTAGCTGTGTTTGTGGGACCTGACCTGTTAGTCCAAGTATGACATGGGAGAATGAATCCAGAACCTGAATTCTACACATTCTACCATCTCCCTAGCTCTATCCTTAAACAGCTGATCAATTTTGGGTGCTAGGCCATCTGTCATTTTAAAAGCCTGGCAGATTTGGCAGGCATTCGATGACTCTAATGGCAAGGTTAGAGTTTGACAAAATTCAGCTTCAACAAGGTATCTGCTCAAATAAAGAGAAGTGCTACCTGTTCATACCAGGGTTATGATGCCCAGATCCAAGAAGAATGATGACTGTCAACACTTCCTGAAAATATGAAGCCCAATGGACCCCTCTTGTAAGTAGGCAGACTTGAATTTTCACCACTAGTTGGCCAGTGCTGATATATACCCCCCTATAAGAATACCTACTAATTTCTATATCACATTAGAAATTTCAGAGCACTTATCTGAAAACAATCCTGTGAGGCAGGTAGCAGACAGACTAATGACTCAGTTTATAAAGGAGAGAACAAATTCAGAAAGGTTAAAAGACCTTAGAAGTTACACAGTAAATAGCAAACTTGGGATTCAAATCCCAGAATTTAGGAGCTAGAGAGACCTCAGGAGCCACATCTATTTTGACCTGAAGCTAAGCCTTTCACCTCCAGATCATCCCCTCTGCTTGGGTTGCCCAGTGAGAAGACCATTACCTCCCAAGGAAGACCATCTACTTTAAGAAAGTCTCTTTACTATAAACCGCTTAGCTCTGCCCTCTGGGGCCAAGCAGAACAATCCCTTCTTTTCTACATGACAGGCCTTCAAATATCTGAAGGCAGTGACCATAATGCTCTTAAAATTCTTCCCTTCTCCTGCTCCTTCAACTGGTGCCTGCATGCCTAACGAGAGGCAACATGCATGGTGGGTAGAGCACTGAAGGTGGGGTCAGGAAGAACCAGTCTCTCCCAGAGAGACCCTGGGCAAATCCCTGAAACCCTCGTCTTCATTTGTAAAACGAAGAGACTGACCCCTCATCACCACTAAGGTCTCTTCCAGTTCGAAATCTGTTATCCTTTGATGTATGGATCCTCTGCTGTCTGTCTTTTTACCTTCCTTTGGGCATGCTCTATCTGTCTTTGCTAAAATGTTGTGTTCAAGGTTCCAATGTGGCCGATTCAGGGCAGAATATATTGGTATGCTTACCTCCCTCATTCTGGATGCCTTGCCTCTCTTAATGTAGGCTAAAAAAGCTTTAGTTTCTTTGGCTGACATATCACATTGCTGATTCATATTGAATTTGCAAACCATGAAAGCCCAGATCTTTCTTCACAGAAACTATCTAGTCATTTCTTCTCTATCCTGTATTTGTGAAGCTGATTTTTAGAATCCATGTGGAGAACTTTACATTTATTCATATTAAATTTCATTGTATTTAATTTGGTTTATCATTCTAGCCTGTCAAAAACTTCTAGATCCTAAGTCTATTTCCCACTGGTATGAGCTATCCATTCAAATCTCTTATCATCTGCAAATTTGGAAAGCATGTCTTCTGGATTTTGATTCAAGTGCTATTTAATCAAGTTCTTGATTAATAGTGCTGATCACCCCTGGGGCATTCCATTAATGACTCATTCAGCCAGTTCTGAAACTGACTGTACCATCATCTAGATCACACTGATCCATCTTATACAAAAGTATAGCATGAAACTTTTGTCAAGTACTTTGCTAAAATTGATGTCTACAATAAACTGTCTACAACATTTGCTTCCTGATCTACCAGTCTAGTAATCCTGTTAAAAAAGGAAATGGGGTTAGTTTGATAGGACTTGTGTTTGTTGAAACCATGCTGGATTTTAATGGTTATTGCTCTGCATTAATGTTCACAAAACATCCCTTTAACAATCTGGTCTAGAATTGTACTTGGAATAGACTCTATCTCCTTCCTTTAAGAAAAAAAAATTAGGTTGGCCTTTGCATTTCTCTAGTCCTGGCAGGTATTTCTGCTTTTATTCCAAGAATTTTCAAGTTTCACCCTCTAGCTCAGTAATCATATTTTTAAGTCTTCTCATATCATAGGATATAGTTACTTCAGGCCTGGTAACAAAATTCATTGAGAGTAGGTTAAATAAATGTTGCCTGATCATCTCCTCACTTACCTTGGGTTTCTAGTCCTTACTAAAGATTTTTGTTCTATCCGTCCCAATATAATGACCATTTGTCTAGTAAGAGAAAATGAATAAGCAAAATACAAGTTGGCTAATTCAGCCTTCTCACTGAAAAGCATCATAACTTAAGGAATAAAATTATTTTGGTTGCCTTTAGCATCTATCAAAAATCTCCGGTCAAAGCTCATATGCTCTTGAAACCACCATTTCCTAGTTGAAACGATCTTTCTTTCTTTTGATTTCATATAATATCACCTGACATTTTTATGTAACTTTAAGGTATGTGAAGTAATTTATATATATTATCTCCCTTAGGTCCTCTTCTCTTTTCTGTCTAAATCAGTTCTTAGCATGAATGGATATGACAAAGCATACCTTAGCAGACCTTTTGGTCTGGTGAAGTCTACAGATTTCTCAGAATAGGTTAGAGAAAATAAAGATGCAATTTTTCTTTTTCTTTTTTTTTGCTTTTTGGAGGGCAGTTGGGGTTAAGTGACTTGCCCAAAGTTACATGGCTACTAAGTGTGTCAAGCAGCTGAGGCTGGATTTGAACTCAGGTCCTCCTGACTCTAGGGCCGGTGCTCTATTCACTGTGCCACCCTAAAGATGCAATTTTTAAAAATTTAAGTTCATAGACTCTCTGAAATCTTCCCACCAATCCCTTTTGAGGGAGGCAGAGCCCTTAGACCCCATGAAGAGAACCTGTTAAGCTCACCATTTTTAATCAATGACTTGGATAACAACATAGATGACATACTAATGATTGAAGGGGGTAGAATCAATGGAAACTAGGCCCAAGATTCAGAAAGGTTTTGATACTTTGTGATCATATTAGCTCACTTGGCTTCAATTGTCAATTCTATGCAGATAAATCCCAGATTTACGTATAAAGATATGTAGACTACACATACACAGAGAAACATACAGAGAAAGAAAAAGAGAGGGTGCACTCCACCATACATCCATATAGTTTGATGTCCCCCATTATTACTGCTATCCTAGGTTTATGATTTCTCCCAAACTTCTCACCTAACTTGTCCTTTTGTCCAGGTGGTATATCTCTACAACATGGCTTCTCTTTATAAATATAGACCTTTGAAGCCATGGGCTTTATTGCTGGCCTATTCTTGGAAACGACATCCTATGAATTACTCTTTTTTTTAAGATATTTCTGCTAACCTTCCTATGTTTTACCTCTCTGTGATGCTAAACTTGTCATCTGTGTAAAGATGATATGTTGATGAGATCTCAAAGAGAGAAGTATGTAGAGCAGAGAGAAGACAGAGCTCTGGGTAACATCCATACTAAAAGGGCTGGAGACAAATGATGACTCTGCAAGGGATACTAATAAGCAGTTGGAGATGGGAAAACTAGAAGAGAGCAGTTTCATGGAGAGAAGGTAGGAGACAGTATATGAAGGGATTGCTAGACAATACTGAAAACTTCAGAGAAATCAAGGAGGAAGAACACAGAGAAAAGACCATTTGATGTGGTAGCTAAGTTTCTACCTCTTCCACTTTCATTTTAAATCTTTCTGGGATTATATGGACAAGACACCAGGCAAATACATTTTTTCCAGCCTTTGTCATATCCATTCAATATTTTATCAAAGGCCCATTGTTCCTATATTTTAATTCTTTGTCCAAAAAAAATCCAAATCCCATTCTTAGACAATCATCTTGTTAGCCAATTCTTCCCTTCCCATGTCTTCTTTTATTTTATAAATTTCCTACCTTCAATCAGAATTAATAGAGAAAATACCACCAGTGACCCCAAAGTTTTTGTTTTTTGATCACTTCTCCAAAATCTTTAGTAATGCTTTCTGGTTCCTTCTGGTAGCATTATTTATCCCCCACATGAATCATCACAAGTGAGTAATGGTTGTCAGATATGACAGTTCTTGAGAGATTCTGTCACATTCCAGAGACATGCTTTGGTAGACAGACCACTGCCATTTGTATTTGTTAAAAAAAAAAAACAGGGGCGCCTAGGTGGCGCAGTGAATAGAGCGCCGGCCCTGGAGTCAGAAGGACCTGAGTTTGGAGGCGGCCTCCGACACTTAATCCACACAAACAAAAACCTAGCCGCAAAATCACAAGCAGTCCACAGCCTGCCAAATGCTGAACCAGATTGTAACATGCTTGGGAAGCAGCCAGATAAATTTTAAAATTAGAAGATGAAATTAGTAT
>WOXC01002542.1:0-36575 GCA_011680675.1 Gymnobelideus leadbeateri
ATACTAAAGTGGTTTCACTTTTCCTTCTCTGGTGTGTCCCCATTTTACAGATGAGGAACTGAGGCAAATGGGAGTTAAGTGATTTTCCCAGGGTCACACAGCTAGTAAGTGTCTGAGGCCAGATTGAAATTCAGATCTTCTGGAATGCAGGCCAGTGCTTTATCCACTTCACCACCAGCTGCCTACATACATGCATACATGGATGTATGTGATCTCTTTTATCCATACGTGTATATACATACATATGTGTTATATATTCACATGTATGTATACATATACATATATATGTCTAAAAACCATTCCCCAACTGTTTAGTGGTCAAAGGATATGAATAAACTATTCTCAAAAGAAAAACTGCAAAATACTAACAACCATAAGAAAAAACACTCCAAACCACTAATGGGAGAAATGCAAATCAAATAAGAATAATAGCTAGCATTAATATCACACTTTAAGGCAGATATTCACTGCAGTGTAAAGAAGCTAGGTCTGGAGTCAGGAAGACCATAGTTTAGATGTTTTAGGCAAACATATTCACAGTGCCTACATGGCTATGAATATGCCAACATAATTGTGAAACACAACATAATAGACTCTCCACATGGAAGATAGAACCTATACATTTATTCAAACTCCAGAAAGATAATTCTATCAATGCAACAAAGAAATCTATAACCAATAACAATGCAGGGGATACCACCATACCCAAATCTTCCCCCTGCTAGGACCTTCCCACAAAAACACAGCTCACTACCTGATTCCCTTCTCTTCCTCAGCTCTACTTGCTCTCACTAACTTCCTCTTAGTTCTGCTCCACCCCTTCTTGCTCCACATGATTAGCAAACTCCTCCCACCACAGACTCCTGTGACTTAGGCTTCCATAGGGCTCAAGTAGGTCACATGGGTCTATTAATGGAAGGGAAAGATCTTTCCATTACACAAAATACATTAACAAAACAGATGTATACCAAGGTACTTAGCATGGTGCTGACACATAGTAAGCATTGAACAAATAAATGTTCAGTCAGCTTCACAAAACCCTATAAATTATCTCATTTTTATCTTTACAAGGATCCTGGGAGGTAGATTCTGTTACTGTTCCCATTTTACAGATGAGGAAACTAAGGTAGAGAGATATTAAGTGATTTTTCCTATGGCCAAAGACCAGATTTTAACTCAGGACTTCCTGGCTCCAAGTCAAAGGATCTATTCACTGTGCCACCTGCTACATATAACAGCCCTGACTTTTCACCTCACAGTCAGCAAATAGAGAAAAATGACCAACAATGGAACCAGTCAATGTTGGAGGAATTTGAGAAAATGGACACATTAGGGCATGGTTGGTGAAGTTGCAACTTAGTACAACCATCTTCAAAAGCAATTTGGAATGATGCAAATAAAGTGACTAAAATGCTCATATGCGTTGTCTTAGAGATTCCATTGCTAGGCTTCTACCCCATTGGTGTATAAGAAAAGTCCCTTTATACACCAAAATATTGATAGCAGCATTTTTAGTAAAACCCTGCCCTCCCTGCCAAAAAAGTGGAAGCAAAGTCGATAATCATTGATAGGGGGAGGGCTAAACAAATTATGGTGGTGGTGGTGGTTGCTGCTGCTGCTGTTACTAAGGGGCAGCTAGGTGGCACATTGGATAGAGTGCCAGGCCTAGAATCAGGAAGACTCATCTTCCCCAGTTCAAACTTAACCTCAGGCAATTGCTAGCTGTATGGCTCTGGTCAAGTCATTTAATCCTTTGCCTCAGTTTCCTCATCTGTAAAATCAGAGGGAAATGCTAACCCACTCCAATATGAAGGAGTCAGACTCAGCTGCAATAGCTGAACAAAATATTATACCTAAATTTATTAGGATATTATTTTGCTGTAAGAAGGAAAAATGAGCTGAATACAAAGAATCAGAGAAAGATCTACAAGAATTGATCTACTGTGAAGCAGAGAAGAGGAAGCAATTCACAAAATATTTGATATATATGAAATAAAATATTAGAAATGTGAAAGAAAAACAGTCTATGAAACAACATTGTAAACAAACAACAACCAAAATTATAAGCAGTGAATGGAGGTGCAGCTAGGTGGCTAAGTGAATATAGCCAAAGGAATTTTCCTAAACCCCAGGCTGACCTTCTTGTTCTTTTTTTTTTTTTTTTTTGGAGAGCAGTTGGGGTTAAGTAACATGCCCAAGATCATAGGGCTAGGTTTTTGTTTATGTGTGTTAAGTGTCTGAGGCCTGATCCAAACTCAGGTCCTTCTGATTCCAGGGCTGGCGCTCTACTCATTGCGACACCTATCCTCCCCTGACCTTCTTGTTCTTAAGTCACATTTCAGTCCTGGCAGACTCTTCATGACCCCATTTGGGTTTTCATGGTAAAGATAACACAGGGGTTTGCCATTTCCTTCTCCAGCTCATTTGACACATGACGGAATAGTCTGGTCACCACAAAATTATCATGAATTGATTCCCAAAGTTTTCATATTTAATCCAGAGGCCAAGCTATAGTCATCAACTCTCAAAGCTATCTTGCGGGAGACATAACAGACCAAAAACACAGCCCCCAGAAACTCCTTCCCCTGGGTTCCAGTAATGAATGACTCCTGTGAGGAAGGTTTTAAGTTATCATCTAATTACCATATTTGCCAGTTAATCCACTACTTTTCCTATATGAGCTTTAGCATCATTCATGTTAAGTTGCAAGTTCCTTAAGGAATTCAAGTTCCCTAAGAAGCTCTGTCTGCTATATTGGCATAATGAAAAACCTTAGCCACCTAGACTTAAAGAATGCTTGAGTCCATGAATTCATTCCAGACCACCCTCTCCTGTACTCCAGGCTTTGGGGGTGGGATTCCCTGAACCTCTCAAACATCATCAAACAACTTGCCCAGGGTCACACTGCTATTAACTCTCTGAGGGCAGATTCAAACTCAAGAAGAGGAGTCTTCCTGACCCCAGCTTAGGTCTCAGAGATTCACTGCACCACCTAGCTGCCCTCCAGCCCAGCTTGTAAGCTCTCTACTCCATAAACTCCATTAAGTTCAGTATGGAGTTAAATACAAACTCCTTTGTTCAGCATTGAAAGCCCTTCACGACCTTATCTCAACCTCTTTCCAGGCTCCTTTTACATGTCTACCCTTTTACACACATACTCTGGAGTCCCGTCTAACCTACCGTCTTAAAGCTGCTCATGCACAAGATTCCCTGTGTCCCCATGCCATTGCAATGTCTGTGCTCCACTCCTGGAATACCCTCTGTCTTCACTTCTACCTCCTTGTATATCTACTATCCTTCCAGAGGCTGCTTAAATGTCACCTACATTCTCTACCATCCTTCCACTTACGAGAGCTTTCCCTCCCAAAACTACCTTAGATGTGTTTTGTGGGTCTTTTGTATACAAATCCGGAGCACACAAAACAACATACCTTTTGTCCCATATGAGGGCAAAGAAACTTCTTGGTGTGGAAACTGTTTCAGTTTTGTCCTCGTCCATTAACTGGCACATAGCAGGCAACTTTAATAAATGTTTGTAAGTGGACTGATTATATAATCAGGTCCACTGGACACCCAACTTGTTAAAGTTAAGAAAGCCGCGTTTGTATGTTGTGCTATAGCCTAAGACCATGTCCCACAGTCATTGATAAAATCCAGCCAGTTGGAGTTGAGGAACATTGGTTCATTTCTTGTGGACTCGCTCTCCCTAGAGGCTTCGCTCTATGGCTCCACCCCCTGCCCACGGAACTGCCTGGAGTAAGCCCCGCGACGCTTTTTGTGTGACTACACTGAGACTTCTCGAAAAACTCTTAGTCTCCCTAGCAACCCTCTAACAGCTGGATGGAGAAGGGGTTCTCGTGAAAGGAGGGGGAGGAGTCGGAGTCTGGGGATCCAGGGCCAGGTTAGGACTAGGAGCCTGGAGCAACCTTCCCAGGAGTAAGGTACAAGGTGATGCAGTGGAGGTGCGTGCGGTGGGAGGTGCCAAGGCAGATATGTGCTTTTCAGTGGACAAAAACCCAATTCTTAGTTGGAAGTCCAGAGCTGGATGCAGCTGCGGGGCAGGGCCCGGCGGGATGTAGGAGGTGGACGCTGGGCGTGACCACCCAGTTTGTAAGACATTCTGCTTTCAGTAAGGAGGGGCACTTTTAATTGCTGCTCAGTCTTAGGTGAGACATCCAGGAGGATTGCTGGGGGTCCTTAAGTGAGTACAACCCCGGGGGTGCCCGGCCTGGAGAGGGTGCCACTTTGCAGTCTCTTGGCGGGGGCGTGTCGGTGAGGGTGCCGGGGTGTCGGGGATCGCGGCAGGGGGCGGGAGTGTAGATGGGGGTGCGGGGTCGTGGGGGCGGGGGGAGTTACAGGTGGAGGGAGATCCGAGCGTGGAGGAAATGCTTGCCGGCCAGAGCCGCCTGTAGCTGGACTAGCCAGAGAGGATGCAGCCCCGGGCGCCCTCACACGCTCTGGGTACAGAGCAGAAGCCCAGGAGCCGAGGGATTCTCCATGAGGTCCCACGTAATATCACCCAGAACTCCCCAGGTCTCAGAAGCTAAGCACAGTCGGACCTGTTTAGTGTTCGGGTGGGAGACCGCCTGGGAATACCGGCTGCTGTCTGCTTTTGCATTTTCCTGCGATCTCCGCTGCCCACAGGCACAGAGCGCGGTGCAGTCAGAAGACTGGGACACCCGGGACAAGTGGAGGGGGATTTCCAGCTCCGGGTCCTCCTGCCCATGCGCTCCAAGCACCGAGCCTGGGGCTCTGTGGGACCCGGGACCCTGGAGCAGGCCTAGGGAAATTCGCTAGAAGGAGGAGGGTTTGGGAAGCTCTCCCAGGGCTTTCCAGAGTTCTCTTCTCTGATCTGTAAAACAACCTGGGAGGGCGCTGCGCTAATTGTGTCCATTCTACAAATGACAGAGATGCCCGGGGTCACAAACCTTCTGAGTGTCTGAACTAAGATTTAAGCCCCAGTGTTCCTCACTCGACACTGGCTGTTCCTTCAGTGCCACTAGCAGTTGGGGTGGGGGGGTGGAGGGCAGGAGGAGGAAGATTAATGTGGCTATGGGGCAGATGCCAAGATGCCAGAGAAAAGTGCAGGTTGCTTGGCTGGATTATGAAGCAGGGGGCTGGCCAGATAGAGTGGTGAGCTGAGTTTCCTCTCTCATCCACTCACCCATCTTGACAGTTCAGGCCCCGGCCTGAATTCTAAAACTGAGTAGATTTCCTGGGGGGGAGAGGAAGATTAGGAACAAGGTCTCTGGGGAGAAGGGGAAGACTCCAGGGGGAGGGAGAAAGAGGGAGAGCCCATGGTCAGAGCAGTGAATAGGGCGTCCCTCCCTCACAGTGGATTCCTGGGCTGCCTGTGAAACATAGACTGGGCTCAGAGGAGATAGCAGTCACTAGTTTGGACTATATGCCTCCATGAGGAGTATTGTAGGTAAAGCTGTATGCACATGCAGAGAGCACCTGTGCAGGAGGCTGTATGTTACTATCCTGGGCAGGCACACAGATTGAAGAGACCAACTGGAACCAAGAGGAGAAAGCCTGAACCATTCACTGAGGAGGTTTCCCTGTGCACACTGGCCAGAGCAGTGCTTGATTCCATGGATCAGAGTTTCCTGTCCCGATTCCTCTTTACCTGGGTCCTGCTGCATGTTCTCAGTCATGTCAGAGGTGAGTGATTGCATCCAACTGGTCCTGCCCATACTCTGGGCCTTTGAGGTGGAATTCACAAAGTTGGAGGCAGGAGGTTGGAAAGGGGGAAAGGGAGGTGCAAAGGAAGGGGGGGAGCAACAAGGCGCTGTGACATAGAAAGAGCAAAGACAACAAGGGAGAAAGAAGGGAGGCCATGAAGGGTATAAGGTGAGGAAGCTGCTGGGCACCCTCACTGCTCACACATGAGAGCCCAGCTCTGGGGGTCTGAGGACAGCTGGAGGAGATCAGGCAGGAGTGGGCAGGCCTCCAGTGAGCCATGTCACCAGCACTGCTGGACAGAAACCGTCCTTCCAGCTGAGGTGCCTTCTTGGTGTAGCTTTCACAAGCACCAGTGCTCAGCTCTTTTTTAGCCCCCTGCCCCTTGTGTCAGGGAGAGGCTCGGCTGGGGCAACAGAGGGAGGCATGGCTTTTCAATGTGCTACCATTTGGTAACTTTCCTCCCTTTATTAATGTAGCCCCCTGGCCACTCTGAAGGGATGAACCGATGAAGGAGCCCTGGCCCCTGAGCCTTAACTCTGCAGGCTTGGAAGCAGTATTGATAAGAGGGACTAAGGAAGGAGGCTGGGTAGGGATGAAGGAGAGGAAAGAAGCTTAGGATTGAGAGATGGAGGTAACATTAGAAGTCACTGAGTCGAACCCAGACCTGAAAAAGAAATCCTGCCATGATACACTTGACCAGCCCTCATCTAGCCTTGACTCCAAGGCCTGCAGTGAGAAGCAGCAGCCCACTCCTGCCTCCTGAGATGACTTGTTCTTTTTTTTTTTTTCAAATGCTTTATTGACTTCTGGTTTAAATCATTCATTTCCACCCGATTTTGACTTACAAATTTTTTTCCCTGTTTTGCCCCTACCCACTGCCCCAAAATAGAGGTCCCACAGGATATCCCCTCCTCCAATCTGCTCTCTCCCATATCTTCTCCCATAACGCCTTTGACTTTTCCAGTAGGGCATGGTGGATCTCTATGTACCAGTGCCTCTATATCTTATTTCACAATTACATTTAAAATAGTATTAATAATGAATATACATATTTTTTAAACTTTTGATTTTAAAACTTTGAATTCCAGATTCATTCCCTTCCTCCCTTGTTACCCACCCTTACTGGAAAGAAAAGCAATTCAGTATAGGTTGTACATGTGTAGCTATGCAAAACATTTCCGTAGTAGATATATTGTAAAAGACTGACTATATTTCCCTCCTTCCTATCCCACCTCCCACTTGTTCTATTCTCTAGTTTGATCCTCTCCCTTTTCAAAAAAGTGAGTGCTTCCAACTTCCCTCCCTCACAGCTGTCCCTCACTTCCATCATGCCCCCTCTCATCCCCTTTCCCCCTACTCGCTTGTAGGGTGACATACCCTATTTAGTGTATATGTCATTCCCTCCCTGGGTCAAATTCAATGTGAATAAGGTTTTGCCTTTTTGCCTTCCTGTTCTTCCCCTCCATTATAACCATTTTTCCTTGCGTCTTCTATATGAGAGAATTTACCCCATTCTGTCTCTCCCCATCTCTCCTTGTTATATTCCTCTCTCACCTCTTAATTTCACCTTTTAAGTTTGATCCCGTCCTATTAAGTTCCTCCTGTGCCCTCTATCCATGTATACCTGTAGGCATATATACACACATTCACATGTGTATTCATATGCCCATATACCCTCCTATATTGACATATATATTTCTGTTCCCTTCAACTATTGTCATACTGAGAAAAGTTTCATCAGTTACAATTATCGTTTTTCCATGTAGGAATGTAAATAGTTCAGCTTTGATAAGTTCCTTATGATTTCTTTTCCCTGTTTATCTTCTCATGCTTCTCTTGCTTCTAGTATCTGAATGTCAAATTTTCTATTCAACTCTGGTTTTTTCCTCAAGAATGCTTGAAAGGGCTCTATCCCCCTGAATGACCATATTTTCTCCTTAAACATGATACTCAGATTTGCTGGGTAGGTGATTTTTGGTTTTAATCCCAGCTCCTTTGAGCTCCAGAATATCATATTCCAAGCCCTTTAATCCCTCAGGGTAGAAGCTGCCAGATCCTGTGTTATCCTGATTGTGTTTCCACAATATTCAAATTGTTTCTTCCTGGCTGCTTGTAATATTCTCTCCTTGATCTGGGAATTTCAGAACCTGGCTATAATATTCCTAGGAGTTTTCTTTTTGGGATCTTTTTCAGGAGGTGATCAGTGGATTCTTTCAACCTCTATTGTGTCCTCTGCTTCTAAAACATTGGGGAAGTTTTCCTTGAGAATTTCTTGGAGGATGATTTCTAGGTTCTTCCTTTGATCAGGGCTTTCAGGTAGTCCAATAATTTTTAAATTATCTCTCCTGGATCTATTTTCCAGGTCAGTGGTTTTTCCACTGAGATATTTCAAATTGCCTTCTATTCTTTCATTTGTTTGGATCTGTTTAACAACTGTCCTCAGTGGAAGCTTAGCTTCTCTGTGTCATTTTGTGGGTTGTGTAGCTCCAAAGTTTCTTCATAGTCCCCTTTTACAAGAATTGGGGAAGATGGAAGCCAGAGCCCCAAGGAAGTCCTGTTTCTACTCCACCATCTTGACTCTGCCCTGAGATGACCCGTTCTGCAACTCGATACCCCTAAGGATTAGGACATTTTTCTTTCCATTACATAAAGCTTGCATTTGTTCTTCCAGCCACCTACTCATCACTCTTGGTCAGGCCTCCACTGCCAAAGATAACAAGTTCTACCTGTACATTATAAGCTGGAGCATTCTATATCTATGAATACAGATGTGTCTATATGGGTATTATTCAATATACCATTAGCATATAAATATGTTTGTGCCTGTGTCTGTGCCTGCGTATGTGTGTGTGTGTGTGTGTGTGTGTGTGTTTATGTATGCATGCCTGTATAAGGTGTCCCTAAAACACGACTAATGGCATAGTAGAGATAGACAGAGAAAGGGAGATACATGTATGTCTATGGGTGTGTGTTTAAAATATATTGTTGTATACACATATAATTATGTACACATGTATGTTGATATCAGGCAATCTGAGCCTAGAGAAAAACAGTTAGATGGTAGGGTACTGGTTGAACAAAGCAAGTTATAGATTACTCTTAAGGCTTCAGTCCTGCATTACTGGGCAGGATGTTGGTGTCTTTGGCAGAAATAGCCAAGTTTGAGGAAGGAGAAGGCTGGGCTGGGCTGGGAATTAGCCTTCTCTTGGGCATACTGAGCTTGAGAAAGAGAAGGCCACCCCGGGTTTCTCCAAACCTACATTTCCTTGCTTCATTCTCTGTAAATATAGTCTTTTTTGTTCCTCTTCCCTGCCCAGGCGTGACTGCCAATGGCACAGGTACTTGCATCTCTGCAGGTTAGGGGTTCTGCCTGAACAGGATGTGAGGAGGCTCCATCTTCTTCCACAGAGGCACAAACATAGGAACTGAGATGTGAAAGTATAACAAAAGGACTCAATTTAGAGTAACAGGACTTGAGTTCAAGTCCTACCTCCAATGCTTTTGAGCTGTATGACTTTTGGGGCAAGCTCCTTGGGCTCCCAGTTCCTTATCTTTAAAATGAGGGGATCGAACTAGATGGCCTCTCTTATCTCTTCTAGGTGTAAATGAATGACCCCATGACCTGGCCTTTTAAGTCAATGTTCTTACTAAGATATTATGCCAGCTTAACCTGTGTTACTATGTCAATTTAACCCTACTTCTGAAACAAGCCTTTATTTAGCCCTGCTATGTACAGGTACTGTGCTAATGCTTACAAACAGCATCTTAATTGATCCTCCCAAGAACCCTGTGAAGTTGTGCTCTTATGATTCCCATTTTACAGTTGAGGAAACAGAGGCAGATAGAGGTTAAGGGACTTAGCCAGGTCACACACCCAGGAAGTGGCCAAAACTAGATTGACCTTGGGGCTTCCTGACTCTCTATCCACCTAGTTAGAGCCATACTGTCTGTGTGACCCTGAACAAGTCTCCTAACCTTCCAGTGGCCCCTGCCCAGCAAATACTCCTCCACCATGTCCTAGGCTTCTGTCCAGCATCCTAGCCCTGGAGCTGGTAGGGAACTTAGGGGTCATCTGGTTCACTTGCCTCATTTTAGAAAGAAGAAAGGGGAGTCCTGGAAAGGGAAAGTGACTTGTCCACAGTCACAGAGTAAGGGAGGAGCAGAGCTAGAATTAGAACCTGGTACCAGCACAGAGATCTCATTTAACCACACTGCCAGCCCAGTGAGGATGGAGTCCTGATTCCCAGGTACCAAACTAATGCTCTAACTCCAACTCCACTCCATTTTCTCATTCAGCATTATACCAACCTGATAAGCAGAGAACTACAGGAAAGTAAGCATTCAGATAGGGCTATGAGGTGGCGACAAAGTGCACAGAGGGCCTGGAGTCAGGAAGACTCATCTTCCTGAGGTCAATTCTGCCTTAGACAGTTACTATCTGCATGACCCTGGGCAAGTCACTTCACCCTGTTTGCCTCAGTTTCCTCATTTGTTAAATGAGCTGGAGAAGCAAATGGCAAACTAGCCCTTTATCTCTATCATGAAAACCCAAAGAGGGTCACAAAGAGTCAAACAAAACAAGCAACAGAACGACAAAGGATTCAGACAGATGCCAGCAAGGTGTGCTGTTGGGTCTGGGTCAAGACACTGAAACGGGAAAGAGAAGGAAGACTTTGGCAACAGCTAGTAGTCATTTTCTATGGAAGGAGAAAGGCAGGAAAGGAAAGGAAGAACATGAGAAGGCCAGAAAGGGAGCAGATTGTGGAGGCTCAGAGTTTGTGTTCCCATCCTGGGAGCTCCTGAACCCCCTCCTTCCCCCCTCCCCCAAGGGATGTTTGTGAACAAGGCAGGGGAGGGGTGAATGGGCCTGGCCCTGCTTTATTGCTTTGTCAGCTCTGGGGAGGATGGACTGGAGAAGGAGAGAATAAAAGCAGGGAGCTGAATTAAGAGGCTATGACAATAGTCCAGGTGAGAGGTGGTGAGAGCCTGGCAAAGGGAGGCCATGTGAGCAGAAGGAATGGATTATACAGGAAGGGGCTGAAGAGGGAGGAGAGACAAGACTTGGTAACCTGGGGCCCATGAGAGCAGGACAAGGAATGTCAAGACTGAGTCCAAGGCTCCTGACTTGGGGGTCTGGGCTCCTCCTCAGCAGATAGAGGGAGGCCTGGAGAAGGACCAGGTTTGGGGAGAAAGACAAGCACCTTTATTTTACATTATTTTATAGTACGTCTGAGATGCCTCTGCTACATACAGGGCCTTCCTCAGGGCCTTTCTGCATTTTTTACTCCCTTAGCTAACTAAGGGGACACTTTCCTTGTGACCTTATGAGTCTTGTTTCCATCCTGTCACAGGCAGCTGCACCTCCGAAGATGTGTCCTCTCTGAATAGGACCCAGGGAGACGATGTCCTGTTCCATCTAGGCCAAGAAATAGGAAATGAGACCCGGGAGATTAAATGGTTTTTGGACTCTAAGAAACTACTCCTACTCACCATCTCCCCAGGGGAGAGCAGACCAAACTCGACCATTCCCCAGAAGGAATATGAGGGGAGGCTGTCTGCCCCCAGTGATAAGTCTCTAATGTTAATGAATGTGACCCCTGAAGACAGTGGATGTTATGAGGCTCACATCAAGTCAGTCTCAGGACACATACATATTCAGAAGTACAACTTAACAGTCTCTGGTAAATGAACCACTTGCCCCGTTTTGGACCCCACCCTGCTCTCACACACTTATACACCTTTAAAGGCTTCCTTCCACTCTCCCACCTTCAGCCCTTCCCAAAACCTGTCTTCCCCTCCCACTTTACCCCTTAGAAAGGGAAGGAGGGGCAGAGCTGCTCTGCCTTACACAGGGGAAAGTAGAGGACAGAGAACTGAGGCTGGAAGGCCTGTCCCAAGGTCACACACCCCTGAGCCAGCCCAAAGGAGAGAAGAGGACTGAGTGAACTACAGACCTACCTTCCTTGGAGAACCAAGTGGAAGTTACTGAGATTGTCAGTAGCTCAGTCCTTCCTCAGGCCTCCTCCTGGGAATTTCTCTGAAGGCTCAATGTGCCCCTGAAATAGTGAAGGAAGAACAATGTCTCTTTCTTCTGGGTATGTCCATTCTGATGAGAGAAAAAGAGAGGAGATGTGATGTAGGGGGTAAGGAGGTATACTAGAGGAAAAGGACTAATGCACACTGAGGGGAGAAGATAGGCTTTCTGGGGAGAAAATGGGGGAGAATGGAAGGAACTTAGTAAAGACTGGCACTCTAGGGGAGGCTAGGTGGCGCAGTGAGTAGAGAGCCGGCCCTGGAGTCAGAAGGACCTGAGTTCGGATCCGGCATCAGACACTTAACCCAGACAAACAAAAACCTAGCTGTGTGACCTTGGGCAAGTTACTTAACCCCAATTGCCCTAAAAGGGGCAGCTAGGTGGCGCAGTGAGTAAGAGCGCAGGCCTCGGAGTTGGGATGACCTGAGATCAAATCCGGCCTCAGAAAATGAGCACCCACACATAAATAATGACTAGCCGTGTAGCCTTGAGCAAGTTACTTAACCCCAATTGCTTAAAAAAAAAAAAGACTGGCACTCTAGAAGAGAGACACTCCAGATTCTGCCTACTGTCATATTTTATTCATAGCTTATCAGGACATTTCTACCCTCTGTTTAACATCTAGGCCCTTTTCCCTATTTATTGCCCTCATTTCTATACTCCTCCCCACTTTCCTAGTCCTTGTTTACCTGAATGACAAAAAGTTCTATAAGGAATACAATCTCTGTTAGTCTCCCTTTCCTCTTCCCTTCTCCTTCCCACTGGCCCTTCACAAATTCCCTTTTCTAAGTATCTCTCCTATTTCTCAGGGACAGATTGATTCTGACTTGATCTTAACTTACTGTTTTAGAAACTGTGAGTACAGAGTCCAGCATCAACCCAGGGATGTGGTCACTGGTCTTCATCCCGGTCGGGATTGTTGTATTGGGGGCCCTCATAGCACTATGTGTCTATCTACAAAGGAGATGGAATTGCCTTAACAGAATAAAAGGTAACCTCAAGACCAGAGAGATCACGACTGTGCTGGGATAATGGGGCTTGGGGAGAGAACTGCATTGGTTTTAGATTTTGGAGCAGAGAGGGGGAAGATGGGCCCTGAGCTTTGCATATTCTTATCATTGGCCTAGCTTCATGGGAGGGACATGACCAGCCTGTTCTTTGACATCTCTTTTCTCATCTCCAGCAATCGCTATCAGAATGAGTAACATACCACAAGTACCAAACCCTAGGGAGGAGAGAAGAGTAGAGGAGGGATGTGCACTTGTCCAGATGACTTCCCTTCCACATCAAGAAACACAGATGAGGACAGTTGGGTAAGTTCAAGACAAGAGAGCAGAATCAGGTCTAAAGTAACTAGGTATAAAGGAGAACTCTGTTTCAAAGTGATTGGCACCTGGGTCAAGATATCTCCTTCTGGATAGAAAATGTCCATTCTATCCAAAGCTGGAAAAACAGAAGTGTCCCACCTTCTTGGGGAAAATCCTCTAGGGTGTTTTCCTCTAATATCATCATTAGGTGTCTGAGGGCTCTCTTGTCTTTTGAAAGAGCTGGGCTGTGGTAAAGGGTCTCTGAGTTGTAAGCTGAAAGAGCAATAGTTGCAGAATCCAGTCCTCCTCCTATGAGAAAGAGGGTGCAGGTCAGCAGAAGATCCCAGCTTGGGCCTGGAGGTGAAAGCAGATGGGAGCCTCAGATCCCAAAGCACAACTTCTGGTAGAAGTGCAGAAGGTAAAGGCCACCTTAGTAGCACCTTGAGATCTTTTACAAGACAGAGAATGGTTTTCTATCAGGTGTATGATTTTGATTAATGGCTTGACAGAATATGATGGTCATTTATATAGAACTTTCTTTCCAATAGATCCTTGCCAGCTGCAGCCACACAGGACAATGAAGGAGTGATGTTGGCCAGATGGTGTTGCTCTCACCCCACGGGAGAGCAGATGAGAGCAGCCCAGAAGGCAGCAGCCCAGCAACACGGACCAAAGACATTCCCTCTACACTGTTGGAAACCTGAGCACAGAGATCCCCCTTGTGTGTGCTTCTCCATAAGGTCCAGGCTTCCAACTTATGGCAAATATTGGTGGTTTCCCCAGGGATTATTCCCCAGGGAATAATTATCTATTTAAAAATGAAATAACTGGCAAAAATTTCATCTCTGACTTAATATTTATATAACTGAGACAAATCCCTTAACCTATATAAACCACTCTTTCCTTATTAAATGTTCTCCCACTGCATCCTGGGACATCTCCACTCATCCTGATCTGTGTCTGACCACTGGACCCAGATAGCTCTGGAGAAGAAAGTGAGGCTGATGGCTTCTTAGCACAGCTCTCCCTCACTTACATCCAATTCAATTGTAAGTCATTAAAATTACATTACACAACATCTTCCTGATGTTATGGTCCTCTTCAAGAATGAAGAACAGGGGGCGGCTAGGTGGCGCAGTGAGTAGAGTGCTGTCCCTGGAGTCAGAAGGACCTGAGTTCGGATCCTGCCTCAGACACTTAACATACACAAACAAAAACCTAGCCGTGTGACCTTGGGCAAGTTACATAACCCCAATCGCCCTCCAAAAAGCAAAAAAAAAAAAGAAGAATGAAGAACAAATCACACAAAATGGAGATTTCAAAATTACTTCCTGATGGTTTTCAGTAACACCTAGGAGTTGTTTTAATGCCAATTTCTTTTGGAAGTTAACTTCTTTTGGGGAATTTTGGTTTGGTATATTCTTATATGTGATTATTGATAACTTGCATTTCTTCTTTTGAAAACTATTCAACAATCCTTTGACCACTTGTCTATGGGAACCTGGTTCTTCTTCATAGAAATACATGTTAATTCCCTACATATGTTTCAAATTAAACCTCTATCAGATATGGGACTCCCAATTTCTACTACATTACTGCACATACTTCCTCCTATACTAGTGGAAGACACTATGGGAAAAATAAGAAGTGTGGATACATGGGGCGAGGAGAGAGAAAGAGAATGGGTAAATAGGAAGCAATATTAGCAGTAATGCTGAGGGCAAGAAGGTACCCTGGGATGGAAGAGGGGAAGTATTAGTGCCAATCAGCATTAACACTATCAGTGTCTTTCCAGGTGCTTCATTGGCTCTGGGTTGGGGAACATGTTCCCTAGGACTGGGAACAGAGAGTGAAGTCCCTTCCTTGGAAGTAGGAGGATGACTAGAGTGGATATAGGGCAGATACCAAGATGCCAGAGAAAAGTGCCAGTTGGTGGCTGGATGATGAGGCAGGGGACTGGCCAGATAGAGTGAATGAGCTGAGGTTGCTCTCTCATCCACCTACCTATCTGGACACTTCAGGCCCCAGGCTGAGTCCTAAAATATCTGGTCACAGCCAAGGTGGGAATGTCTTGTACTTTTGTGTTATTCGGAATTTTTCTTTTTAATTGGTGGAAGAAAAGGCAGGTGGGAGTGAGAGGCAAGGTAGATGGGAATGCCACGTCAAAGAAAGAAAAAAAGAAAGGAAGGGAAAAAGAAATAAGAACAAAGGGGTCATTGAAATGTTTTGTTTTCTTTAAGGCAAAGAAGGGCATAGGGAGTTAGGGAAGAACAGGTGAGCAGAATGCTTTTGAAGGTTACATGTTAAAGTCATTACATATATAATGAATAAGGAAGACCGACTACACGGAATCGAGTTCCTCAGCTTTGTGTACAGTCCTCTTTGCTCTTAGTAAATAAACACCATTTCTTAAAGTAGGAAGACCATCAGAAACAGGAAGTGTGTACTTGGACCCTAGTCAGGGCATGTATCCTGACTGTACCAGGCAGCTCACTTCCAGGCCTAGCCACTGTTATTGGCTACATTTCCTTTTTTTCTCCCCACTTAAGAGTATTTTATTTTTTCCAATCACGTGTAAAGAAGGTTTTCCTCTTTCCCGTCTCTCAAGATGATGGACAAAAAGCCATGCAAGGAAAATGAGGTCAGAAAGGAAAAAAGAGAGAACAGAAAGGAAGATGTAGCTGAAAAAGGCCCAAAAGCCTGGAAAGCTCTGCAGTCGGAGCCCAGTCCTGGCCCAGGATCGGCAGATGCTCCAGGGCTGCAGTGTGTTCCCGGAGAGCCACGTACAAGTGGAAATACGCTGCCCCGAAATCCTGGACTGAAAGGAAGAAGAAAGAGCGCCTGTGGGTGGGGATAAGAATGGAGGACCTCGAGTGGTACAGATCCGCAGAATGCCTCGGTATTACCCCACTGCGGATGTGCCTAGAAAGCTGCTAAGTCACGGGAAAAAGCCCTTTAGCCAGCATGTGAGGAGGCTTCTAGCGAGCATCAAGCCCAGTATGGTTCTGATCATGCTCACTGGCCGCCACAGTTTGGACCTCCTTAAACTGACAATGCCCTAGAACTGGCACCTGATCACCAGTGGAGAGCCAGTATCCTCAAGGCCACATGGGACCTTCTGGGGCCTTGGTTGCTGCCTTTTTTACTTAAATCCAAGTTTTACAGAACAAGTCTGTTTTTTAAGGGGATTTGCTCTGTGAAGTTTGAATTAAGTCAAAGGGCTGCACCTGAGGACCTAGAGGACCACATGTGGCCTGGAGGCCACAGGTTCCCCAGCCCTGTTATCAATTCTTTCATTCTTTCTTTTTTTTTTAAACTATTGCAAATATTTTAATAAGTGTTCTCTGCAAGGCATTTAAAACACCAGTTTGTGAGAATAAACTCCATTGGGGAGAGAGAAGACAGAAGGCAGGGAGCCACGGAGCTGAGGAATTTTCTTGATTTGGGATAGGATCTGAGAGTCTGCTGTTTTTTGATCAGCCTTGTGCTGCTCTGTAATCTCGTATTTCTCTTTTTCTGAGTCAAAAATCTCTTATTCTTGGTGTCTAGGTTTACGGAGCCTCTTCTTC
Source organism: Gymnobelideus leadbeateri (assembly GCA_011680675.1). Classification (NCBI taxonomy): domain Eukaryota; kingdom Metazoa; phylum Chordata; class Mammalia; order Diprotodontia; family Petauridae; genus Gymnobelideus; species Gymnobelideus leadbeateri. The sequence continues at coordinate 16,596 of WOXC01002542.1, forward strand.
TTGAAGTAAGCATCAGTAAGATGATTGGGAATTTTCACACCTGAAAGGTTAACTCGGGTAGAAGTGGCAACGACAAATGTCTGATGGGTCCTTCTCTGGGGAACCCAGTTGATGGTCAGAGGTCCAGTCACCAGTAGCAAGCCAATAGCCATCTCTGACTTAATATTTATGTAACTGAGACAAATCCTTTAACCTGTATAAACCACTGTTTACTTATCTGTAAAATGTTCTCCCACTGCATCCCGGGCCACCTCCACTCATCCTGATCTGTATCTGACCACTGGACCCAGATAGCTCTGGAGAAGAAAGTGAGGCTGATGGCTTCTTTGCACAGCTCTCCCTCACTTAAATCCAATTCAATAGTAAGTCATGGCATCATCTTCCTGATGTTATGGTCCTCTTCAAGAATGAAGAACAAACCACACAAAATGGAGATTTCAAAACTACTTCCTGATAGGTTTCAGTAAAACCCAAGAGTTGTTTTAATGTTAATTTCTTTCGGAAGTTAATTTCTTTTTGGAATTTCTGGCCAAGCTATAGTCATCAACTCTCAAAGCTATCTTGCTAGAGACCTAACAGACCAAAAATACACCCCCTAGAAACTCCTTCCCCTGGTTTTCAGTAGTGAATGACTCCTGTGACAAAGGTTGTAAGTTATAACCTAGTTACCATCTTTTCCAGATAATCTACTACTTCTCCTAGATAAGCTTTAGCATCATACCATAGACAATGAAGTAATATAATTACTAAACATATATGTACCAAGTGGTATAGCATTCAAATTCTTAGAGGAGAAGTTGAGGGAGTTACAAGAAGAAATTGGAAACAAAACTATACTTGTGGGGTCCTCAAACTCCCTCTCTCAGAACTAGATAAATCTAACAACAAAATAAAGAAGAAAGAAGTTCAAGAGGCGAATAGAATTTTAGAAAAGTTAGATATGGTAGACCTCTGGAGAAAACTGAATGGGGATAGAAAGGAATATACCTTTTTCTCAGTGGTACATGGCACCTACAAAAAATTGACCTTGTACTAGGGCATAAAAACCTCACAATCCAATGCAAAAAGGCAGAAACATTAAATACATCGTTTTCAGATCATCAATAAAAATTACATGTAATAAAGGACCATGGGAAGATGGACTAAAAATTAATTGGAAATTAAATAATCTAATCCTAAAGAATGAGTGGGTCAAACAACAAATTACAGAAACAATCAATAACTTCATCCAAGAGAATGACAATAGTAAGACAACTTACCAAAACTTATGGGATGTTAACAAAGCAGTTCTAAGAGTAAGGTATATATCTCTCAATGCTTAAATGAATGAAACAGAGAAAGAGGAGATCAATGAATTGAGCATGCAACTAAAAAAAAGCTAGAAAAAGAACAAATTAAAAATTCCCAATTAAATACCAAATTAGAAATACTGAAAGCCAAAGGAGACATTAATAAAATTGAAATTAAGAAAACAATTGAACTAATAAATAAAACTAAGAGCTGGTTTTATGAAAAAATCAAACAGATAAACCTTTGGTTAATTTGATTTAAAAAAAAAAGAAAACCAAATTACCAATATCAAAAAAGAAAAAGGTGAATTCACTGCCAATGAAGAGGAAATTAAAACAATATTTAGGAACTATTTTGCACAACTGTGTGCCAATAAATTTCACAATATTAGTGAAATGGATGAATATTTACAAAAATATAAATTGCCTAGATGAACAGAAAAGGATAAAAATACTTAAATAACTCCATCTCAGAAAAAGAAATTGGATAAGCCATCAATGAACTCCTTAGGAAAAAACCTCCAGGGTCAGATGAGTTTATAAGTGAATTCTATCAAACATTAAAAGAACAATTGAGTCCAATACTATATAGACTATTTGGAAAATAGGTTAAGAAGGAGTCCTGACAAATTCCTCTTATGACACAAATATAGTACAGATACATAAATAAGGAAGAGTCAAAACAAAGAAAGAAAATTATAGACAATTCCCCTAATGAATATAAATACAAAAATTATAAATAAAATGTTAGCAAAAAGATTACAGCAACTTATGAGAATATTACACCACGACCAGGAAGGATTTAAACCAGGAATGCAGGGTTGGTTCAATAATAGGAAAACTATCAGCATAATTGATCATATCAACAACAAAACTAACAGAAACCATATGATTGTCTCAACAGATACAGAAGAAGTTTTTGACAAAATACAACACCCATTCTTATTAAAAACCCTGGAGAGCATAGGAATAAATAGAGTCTTCTAAAATCATCAGCAAGTGTTATATGTAATGAAGATAAGCTAGAAGCATTTCCAATAAGATCAGACTTGAAACAAGCATGTCCATTTTCACCACTATTATCCAACATGGTGCTAGAAACATTAGCTTTAGCAATAAGAGAAGAAAAAGAAATTAAAGGAATTAGAATATGCAAAGAAGAAGCAAAGTTATCACTCTTTGCAGATGATATGATGATATACTTAGAGAATCAAGTAAAAAACTACTTGAAATAATAAAGAACTTTAGCAAAATTGCAGGATATAAAATAAACCCACAAAAATCATTGGCATTTCTATATATTGCTAATTACTACTTTATATAATACTAATAATATATATTGATAGTAATGTAATATGAATACTATATATTATTAATATAGTATTGCTAATACTATATATTACTAATTCCAACAGCAATAGATAGAAAGAGAAATTCCATTCAAAGTTACTGTAGACAATATCAAATATTTGGGAGTCTTCCTGCCAAAACAAACCCAGGAACTATATGAACACAATTACAAAACCCTTTTCATAAAAATAGAGTCACATCTAAATAACTGGAGAAACATCAATTGCTCATGGGTAGGCCAAGCTAATATAATAAAAATGACAGTTCTACCTAAATTAATTTACTTATTCAGTGTCATACCAACCAAACTACCAAAAATTATTTTATAAAGCTAGAAAAAATGACAAAATTCATCTAGAAGAGCAAAAGTCCCAGAATATCAAGGGAATTAATGTAAAGAAATGCTAGGGAAGGTGGCTTTGCCATTCCAGATCTTAAATTGTATTATAAAGCAGGAATCATTAAAACTACTTAGCACTGGCTAAGAAATAGAGTGGTGAATTAGTGGAATCTGTTAGGTACACAAGATACAGTAGTCAATGACTATAGTAATCTGTTTGATAAACCCAAAGACCCCACCTTCTGGGATAAGGACTCACTGTTTGACAAACACTACTGGGAAAACTGGAAAATAGTATGATAGAAACTAGGTATGGACCAATATCTTACACTGTATGCCAAAATAAAGTCAAAATAAGTACATGATTTAGATATGAAGGATGATATTATACGCAAACTGGTAGAGCAAGGAATAGTTTACTTGTCACATTTATGGAGAATGGAAGAATTTATGACCAAACAAGAGACAGAGAACATTATGAAATGCAAAGTGGATGATTTTGATTACATTAAATTGAAAAGTTTTTGTACAAACAAAGCCAATATAACCAAGATTAAGAGGGAAGCAGAAAATTGGGAAAGAAATTTTACAAACAGTGTCTCTGACAAAGGACTCATTTCTAAAATATACAGAGAACTTAGTCAAATATATAAGAATACAAGACATTCCCCAATTGATAAATGGTTAAGGGATATGAACAGGCAGTTTTCAGATGAAGAAAGCACAGTTATCTACAGTCATGTGATAAAATGCTCTAAATCACTATTGATTAGAGAAATTCAAATCAAAACAACCCTTAGGTATTACATCACATCTATCAGATTTGGCTAACCATGACAAAATAGGAAAATGATAAATGCTGGAGAAGATGTGGGCATACTGGAACACCAATGCATTGTTGGTGGAGTTGTGAACTGATCCAACCATTCTAGAGATCAATTTGGAACTATGCCCAAAGGGTTATAAAAATGTGCATACCCTTTGACTCAGCAATATCATTTCTAGGTCTGTATCCCAAAGAGATCATACAAATGGGAAAAGGATCCCCATGTACAAAAATATTTATTGCAGCTCTTTTTTGGTAGCAAAGAATTGGAAAGTGAGGTGATGTCCAGCAATTAGGGAATGGCTGAACAAGTTGTGCTATATGAATGTAATGGAATACTATTGTGCTATAAAAAATGATGAGCAGACAGAATTCAGAAAAAAATGGAAAGACTTATATGAACTGATGCTGAATGAGGTGAACAGAACCAGGAGAACATTATACATAGTTACAGTTACATTGTGTGATGACTGACTTGGATAGACTCAGCTCTTCTCAGCAATAAGAGGTTCTAAGACAACTCCAAAAGACTCATAATGGAAATTGCTATCCGCATCCAGAGAAAGAACTAGAGTCTGAATACAGATCAAAGCACACTATTTGCTCTCTCTTTTTATGTTTTATTTTGTTTCTTTTTTCTTATGGTTCATCCCATTGGTTCTGATTCTGCTTTACAACATAACTAAAGTGAAAATAAGTTTAATATGAATGTATATGTAGAGCCTATATCAGATTGCATTCTCTCTTCAAGAGGGGGGAGGGAAGGGAGGTGGAGAATATTTAAAATTCAAAAGTTTGTGGAACCGAATGTTGAAAGCTAAAAATAACTTTTTAAAGGTGAAAGAGAGAGGGAATCATTGAAGACAATCATCCAAAAGAAATGAGATGGAGTAGAATCTGAAGCACATTGGGAAAGACTGGCTTTGGTAAGAAGAGCCAACTTTTCATCAGAGACTGGAGCAAAGAGAGAATGGAGGTTGATGAAATAGGGTTCTGAGGTGTGATAAATGGTAGAGAGGAAAGTTGGGATAAGGTGACTCTATTTCTCCTAGTGAAGTCAAAAGTCAAATCTCTACTAAGAAAGAGAACAAAGGATATAGGTAAAGGAGACTTGAGGACAAAGGAAAAATTTTGGAATAGTTACTGCAGTAAGTGTCATGCTAGAGTCAATGAAAGAAAAATGATTGTCATGAGCATTGAGCAACAAGGGAGGAAGGGAATGAATTTGGAATTCAACGTTTTTAAACCAAACGTTTATATATATATATAAATAATAATAATAATAATATTATATATATATAGTATATATACTATATATATAATAATAATAGTATATATATATACTATTATTAATACTATTTTACATGTAATTGGGAAATAAGAGGAAGGGCTATCCTGGGAGACTGCTATTTTGGGGAGGTGGGTAGGGGAAAAACAGGGAGAAAATTTGTAACACAAAAACTGGCAGAAATGAAGTAAAACAGAAGTTAATAAAGCATTTGAAAAAAAAAACAGAGTCATTTCGCAATTGATGGGTAAAGGTTCAAATGGCAGGAACAGGAAGTCACCAAGGGAAGAAATCCTAGCTATCTATAACCAAACAAGAAAAAAGGCTCCAAATAATTAATAGACAAATGAAGCAAGGTGGCACAGTGGATAGAACACCAGACCTGGTGTCAGAGAGGGTCAGGAAGAGGCAGACACAACTGAAAAACTACTGAACAACCACAAAATAAACTCTTAGCTTTCAGCTCATAAACACACTAACGTGGTTGCCAGTGGCTGGCAAGATTGCTTGGGCAGACCCTGGCTTCCTCTTGGCATGATGGTCTGCAGCTGCCTAAGTAAAATAGAAAGTGAGCTTCCTCTCACTCCCCTGGAGTAAGAATGTTCCTGAGTGTTAGGGTGAATCAGAGACTGGAGGTACCAAAAAAGAAAAGAGAACCCCCCTCCAAGAGGCTGTCCACAAAGTGAGCAGGTTAAAGGCAAAGAAAAGAGCTGGGACAGGGCACTTGGTGATCCAGAGCCAAGAGTCACAGGCACACTGCTCCAAGCTGAGTCTGTGCTGTGAGCCAGCCAGGAGCCGGGAGAGGGTGCTAAAAGCAGGGGCCCAGCAGGACAAGCCCACACACGGAATTCTGTCTTCTGCAGGGAACCCGCACAGCCCACAGTCAAAGGTGGAGCAACCAGAGGACTGAAACCTCAGCAGGAGTTACCTTCATGAGTCTTCCATCTCTCACACTCCTTGCATTCTGGATGCTGCTGCCCAGTGCCTTCATGAGTGAGTGATCCCAGCTCCTCTAAGGATGGATGGAGAGGCAATCTGTTTGGGAAGGGAGGTGTTGGTAGCAGTGAGTCCAGATTAGTGTTGTTGCCTGCATTTCTTCATAAATAGAGGCTTGCTTGCCCCTGAGGCCTCTACTTTGCAAATAAAAATCCTAAACCCTATCAAAGAGCTTCTTCTTGAAGATGTGTGGGGAGTGAAAACTCTCAGGATGGTTGACTTCTCTCTTCCCCCCCTTCACTTCTGCTGTCAGTCAGCAGCAAGCCCTTTCAGAAGTCCTTGGACCTCCACCCTTGTTTGCCCCACCCTTATCAGCCTTAGGTCCTTTAGGGTTTTTCCACCTCCAACCTTCAGGAGACTTTAGTCCCTCCCTTCTTCACTTTGGCTTTGACAAATAAGGGCAGGTACATTTGAATGGACTATCCCCCATTTCCCAGTTGTTTGCAAGCCCGCCTCTCAGCCACAGAGAGATAGTGGCGGGCTTCTCAGTTATTTGCCATTGGGGAAGATTTTCGCGCTAAGACTTGAGCCCGCCTCTTAGCCAATGGGAGAAGGGACAGCTGGGGGTAAATTCTTGTTCTGTCTTTAATAACGGGGCTCCTCTTCATGATCAGTCATGGGGAGGACCGCCCTCTTCTGGGGGAAGCGAATAAAATTTCGGGTTCTTATTCTAAGAAATCTCCCTGTTCTGGATTAAATTTCAGATGGGTTTTTCATCCCAAACAAAGAGAAGGCGCCAGTCTTGGGCAGCTACAGTCCAAGACGTGCCCTGTCAACCTGCGGGTATGTGGCCTCACCCTACCTTTTACTTAGTTCATTAGAAACAACCTAGAAGGGCAAATTCTGCAACAGACTTGTCCCACTGTGCCCCAGCCCTTGGAAACTATTTGGACAAAGGGAAGTTTGTGGAGTAGCTATGAAAGAGAAAAAGGAAATGTTACAACATCTAAACCTGTCACATCCACATTTATTATTGCTGCCAATATTTTTACATTATTCACTATCTTCTGTAAAAATCTGGAAGCTATAGTCTATGATTGGGGAAAATACAGAAACGTCTATTATATAGATTTTCTACCTGCTGATGAGCTCAACCATAATCATTTTTGCTGGGAAAATTCTTTCAGACTACTGGTAACTTCTAAACCTAATTTTGTCTCCCTGTATTTATCTCTATAACAAGCATAAGGGGAAGTCTGACTACAATTCACTTGTAGGTCATCCAACCCCAGCCAGCCACTTGATTCCTTGGTATATCTCCATTTTCATAATCATAAGGCCTATAGAGATCTAGGGGTATGTTAGGCAATTTATTCTTCATGAATAAATTTACATTCTCTTTTTCTTAATCAGTTAGCATAAGCCCCACTCCAATTCATTAGAGTACATCTTAATTATTCAATGAACTGGAGAAACTTCCTTTGCCACTAATAATAATGCTCATCTATGTTTAAATAAATATTAAAATGGCTAAATATATTGACAATTGAACAATAATAGACATGTGTGTACATATGTGTGTCATAAAATGTTGGTTGTGACTAAAGTCACCTCAAAATATCAGTATATGACTTCTCTCTGGAAAGTCTCAAATCATTTCACTCACTCCAGATAATGAATAGAGTCTTAACATTTCTCCTCAAAATTAATCTTTCCCCTCTCTTTGGTTTTCTCTTCATCAATGAAAGGTAAGCCTTCTAGTTTCTCTAAAGCTCTTGAGAGAATCTTCTGTATTTGTGGTTAACTTTCCATTAGACATTTTGGATATGGGACCTTTATCAGAGAAACACAGTGCAAAGACTATTTTCCCAGGTGACTTTTCCCCATCTAATTTCAATTACATTGGCTTTGCTTGTACATAGCCTTTTCATTTTTATTTAAGCAAAGCTGTCTACCTAACTTTCTGTGATCCTCTCTATTACTTGTTTGATCATGAGTTTTTCCCTGCTCCATAGATCTGAAAAGCAACTTCCTCCTTTCTCTTCTCATTTGCTCATGATGCCACTTCTTTGTCTAAATCATCTACCCATTGAGGTTATCTTAGTATTCAGGGTGAAATGTTGGCCTATACTTAATTTCTGTCAGACTGTTTCCCAGCTTTTCCAGCAGTTTTTGTCAAATGGTTCATCTTTTCTCTAGTCACTGGCATCTTTGGATTTATCAAACGCTATGCTACTGTCCTCATTTGTTTCTCTAATGTGTACCTAATCTAAATCACTGATTGATCTCTCAATTTCCAACTAGTACCAATTATTTTAATGATTACTGTTTTATAGTATACTTTGAGATCTGTAATTAATAAGCCTTCCTTCCCCCTTTTCTCTCCATTACCCTTTGGATCCTTTTGTTCCCTCAGATGAATGTTGTTATTATTTTTTCTAGTTCTATATAATAATTCTTTGGTACTTTGATTGACACTGCAATGAATCAGTAAATTACTTTTGCTAGTATTGCCATGTTTATTATATTGGTTTAACCTACCCATGAGAAATTAATATTTCTGCAACTATTTATTTTTCTTCAAAGAATTCTTTGCAACTGGATTCATATAGTTCCTGAGTGTGTCTTGATAGACTCACAAATATTTTGTATATTCTGTAGTTATTTTTATTGGAATGTCTCTTTCTAGCTCTTTCTGCTGAGTTTTGTTAGTAATATGTAGGAATTACTTTGATTTATGAAGATTTATTTAATATCCTGCAATTCTGATGAATTTATTTCTTCCTATTATATTTTAGCTCTTTCTTAAGGATCTTCTAAGTAAATCTGATATCATCTACAAAAAGTGACAATTTTGCTTCCTCTTTGACTATATGTATTCCCTCAATTTCTTTTTCATATCTTATTGTTCATTCTAGGATTACATTAAATAATAGTAGTGACAACAGGCATCTTTGCTCTACCTCTGATCTTATTAGAAAGGCTACCAGCATTTACCAGTTATGTATAATGTTTGCTCTTGGTTTTAGATGGTCTTTCTTTAATATATTAAGTAATATCTCATTTGTTCCTATGCTTTTTATTTTTAACTAAAATAAGTGTTGAATTTTGTCAAACTGTAGCATCTATTAATATAACCATAAGTTTTATTATTCATATTATTAACATAATTTATTATATTAATAGTCTTTTTGAACAAAACAACCTTGCAAAAACCTGATCAGAGTGTACAAACTCCAGAAGGTTTCCCAAAATGCCAAAAGGTTATGTAATTGTACATATTCATTGACCCAACCATATCACTATTTTAATATAATGGAATATTATTGGGCCATAAGAAATCACAAAATTCTAAAGTTTTAGAAGAAACTGAGAAGACTACGAGCTGATGCTGTGAAGGGAACAGGCTTCTGAAAACAATTGATAGAGTGACACCAACCTCATGAAGAAAAAGAACTTTGATAGACTTTAGAATTCTGATCAGTGCAAAGATAAATATTGTGTTCAAAGGACTGAAGATGAAACAGGATACCTACTTCCCACCACAGAGGTGATGGATTAAAAAAAAAAACACAGAACAAGACATTCATTTTTTAACATGGATGGTGTAGGTATTGGTTTTTCTGGGCTATGCATGTTTTGATGAAGTTTTTATTTTTCTTTTTTTAAACCATTGTTCAATTTGGGAATGGGGGCAAGTGTGTTTGCATGTGTGTGTGTGTGTGTGTGTGAGAGAGAGAAAGAGCTTATAAAAAAAAACATAGCTGTTTTTATAACCTATTTGCTAATCTATTACTTAAAATGTTTTGCATCAAGGTTCAATTTCATCTAAGTTATGAGTTTTATTAACATACAATGGGACTAAATAATTTCCTGGATAATCTTCTTTATGATTTCCTTGATTTTCTCTTCAATTATTATGAATTTTTTTTCTTTTTAGTATGAATATAAGTCTATGGTTGTCTTCTCTCTTTTATTTTTTATTTGGTTTAACAGTTTATTTTCTTAGTGTAAAAGCAATTTTAAAGCTATATGCCCAATTAATTCATTTATTCTTTCTCTCTTTTGTTGAGGGAAGTTTTTAGAGATTTAAATTTTCTCCTTAGAACTGTTTTAACTTTGTGGCATAGGTTTTGGTATATTATCATTTTCTTCAGTGAAATTTTCTATTGTTTCTACGATTTTTGCTTTGACCTGCCAGGCTTTTTTTAAAATTTAAATTAAATCTCTCTCTCCTCCTCCTCCTCCTCCTCCTCCTCCTCCTCCTCCTCCTCCTCCTCCTCCTCCTCCTCCTCCTCCTCCTCCTCCTCCTCCTCGTCCTTCTCCTTATGCTCCTCCTCTTCCTCCATCTCTTCCCCCCCACCCTCTGTCTGTCACTAGATGGCTCCCTTGCTAGCTCCCTGCTCCCTGTCTCTCTCCCTTGCCTCCACACAGAATTGCCAGGAGTATTTGGTGTGACACAGTTTTGTGTGACCACTCCCACTGCACTTGGCCTTATAGAAAAACTCTTAGTCTGCCTAGAAATGGTCTAACATCCTAATGGAGAAGGGGTGCTGGAGAAAGAGGAGGGGGAGGAGGAGGAAGCTGGGAATCCAGGCACCTGGAGGCAATCCTCCCAAGTGTGACTTGCAAGGTTCCTCAGTGCACTTCTTATAGACAGAAAGCAGGATTCAGCTGGGGGGTGTGGCCTGGAGTGAGAGTGACCCCAGCAGGAAGTAGGACTAGGACCCTGGGTGTCCCCAGCTAGTCTGTATGTCAGTAAAGAGGGGCACTTTTGAGTGCTGATCAGGCCGAGGGGAGGGGGCCAGACGGATTGATGGCGGTCCTTGTAATGGTAATGGGATTTCAAGATGTTCCAGACCTCTTGAATAGGCAAGCAAACAGTTATCTGTTTGCACCTTATTTCAAGTTCATGATTGTGTCAAGTATTAAGATCCAGAATTTGTCAATCCCACAGTGGGATGAACTTGCTGATGAAACAGGAAGGGGCGGAACAGGGAGGAGCTACCACCTTATATACGGAAAAGCCCAGGCTGGAGAGACAGAACTGTTTCTGAGAGCTGCCATAACTGCCAGGATCAAGAAGTGCTGGGAGCCAGAGGACTTGCTGGAGGCGAGCAGCCTGGAGGCTGGGGAGCCACTGTGAGTGAGGAGAGGAGGATCCTTGCTTGAGGGAGGGAGTTTGGAGAGGAGGCTCCTTGCTTGAGGGAGTGAGAGAGGAGGCTCTCTGCCTGAGGGAGCCTTTTTGCTTTTGAAAGCTTGGGAATGTGGGTGTTAATGGCATTGACTGTGTGTGACAACTTCTTGGTTACTGCATTGACTTTGACTTTCTGGTTTGGGGACTCGGTTTTCTGGCATTTGAAGAAATGCTTTCATTCTGTAATATATGTGGAAAGTCTGTTCCATGTTGCTGTGAATATCCCTGGTACAGCCATTGAGTGAGTATACCCCTGGGGGTGAGAGGACTGGAGAGGGTCTGGCTTTCACTTCCTCTGGGCACCGCAGAGCTGGACTGGGGCAAGGAGGATGGACTTGCCTGGGCAGAGCCCCCAGCCAGAGCGGAAGCAGTCCCGGCTGCCCTCGCTCTCCAAGCGACTGAGCAGCGGCCAAGTCGGTGAGAGATTCTCCAGGAGGGACCACATAATGTCACCCCGATCTCCTCGGGTCTCAGAAGCTAAGCACAGTGGGACCTGCTGAGCTCTCGGGTGGCAGAGCGCCTGGCAATACCGGCTGCTGTCGGCTTTTGCCTTTTCCTGAGATCTCCAGTGCCCACCAGCACAGAGCGCGGCGCAGTCTGGAGACTGGGACACCCGGGAGAAGTGGAGGGGGATTCCCAGGTCCGGAGCCTCCAGCTGTGTGGCGGGAAATGAAAACTTGTCAGAATTTCCCTCCCCCTCACCCCGCCTTCTGAGGTTAATCAGCAGCAAGCCCTTTCTGGAGGCTTTCAGATTTCCTGCCCCTGTGGGCCCCTCCTCCCTTTCCCTTGCAGCCAATCAGCGTCCTTGGCGGGCTTCTCTGTTGTTCACCATTGGTGAAGATTTTCGCGCCAATCCTCTTTCCCATGATCAGGCCAAGGAAAGACCATCCTCTTCCCCCCTGGAAGAGAATAACTTCCTGTTCCTCTCCTAAGAGATCTGAGTGTTCTTGATCAAAATTTGAGGGAGATTTTTCATCCCAAACACTATCCTTGCACTCCAGGCAGGGAGCCTGGGGCCCTGGAGCAGGCCTAGGGAAGTTGGCTAGAAGGGGGAGGGTTTGGGAAGGTCTCCCAGGGCTTTCCCGAGTTCCCTTCTCTGATCTGTAAAACAAACTGGGAGGGTGCTGCTGGTATTGTGTCCATTCTACAAAGGAGGGAACAGCCAGGGTCATCCATCTTCTGAGTGTCTGAAGCATGGTTTAAACCCCAGTGTTCCTCACTCCAGGATGGGTACTCCCTTCAATGCCACTAGCAGTTGGGGTGGGGGTGGAGGGAAGCAGGCGCATTATTATTATTAGTGTGGATACAGGGCAGATGCCAATCAGAGAAAAGTGCCTGTTGCTTGACTGTATTAGGAGGCAGGGGGCTGGCCAGATACAGTGGGTGAGCTGACGTTGCTCTCTCATCCACCCACCCGTCTTGACAGTTCAGGCCCCAGGCCGAGTTCTAAAATATCTGGTCACAGCCAAGGTGGGAATCACTTCTGCTTCTGTGTTACTAGGGTCCTCACTGGGCTTTCTTCTTTTTTTTCAGTGGAAAAAGCAGGAGGTGGGAATGAGAGGCAAGGTAGGTGGGAATGCCACATCAAATAAAAAAAAGAAGGGAAAAAGAAATAAAAACAAAGGGGTCATTGAAACGTTTTGTTTTCTTTAAGGCAAAGAAGGCCACAGGGAGTTAGGGAAGAACAGGTGGGCAGAATGCTTTTGAAGGTTGCATGTTAAAGTCATTACATATATAATGAATAAGGAAGACCGACTACATGGAATCGAGTCCCTCAGCTTTGTGTACAGTCCTCTTTGCTCTTAGTAAATAAACACCATTTCTTAAAGTAGGAAGACCATCAGAAACAGGAAGTGTGTACTTGGACCCTAGTCCTGCCTGTATCCTGACTGTACCAGGCAGCTCACTGTCCAGGCCTAGTCACTGTTATTATCTACATTTCTTTTTTTCTCCCCACTTAATAGTATTTTATTTTCCCCAATTACATGTAAAGAAAGTTTTCAACATTCACTTTTATAAGATTTTGAGGTTGAGATTTTTTTCTCCCTGCCGTCCCCTATTCTCCAGACTGGCAGCAATCTGATAGAGGTACATACATAATACAGTCATATTAAACATGTTTCCACCTTAGTCATGTTTTAAAAGAAGAATCAGAACAAAAAGGAAAAAACACAAGAAAGATAAAATAGAAACTAGTATGCTTTGCTCTGGATGTAGATTATTAGCTACATTCTCAAAGAATGTCCAGGAATCATCCCAGATGATCTTCAATCCTTTATTTTGCTATATTTTGCTGATGGTGGAAAACAGGAAAGATGTAAGGTAGGAGGGGATCCCTGAGTTTTGCTTGGAAAGACACTAGAGTTTCTCAGAGGGAGAGACTAGGGGTGTTGACATTCCAGTTCTGGGGGCCAACCTGGGCACATCCACAGACACAGGTGATGTAATATCATGTATGGAGTATATCTAGCAGGTCCATTAGAGAGAATACCTTAAAGGAGCAATAACTGGAAAGCTGTGGGAACTAGTCTGTGGAAGGTCTTAAATACCAGGCTAGGCCTTTGTCTCTTTCTCAGAGGTAATAGGGAACCATTGACATATTTAAGTAGAAAGCTGTAGGGGTGCAGGAAAAGTCCCACCATAACAGGAAGGTATTCAAATTCCAAAGAAAGATGACCATGCCAGTCATATATACAGGTATGGGTGTGAATATATGTGCAAATATATATTCACATATATACATATGTATATATATATATACATATGTGTATATATATATATATACATAAGCTCATACATATACACATTTATAAGGGTAATTGGATTATATAATGGCAATTTGCTGATGAGGCCAGCCCTGTGGCAGTAACAGGACAGAGTGAGGGCTCCCTGTACCAGCCCTAGGCCAGGTCAGATATCACAAAGAAACAAAACAAAAGTTTAGGGTTGGGGATGGCCCAGAGTCATTTGCAAGTGTCCCCATGGGACAGTTGGATCTCCTTGACTTCAGGTAGTTTACATTCTCTGTGAGACTCAAAGTTTTAGTCCTGTGCTATCTACCACCACACACTCCACCTCTCCTGACCTGCTCATACATTCTTTCAGACATAATATTCTACAAAGTTCCCCAAGGGGTGCACAAGTGGTTTTGTTAGTATGAAGACAACAGAAGACCCCTACACTGAATTACACTAAAGACAATACTCAGCAGCAATACAAGAATAACCAAGTAAATAATATAACCAATAGGGAAATTATGACAATAGTTACAATTTCCTTTCATTGGAACCCTAGGAGGAAATGAAAGAATTGATAGCAGGGCTGGTGAACCTGAGGCTTCCAGGCCACATGTGGTCCTCTAGGTCCTCAGGTGCAGCCCTTTGTCTTAATTCAAACTTCATAGATCAAATCCCCTTAAAAAACAGACTTGTTCTGTAATACTTAAGTCAAAAAGGCAGCAACCAAGACCACAGAAGATCCCACGTGGCCTTGAGGATACTGGCTCCCCACTTCTGAACTGGTGGTTCTAGGGCATTAATTTAGGGTTTCATATGTTGCAGTAATTTGGTGGTGCTATTGGATTCATTAAGGGTAAGGACACAACAAGAGGCTGGTATCCCAGTACAGGTTTTGCCTTAGGCAGTAATCAAGATGTCTGCCACCATTCCATTTTGCAAAACCATCACTACAATTATGTGCAGTTTGTATAAAATGTGGAAAGGCTTCTATCTGGGGCTTTATAAGTTCTAATCCAAAAAGTACAATCAATAACATACAATATATAAGGTGGTAATTATCAAAATTATGTGATACTGGCCAAGAAATAAGAAGGTAAATCAGGAGAACTGAGTATACATACAGATAACAGAAGCAAATGACTATACTAACCTTGAGTCTGACAAGTGGAAGGTCTGCCTGTCAGTTGGGGAATGGCTAAACAAGTCGTGTGTGGTTGTGGTGGAATACTACTGTGCTCTGAGAAAAGCTGAGCTTGATGATTTCAGAAAAACATGGACAGATTTACATGAAAAAAGGAAAGAGTGAAAGGAGCAGAACCAAGAGAACACTGTATACAGTGACTGCAATATTGTTTGAAGAACAACTTTGAGAGCCTAAGTCATTTTGACTATCATACATACTCAGATTAACTATAAAGGATCTTTCAAGAAAGATGATGCTATCTGATGCTGTCTGCATCCAGAGAAAGAAATGACGAATAGGATTATGTGCAGAATGGTTTTAAATATATGCAAGTATTACATATATCTCATATGTAATATATGGCATATGTGTTATACATACAAATTTTTGCGTGAAGGTTAGCCAACTCTAGAATGGGCTGAGGAAGGAGGAGGAACAAAAAAAGAAAGTTCAATGATTATTACATATTTAAAATGAATAACAAGTTGTATATAATAGATTTGCAGTTTCATAGGCAATCTTTTTTCTATTATGTTATAGGAAACCTTGTTTTATTTTTTAAATTTAAAAAAATGAAAAGAAAAAAAGGGGGTGGGAAAGGAAGGAGAGGAAAAGGATAATCTATTTAGAGATGAAACAGCACTGACAAAAATTCCATCTCTGACTTAATAGGTATACAACTGAGATAAATTTCTTAACCTATCTAAAGCACTGATTTCTTATGTGCAAAATGGTCTCCCTCTGCATCCTGGGACATCTCCACTCATTCTGATCTATATCTGGCCACTGAACCCAGATGGCTCTGGAGAAAAAAGTGAGACTGGTGACTTTGCACAGCTCTGCCTCCCTTAAATCCAATTCAATTGCAAGTCATTGCATCAAATTCCTGATGCCATGGTCCTCTTCAAGATTGAAGGGCAAACCACACAAAATGGAGATTTAGAAAGTACTTCCTGATGGCTATCAGTGGAAAGTAAGATTTCTTTTCATTTTAACTTCTTTTGGAAATTAATCCTCAGGCCAGGCCCAGCTGCTCTTTCCACTGCTTCACCATGCTTCCATTGAATTGCAGAAGGATGAATGTGGAGGCAACATGATGGATTGGGAGATCATGAAATAATTCAGGGAAGAGGTAATTAATTCGAGGTAAAAAAATACAAAAGAAAGAGTGAATCCCAGAGAGATTTCAAAGAAGTAGTGAACAACCTTTCTTTAGAAAACTTTGTCAATCTACTGAAACCACCAATGCATTCAGGAGAAACAGGGAAGCAGTTGAGTGTGGGGGAAATCTTGATATCAGATTTCTCTGATGAACTTTGGTACCCAAGATATATGAACAATTAACATATTCTATGTATATGTGTGTATATTATACATATGTGTGTATACATACAATATACACATATACTTTTTGTTTGCTATTGTTGTTCAGTTGTGTTAGAATCTACATGACTCCATGAATGGGGTTTTCTTTGCAAAGATACTGTAGTGGTTTCACTTTTTCTTCTCCAATGTGTCCCCATTTTACAGATGGGGAACTGAGGCAAATGGGAGTTAAGTGACTTGCCCAGGGTCACACAGCCATTAAGTGTCTGAGGCCAGATTTAAATTCAGATCTTCTGGAATGCAGGCCAGTGCTCTATCCACTTCACTACCAGCTGTTTACATACAGACATGAATAGGTACATACATACATACATGGATGTATGTGATCTCTCTATCCATATGTGTATATATATACATAAGTGTTATATATTCATGTGTGTGCATATATATACATATAAAAATGTCCAAAAACCATTCCCCAACTGTCTAGTGGTCAAAGGATATGAATAAACTATTCTCAAAAAAAACCTGCAAATTATTAACAACCATAAGAGAGAATACTCCAAACCACTAATAAGAGAAATGCAAATCAAACAAGAATAATAGTTATCATTAATATCACACTTTAAGGCAGATAGGCAGTGCAGTGGAAAGAAGCTAGGTCTGGAGTCAGGAAGACCATAGTTGAGACATTTTAGACAAACAGATATTCACAGTAACTACAGGGCTATGATTATGCCAACATAATTGTGAAACACAATTTAATAGACTCTCCACATGGAAGACAGAACCAAAACATTCATTCAAACTTATCACATATAAGACTCCCACTTTTCACTACATTGCTACACATACTGCCACCTGTACTAGTGTAAGACACTGTGGGAAGAACAAGAAGTGTGGATGGGACACATGGGCAATGTGTGGGATAAAGATTCCACAGACCCTTACCCAAATAAAACTCATAGGTTTCTCCAGGCAGAAACAGAACCTCTTTATTCTAAAGACAAGTCTCGAAGAGTTGGGCATCACCTACTCCAGACAAGACTGGTATAGGGAGGTACCCAACAAGAGTCAAGGAAGCATTTATTTACCCTTACAAAAACAATTCTAGGAAATACCCCCAAAATCCCGAAGACCCCTTCCCACCTCCCTCCCTTATAGCCGGACCATCAGTCCATTGGTGGGACTGTATGTGCTCACAGCCTACATAAGAACCCGGAACGTCCCTCTTACCCAATACAAAGCCTTATAGCTATCATTATCAATATTCAGCAGAAGGGGGCTGTCATACAAGCCCCTTACAGGGAAAAGGCAGGGAGAGAAGTGGCATGCCACCTGATTTCCCTGAAATCAGATGATTTACAAGAAAACGAAACTTAGGTTTTGGGGAGGTCTAGGACCTAGCTCCTGTTTGCTGGCTGTCTCCGTTTTATGAGAATACTTATACTAATCTCACACAGGAGGAATGAATGATGCCACAGCCCCTCAGGGACAGAGAGACATAAGAGGCAAAAAGAGAGCAGGACTCATAGTAAGGGTGAGGGCAGGAAGGGGCCCTGCTAAGGAAGAGGGGAGGTATTAGTGACAATGGGCACTAACTCTATCAGGATCCTGCCAGGGGCTCCCTGGGCTCTGGGACTAGGGTGGGAGCAGAGAGTGCAGTCCCTTCCTTTGCACCAGCTCTGCTTTTCAGTAGAAAGTGGAATGTAGCATTTTAGGAATGTTCACCTGAAGATTGTATTTGTGTGACATAACAGGACCATAACTCTAGACATGAAAAGTCCTAAGACTTCAGAGAACATTTAGTCCAGCTTCCACATGTTACAGACAAGGAAACTACAATCCATGAAGGGACTCATGCATGGCCACAGAGATAGTAATCGGGAGATCAATCCTTAGAGGCCAGGCCCAGCTGCTCTCTCCACTGCTTTACCATACTTCCAATAAATTGCAGAAGGATGAATGTGGAAGCAACATGATGGATTGGGAGGCCATGAAATAATTCAGGGAAGAGGTAATTAATAAGAGGTAAAAAAACAATACAAAAGTAAGAGTGAATCACAGACATTTCAAAGAAGCAGTGAACAACCTTTCCTTAGAAAATTTTGTCAATCTACTCAAACCACTAATGCATTCAGCACAAGAAGGGAAGCAGTTGAGTGTGGGGGAAAGCTTGAAATCAGATTTCTCTGATGAAGTTTGGTACCCATGATATGTGAACAATTAACATATTCTACGTTGTATGTGTGTATATTATATATATATATGTATACATTTAATATACACATATATTTTTTGTTTGCTCTTGTTGTTCAGTCATGTTAGGCTCTCTGACTCCATGAATGGGGTTTTCTTAGCAAAGATACTAAAGTGGTTTCACTTTTCCTTCTCTGGTGTGTCCCCATTTTACAGATGAGGAACTGAGGCAAATGGGAGTTAAGTGATTTTCCCAGGGTCACACAGCTAGTAAGTGTCTGAGGCCAGATTGAAATTCAGATCTTCTGGAATGCAGGCCAGTGCTTTATCCACTTCACCACCAGCTGCCTACATACATGCATACATGGATGTATGTGATCTTTTTATCCATACGTGTATATACATACATATGTGTTATATATTCACATGTATGTATACATATACATATATATGTCTAAAAACCATTCCCCAACTGTTTAGTGGTCAAAGGATATGAATAAACTATTCTCAAAAGAAAAACTGCAAAATACTAACAACCATAAGAAAAAACACTCCAAACCACTAATGGGAGAAATGCAAATCAAATAAGAATAATAGCTAGCATTAATATCACACTTTAAGGCAGATATTCACTGCAGTGTAAAGAAGCTAGGTCTGGAGTCAGGAAGACCATAGTTTAGATGTTTTAGGCAAACATATTCACAGTGCCTACATGGCTATGAATATGCCAACATAATTGTGAAACACAACATAATAGACTCTCCACATGGAAGATAGAACCTATACATTTATTCAAACTCCAGAAAGATAATTCTATCAATGCAACAAAGAAATCTATAACCAATAACAATGCAGGGGATACCACCATACCCAAATCTTCCCCCTGCTAGGACCTTCCCACAAAAACACAGCTCACTACCTGATTCCCTTCTCTTCCTCAGCTCTACTTGCTCTCACTAACTTCCTCTTAGTTCTGCTCCACCCCTTCTTGCTCCACATGATTAGCAAACTCCTCCCACCACAGACTCCTGTGACTTAGGCTTCCATAGGGCTCAAGTAGGTCACATGGGTCTATTAATGGAAGGGAAAGATCTTTCCATTACACAAAATACATTAACAAAACAGATGTATACCAAGGTACTTAGCATGGTGCTGACACATAGTAAGCATTGAACAAATAAATGTTCAGTCAGCTTCACAAAACCCTATAAATTATCTCATTTTTATCTTTACAAGGATCCTGGGAGGTAGATTCTGTTACTGTTCCCATTTTACAGATGAGGAAACTAAGGTAGAGAGATATTAAGT
>WOXC01002543.1:0-70220 GCA_011680675.1 Gymnobelideus leadbeateri
AATCTGTTGATCCACTTCTCCATCTGTCCTTCCAGCCATCCTCCAATCCATTTATCCACCTGTTGATTTTATTTATCTACCTGTCACTCCATCTACTCATACATACATTCACTCAGACACTCGCCCTTCTATCCAAACATCCATCCATCATTTGTTCATATTTTGTCCACTTTCTAAGTTGACACCTTTTGTTTTTATGTCACTGATATGTCTCAATATATCCTCCTCCCTCCCCACCCAGAGAGTCAATAAAACAAAAAGAAAGATGGGAGAAAAGCAGTTTAGCAAAACTTACTAACTCTTACAGTATATGTCATGTTCTGCACACAGCTGGAGGCATGTTCTTCTAGATGGCCCTTGGGATCTGTCTTGGTTGCTATACAGTATTCAGTTCCAATTTTTTGGGCTGCTATTAGTTTCATTTACATTATTTTAGTCACTTTACTGGTTCTGCTTACTTAATTTTGCATCAGTTCTTATGAATCTTTCCATTCTTCCCTGTAGTTTTCATATTCATCATTTCTTACAGAGTAATATTTTTTTAAACAAATGCTTTATTAACTTCTGTTTTACATCATTCATTTCCACCAGATTTTGAGTTACAATCATTTTCCCCCTGTTATTCCCCTACCCAACCTCCCAGAATAGCAGTCCACAAGATATCGCTTCCTGCCATCTGCTCTCTCCCATACCTTCTCCCATACCCCTTTCGACTTTTCCATTAGAGGAAGGTGAATCTTTGTGTCCCAATGCCTGCACATCTTATCTCCCAATTATAAGCAAAAGAGTATTAATAATAGTATTTATATATATTTGAAACATTTAATCTTAAGACCTCGAATTTTAGATCCATTTCCTTCCTCCCTTGTCACCCATTCCCTCTGGGGAGATAAGTAATTCAGTATATGTTGTACATGTCTAGCTATGCAAAACATTATCATAGTAGATATATTGTACAAGGCTGCTTATAATTCCCTCCCACTCATCCCACCCCCCACCTAGTCCATTCCCTACATGATCCTGTCCCTCTTCTATAGTGGGTACTTCCAACCTCCCCTCCCCCAAGGATGCCCCCCCCATCAATCATCCCTCCTCTCATCCCCCTTCCCCCTATTCTGCTGCAGGTTGAGATATCCCATTTAGTATGTATGTCATTCTCTCCCTGAACCAAATTCAATGAGAATGTGGATTTGCCTTTTTTTTCCCTTCCTATTCTCCCCCTCCCTTGCAACCACTTCCCCTTGCTTCTTCTGCATGAGACAGTTTACCCTACCCTGTCTTTCCCCATCTCCTCTTGCCACTTTCCTCTCTCACCTCATCATTTCATCCCTTGAGTATTCTCCCTTCCCAACAAATTCAACCTATGCCCTCTATCCATATACACACACATTCACATATATATTCATATGACCACACACCCTTCTTTCATTATTTTCATAGTGAGAAAGATAACATCACTCACAGTTACTGTTTTTCCATATAGGAATGTAAATAGTTCAACTTTGATAAGTTCCTTTTGATTTCTTTTCCCTGATTACCTTCTCAGGCATCTCTTGCTTCTTGTGTCTGGATGTCAAATTTTCTATTCAATTCCGGTTTTTTCCTCAAGAATGCTTGAAAGTCCTCTCTTCCACTGAATGACCATATTTTCCCCTGAAACAAAATACTCAGTTTTGCGGGGTATGTGACCCTTGGGTTCATTCTCAGTTCTTTTGCCCTCTGGAATATCATATTCCATGCCCTTTGATCCCTCAGTGTAGAAGCCGCCAGGTCCTGGGCTATTCTGATTGTGTTTCCACAATATTGAAATTGTTTCTTCCTGGCTGCTTGTAGTATTTTCTCCTTGATCTGGGGATTCTGGAACCTGGCTATAATATTCCTGGGAGTTTTCTTTTTGGGATCTTTTTCAGGAGGTGATCAGTGGATTCTTTCAACCTCTATTTTGCCCTCTGGATCTAAAACATCAGGGCAATTTTCCTTGAGAATTTCTTGAAGGGTGATTTCTAGGTTCTTTCTTTGATCATGGCTTTCAGGTAGTCCGATAATTTTTAAATTGTCTCTCCTGGATCTATTTTCCAGGTCAGTGGTTTTTCCCATGAGATATTTCACATTGCCTTCTAATCTTTCATTTGTTTGGATCTGCTTAAAAGCATCTTGATTTCTCATAAAGTCATTAGCTTCCATTTGCTCCAGTCTAACTCTGAAGGAATGAATCTCCTCAGTGAACTTTTGAGATTCTTTTTCCATCTGGCAAATTCGACTTTTTAAGGCATTCTTCTCCTCATTGCCCTTTGGGCCTCCTTTGCCATTTGAGTTAGTCTATTTTTTAAGGTGTTGTTTTCCTCAGTCAGGCTGTTGACCCTCATTTCATACTTTTCCTGCATCCTTCTCATTTCTCTTTCCAATTTTTCCTCCACTTCTCTTATTTGATTTTTAAAGTCCTTCTTAAGGTCCTCTATGGCCTGCCACCCACTCATGTTTTCCCCTGGGGCTTTTGGAACAGGACTTCTGACCTCACAGTCCTTTTCCTGCTCTATGCCCCCAAAATAGGAGTCTAGGGTTGCATTTTTCTGTTTCCTTTGCCTTGGCATGTTGCCACTTAATTACTTGACTTTTGGGCTTGTTGCCACACTATGGCTTTAAGGCCAGATAGAGGAATTTTCGTCCCGAACGTGTGGGGGGCAACTTCCGTTTCTGGCAAGCTATAAACCCACCCACAACTTCCACCCTAGATCACAATCCAGATCCAGGAGGTTAAAGCAAGAGCGATTACCCCCCAAGACTGATCGCTGGATCTCCCCACGATTTGTAGGCTGGGAGCCGGAGCTGCCTCTGAAAACTACAAAATGGCGCGTCTCCTCAGCGGCTTCTAGCCCCCAGGGGAGGGAGCTGACGCATTCCCCAAATACAGGTCCCAAAGTCCATAGAACACTAACCTCTTACTTTGTCCTAGGCATGTCTATGTTGATAATTCTGGAGTCGCCACGGCTGCTGGTGTTCTGGGGTTCCTCCAGCCGGCTGCTGGCCCTGCCGCCCTGGGGCTAAAACCTCGGCTCACGCGAACCTGGGCTCCGCTCGGCTCTGCTTCCTGCGCTCTGCGCGTTGCTCGCTGCCGGCTCCCAGACCGCTGCGCTGGTCCTTCCTGCAGGGCTGCTGGGCTGTCCTCAGCAGGAGATTAGCTTCTCTGTGTCGTTCTGTGGGTGCTGGGGCTCCAGAAGTTGTTCAGAGTCCCCTTTTATATAGTTTGGGGGGAATCTGGGGGCAGAGTGGCTTGGATGAGCTGTTTCTACTCCACCATCTTGGCTCCGCCCCCAGAGTAATATTTTATTACACATATGTGTTGCAATTTATTTAGACCTCTAATTAATGGACACCTACTTTATGTCAGGTCTTTGCTACTACAAAAATTTCTGCCATAAATATTTTGCTGAATTTTGATCTCTTTGAGGGTGTTATGCCAGTTGTGGTATCTCTGGGTCAAAGAGTATGGATATTTTCGTTATTTTCTTAGCATGGTTCTAAATGGTTTTCTAGAATGGTTGGATTAAGTCACAGCCCTGTCAACAGGGGATTGTCATGCCATCTTCTCCCAGTCCCTCCAACACTGGCCATGCCCATAATTTGTCATCTTTTTCTCTTGGCTAAGAGCAAGGTGAAACTTTAGGCTTATTTTTTTCTACCTTTTCTCTTGCTATTAGTGATTTGGGGCAGTTGTGCATGTGGTTGCCAACCATCTGAAATTCTGATTTTGAGATCTGCTCATCCAGTCTTTTATTTTCATACAGCCTTTCATTTACATAAAAATATTTACTGAGCAATTGCTGTATCTGGCATTGGCCTAGGCCAAGCCAGTGCAAATGGGCTAGGCTAGGCTAGGTTAGTCTAGGACAGTGCCCAGCACAGAGGAGGTCCTTCAACATGTTTATTGACGGGTAGGATAGGATAAGGCAGAATGGGGTCTAGGGTAGGGTAGGGAATAGAAGAGGATGGGGCAAGACAGGCGAGGACACAATATGAAAATATAATAATAGCTGCTGCTTCTCTAACAGTGAATAAGGGCTCTCCCCATAAGAACCCTAGGAGGTAAGTCCTACAAGGACTTTGAAGAATTGAGAAAATTGAGGTTCCCAAAGATGACAACATTTCTTAAAGTAACACAGCTTGTGTCAAGGATATATTCGAGCTGCCTCTGGCTTCTAGGCTCACCTCTTCGATCAGCACTTGGTCCTGCCAGTATTCATGTCCTGGGTACCCAGGCCTGGACATCAGAGGCACAAAGGGCCCAGCAGAGCAGCCTTTGAGGAGACTTGCTTACTTCTCTTGGGTCTGCTTTCCCACCCCACCCCCCAAAGAATTCTGCTGGAGCTACCTGCCACATCAGCCCCTCTACACACAGCACATTGACCCTGCTTAGTGCAAGGGGGATTAACCCTGTATAATCATGGGCTCCAGAGCTGGGAGGGGTCTTAGAAGTGATCCAGTTACTATTTTAATAGAAACCGGGAGCCTGAAAATGCTCATTGATCAGTCTGCAGCATTTATGAAGTGCTGGCTGTGTACCAGGCCCTAGGAAGAAATTAAAAAAAGGCTGGTCTCTGCCCTGGAGGACCTTCCCTTCTGATGGGGGAGGAGGTGCCCAGGGCAGGGGCAAGGGCAGGGGCAGCACAGCTCTATGCCTGGGTACACCCTTCCAAGAGGAGCTGTCCACCAGCCTGTCAGACAAAGAGGTTTCTGGGGCACCATGGAGAAACCCAGAGAGAAGCCTGCTGGAAAGTCATAGGAGTTTGGACTTCCTGACTCTTTGGTAACCACAGTGCCTGAGTAATTGTCCTAACATGCCACTCTACTGCTCCAAGACCTTCCCTAGCTCCCCTTGCCTAGCACTCCCTGAGGCCTCCATCCTGACCACCTTCACTTAGCAGAGCCTCGATTCTCCCCTATGCCCACTTCATGCTTCTCTCTCTTGGTTTTGCTCATTCGACTCTCCCCTGTGTCTTTATCTGGGCCCTCTCTGACTTCCTGGTGTAGCCTAGCTACCACCTTCTCTGTGAAGCCTTCCCTGCCCCCTCTCACCTGCAGTTACAGTGGTCTCCCCACCCAAAGCCTCTCTCCTTACCTCCATCCTGTTCTGCCTTGTGTCACGTTGATCTATGGGCTTGTTACAGCCCCTTTCTCCATCACCACCCACCTCAGGGAGACTAGAAGCCCCTTGAGCACAGCATTCTTATATCCTAAGCATCATGCACAGGGCCCCTGAATGTAGCAGGAGCTAATCAGTGTTTAATGGACAGAATCTTAGCTTCTCAAACTCCGACTCTAAGAAGAGACCACAATGATCATCTTGTCCAATGTCTCCTACTCCCAGCAGCTACAGTATTCCTGATAGGAACCCATCTCATCTGCTTGCATTCATCCAGTGATGGAGAGATCTTTGGCTGACAAGGTCATGGGGAAGCTCTAATTGTTTAAATGTTTCTTCTTCTATTAGTTTAAGGACCCAAAGGCTTTCCAAAAGCTGTTATTCCCTCATTTTCTCAATGTCTCTCCTTTCCCCCCAGGTGGCAGCAGGCAGGAAGGAGGGGCTATGCTGGGTGAGTGCATAACTCCAGGACCCAATGCCTATGAGCAAAGCCATTGGGGCTGGCGTTGTTTTTGGCAAGGGGGCAGGCCTCCTGCTCTGGGGATTGGGATGGAGTCCAGACAAAAGAAAAAAAGGAAGGCCTCTGCCTCGGGGAGAGTCTGGCGGCAAAGCCAGCAAGAGCTCCTTGGGCCAGATGGCTTCCCAGGCCTGACCAAAGTCTGGGCCTCAGCTTCCTGTGGCCTCGTCCTTGATGGTTAACGAGCCCCAGCTGTACCAACTGCAGCCCACTTGGAGGCCTATCTGTCCCTCCCTGCTCCCTCCTCCTCCCCCAACACCCGGCCTGTCTGCTTGCTCTCACCTCCCCCTGCCCCTCACAGGGAAATAAGAAGCTGGAGGAACCCTGTGCCTCCCTTCCCCCAGGATGCCGTGCCTTGTGTCCTCATCAGCCTGACTGGGGTGAGAATCATGGGATCAGCCTGAGCTGACTGAGACATCAAGGCCAATTCTTTCATGTTACAGGTGGGGAAACTGAGATCCACAAAGAGAAAGTGACCTGTCCAAAGTCACACAGGCAGAGAAGTTCCCATCTGCATTGCAGGTTGAGGAATAGGTGTTGATTAGGGAAAGCTCTAGGTTTGGGGGCATAGACATCCAGGGCTGAATTTCAGCTTTGTTTCTGACTTACTATGTGGCCATTGGAATCTTCCTCTGTGAACCTTACTTCTACCATTTGTCAGATGGGGTCAATGTGATGTGCACCCCTACCTCCAAAAGACTCTATTATTGTGAAGATAAAAGATATGATGAGTGAATGGGGAGGGAGGAGTCATAGGGAGGGGCAGGGTGGAAGGGAGGAAGAGGAAGAAATTGTATGGACCAGCCCTGACTATGGTAGGCCTGACCAGGACCTCCAAAGAGGGGCCTGGAAGCCCTCCTCATGCTACCTCTTGGAAATGTGTGCTGTTGGCACCACCCCCAGCCCCTGCTTGGGTTCCCCATGTGTAATATGGAACAGTTGGCCTCCATGACCTCTGGGGTCCCTTCCAGCCTAGATCCAGGAGCCTATGACTGAATGTGGGAGTGAGGGAGATGGAGGAGCCCTCAAGAAAAAAATAAGTATGCTAGAGGGATGGGCTTGGGGAGAAAATGGTCAGTTCCATTGTTTAAGGTGTTGATGGACATTGAAATGGACGTATTAGATTGGCAGGTGGAAACATGAGCCTGGATCTCCAAAGAGATGGCCATGGAAGGCATAGGTGAGACCACCCCAATAGAGGAGAGAGGGAGAGGAAGAGGGAGAGGGGGAGAGAAAGAGACAGAGACAGAGAGAGACAGGCAGAGAGATACACACACAGACAGAGAGAAAGGAGAGAGAAGAGGGGGGAGAGGGAGAGAGAGGAGGGGGGGAGACAAAGAGACAGAGAGAAAGAGGAGAGATGGAGAGAGAGGAGAGACTGAGAGGGGAGACAGAGAAAGAGAGAGGAGAGACACAGAGACAGAAAGAGACAAAGAGAGAGCAGAGATGGAGAGAGATAGAAGAGGGGGGAGGGAGGGGGAGAGAGAGGAGAGAGAGAAAGGGAGAGAGAGAGAAAGAGAGAGAGAGAGAGAGAGAGAGAGAGAGAGAGAGAGAGAGAGAGAGAGAAGAGATGGAGAGACAGAAGAGGACAGAGAGAGACAGAGAGATGAGGGAGAGACAGAGAAGAGAGGCAGGGAGAGACAGAGACAGAGACAGAGAGAGACAGGCAGAGAGATACACACACAGACACAGAGAAAGGAGAGAGAAGAGGGGGGAGAGGGAGAGAGAGGAGGGGGGGGAGACAAAGAGACAGAGAGAAAGAGGAGAGACCGGGAGGGGAGGCAGAGAAAGAGAGAGGAGAGACACAGAGACAGAAAGAGACAAAGAGAGAGTAGAGATGGAGAGAGAGAGAAGAGGGGGGAGGGAGGGGGAGAGAGAGGAGAGAGAGAGAAAGGGAGAGAGAG
This sequence comes from Gymnobelideus leadbeateri, assembly GCA_011680675.1. Taxonomy (NCBI): domain Eukaryota; kingdom Metazoa; phylum Chordata; class Mammalia; order Diprotodontia; family Petauridae; genus Gymnobelideus; species Gymnobelideus leadbeateri. Next base: position 7,562 of record WOXC01002543.1, read on the forward strand.
AGAGAGAGAGAAGGGAGAAAGGAAGGGGGAGAGAGGAGAGAGAAAAAAAAGAGGGAGAAAAAGAAAAAGAGAAAAAAAAAACCACCCTGGAAGGACACTTTTGTTAAGAGCACCAAAGCAAAGGCAAAAAAAGAGGGAGAGAGAGAAAAGAGAGGGAGAAGGTGACAGAGAAACAGAAATTAGGAGAGAATCATTCCTTTGGAACCAAGAGAAGAGGGAGTAGCCAATGGTCTGAGATGCCAAAGAGAAGTCAAGGAAGAGGAGGCCTATGAAGAGGCCACCAGAGGAGTGGCCTAGTTAGCTTCCAGAGGGAGCTTTTCAGTGGGGGTGGGAGGGTGGGGGGAGAGTTTGGGAACAAGAAGTGAGGTGAGAGTGGGGGTCAGCGACCAGCAGGTGCTCACGTGTGTCTGGTTAAGTCCCTGCTCAGGCTCTTTTAATCAAAATAAATAACTGACTCCCCACCTTTTTGCTAATTTCATTAACATGCTCCAACCCAACTGGACTCAGGGTCTCTGCTTCAGCCCCCTTCCTCCTCCCTCAGCCTTCTCCCTGGGTCTGTGCCCCTGCTTGAACTGCCTCCTCTGACCCTACGACCTGGTGCCAGGCCTCATCGGTCCTTTCTGCTCTTCTCTCCCAGGTTACCTCCTCTTCCTCTCTCTTTACAAAACCACCATCCAAATACAGGCCTGATTACCACTCACCTGGATCATTGTAATGGCCTCTTGAAGCCTTCCTTCCCAGCCATCCTTTGCATGCTGCTTGGTTTTTCTGATGCATTGATTGGGTCACATCACTCCTCTACTCAAAAGTTCATCTTTGGCTCCCTACTGTTTACCAAGCATGGCATTGAAGGCCTTCCACAGTCCAACTGCTCCCTTCCTTTCAGTGTGATCTCATATAATTCTCCCTCATACACCCTGCCTCTAGTCAAACTGCTCCCCCATCCCCCAAAACCTCCCTCCGCCTGGAAGACCTTTCAAGGTTCTCAGGGACCTGCATTTGAACACACTTACTTAGGCTCCCCCAGTTACATAAACTCTTCATCCCCTACACATCACACACAGGTGTACACATCATACACCAATCCTTAAAAGGGCCACCTTCCAACCACCCACTCTACTGATTAGCAGCATCAGGAGGACACCCAGAGCCTCATAGCCTTGGTGGGCATTCACTCTTCAGGGCAGTTGAGAGCCCTCTTGGACTCAGGGAAGCCCTCTGTCTCTCAAACCAGAGATCCCTGAAGTTTGACAACTGACCAACTGGAACACATCTCAAGGAGAGCAATCAGCATGGTGGAGGGTCTGGGAACCATGCAATGGGAAAGCCAGTTGAAGGAAGTGGGCATACTTGGCCTAGAGAAGAAAAGACTCAGGGCAGACATGATAGGAGTCTTCAAACATTGGAAGGCCCCATGTTAAACAGTGACTAACTGTGTTCTGCTTGGCCTCAGGCAGCACAAGCCCTGGGAGGAGATTCAGGGAGGCAGCTTGGGGCTTCCTAGCAGTGAAGGCTGGTCAAAATGAGGTAGTGAGCCCCCTGTCCTGGTAGCTCTTCAGAGGGAGCCTTGTAGGGCCCCTTCTCATATACACGGGCCATTTCTTCTCTGAGATTCTGAAGAGCCAAGGCTCTGAGTCTCTGCTGAGAGGAGCAGAGGCCGGGTGTAGGTAGACGGGACAGGTGACACCAGTGCCCCTCAGTGCATGTCCCAAGTGTCTTTGTGTTGCTAAGTTAGGCAGAGCCAGGCATGTCCAGGGCAGAGGGCCCAGCACGGTCCCCTCCCCATAGGTGCCGTCCCCTGGTGAGGCCTGAGTGAGCCTGAGCAAGGGCGGCCACATGGGCTGGGCTCAGGAGGGAGGCCAGGAGCCCTTTCATCTCTCAATCCCAGCCATTCTTGTTTCTCAGACAACACTGAGGAGAAGGAGCCTCCAGGGAAAGAAATATTTAGGCGGCTGGACCCCTTGGGAGGGCCGGCATCCAGGGTGTGCCTGGGAAGGGAGCTAGAGGCCACACTCAATATTTCACCAGCTCCCTTGGGTGGTCAGATACATGGGCTCTGTGCCACAGCCAAAGCTGGCACAGGGGCCTGCAGGCTGAAGACAGCCAAGAACCCCAGAGGTCACCTAGTCCACACCTCTGCCTGGGCCTGGATGATGTCCACAGCATCCCCAAGTATTCATGGGAGCTGGAATGGACCCTGGAGGAGACAAAGCCCAAGCCCCAGCATTTTACAGATGAGGTCACTGAGGACCAGAGAAGTGGCATGCCCACGAACAGCCAGGGAGTAAGCAGCACAGCCATGATTTAAACCCCAATCCAGCACTCTTTTCACTGTGCCCCTATAGAGATGGGAGCTCATTACTTCTCAAAGCAGCTCATTTAGTTCTGGGAATGACTCAAGCTGTGACCCAGAGGAGGGTCTGAAGGAGCTGAAATCTGCCTCCTGGGCCCACCAAGGTTCTCATCATTGAGGGAGTATGAGTAGGAGAGAGGCCAGCCTGGTTCTGTGTGCTCAGAGGGAAAACCAGGGAGAGCTGGGGGCAGCTGAGTGGCGCAGTGAATAGAGCACCGGCCCTGGACTCAAGAGGAGCCAAGTACAACTCCAGCCTCAGACACTTGACATATACTAGCTGTATGACCTTGGGCAAGTCACTTAACCCCAATTGCCTTGCCTTTCTTCTTCCAAAAAAAAAAAAAGACAGCTTGGAGGGGCTTTGGAGCAGGGAATGGTCAGACTGGGAGGAAACTTAGAAATCATCCAGTTCAGAGGCAATGACTTGTCCAAGGTGTAATGTTCATGGAATGTCAGATCTCCTGGGCCCATTAACAGGCCTCACCTGGAGCCCATTAGGGGAAGTGTGCTTAGGGGAGGCTTGCTTGCAGGAAGGTTTTCACACCTTTTGCTAACTTCTAATTAGGCACTGAATTGCTCGAGTTGTGATGCCTTCTGGCTCTGAGGAGTGGCCTATGAGAAGGATCTTGTGGTTCCCTGGCCCAGATTCTGAATGGCTGTATGTTCAGAGCTCCCCGACTGCTCAGATGTAAAGGCTCTCTCCATCCAGGGAGGTGTGTGAAGTGTGTGGTTGATTCAGGCAGTCAGAGCCCTGTCTGTTGGTCTTTATTTCTCCGCCTGTATTTTATCTCAAGCTCAGGGTGCTGACTTTTCCCCTGGACTAGTGAATGTCATTAAAAAAGACTGTTGACCCCTTGAGCAGCTCTCTTCCCCAGTGAAGCAGGTCTGGGAGCCTGTGCCCGCAGTCCTGGGGGTGCCAGTGTGGCTGCCACTGCACGGGGTCACACTGTAATTCAGAGGCACATCCCAGCCGGGATCAGCAGTGGCGCCTTTGCATTCTTGTCTCCTCTGACAGCTCCAGAGGCTACTCAGGCCTGGCTTGATGTCCCCTATCAGACCCTCAGGAGATGCTGGGCCCCCAGGCCCCCTCTGCCAGCCTCCTGTGTCATACCTGGGCTAGCTCTGTGGATCACAGCCCCACCACACACCTGTACTGCAGGTGTTACTCTCTCTATATGAAGAAACTGAGGTCCAGAAAGGCCCCCTGCACGTCAGAGGCCTTACCCCGACATCCCCACATGGGCATTTACAGATATCATCCAGAGTTGCCTTTGGACGTCAAGAACTTGCTTCCATAATAGTCACCAACAGCTTGGAGACCTTGAGCAAGTCACTGCCCTGCTGTGGCCTCAGTCTTCACCTCTGTAAAATGGAGAAGTTGAGCTAGACTTCTCCAAATCCCTTTGGCTCTAACCCCCAAGACCTTGCACTCTTATCTGACACCATTCTTATGCATGATAAAACTCAGGCTGGCCGGGTTCCCTGGCTAGAATGCTGGAGTTTGTAGAAGAACGCTGCCCCCTCGTGGGGACTGCAGTACGTGTACCTGGCGTCCCCTCCAAGGCTGGACTTGGAATTGTGTCTCCGGCTGTTGGACTAGGGGCTGGATGTAGGGAGACAGAAGTGAAGCCATCCCTGCCCGGCAGGGCCAGACGTCCTGCCCACCCTCAACGGCCAGAATCACTGTCGTACTTAGAGCCCTGTCATTTTACACAGAGGAACTAGGGGCTCAGCAAGCATGGGGAAGAGGGAGGAGTGACTTGGACAAGGTCATGGAGCTAGAGCCCCTCAAGGTTTTCCAAGGAATAACTCTGCTAAGTGGGAATTGTAAGTCTTAGGAGCTCTGTTCACTGATGAGGACACTGAGGTGGGTGGTGACCCTCCTTGAACCGGAGTCTCCTGCCTCCAATTCTCCCTTGGAACAGAAAGGTGGAAATGGAGCTTCCTGACCCCTACTCTCATTTGATGCTTACAGCAGTCAAGATTGGAAGGCAGGCCAGGGATTATTATCCCCACTTTACAAAGTGGAAAGACTGAGACACAGCCTAGGAAAGTGAAGTCTGGATAGGGTAGGGGAGTGGGGAAGATGGTTGCTTTCTTCAAGGGTCTGACATGGAGAGTGTGTTTGTGTGTTTGTGTGTCTGTGTGAGTGTGTGTGTGTGTGTGTGTGTGTGTGTGTGTGTGGTGTAAAAGGATCGAGGTTTTTTCTGCTTTGCCCCAGACTATGGCAGGGACTTAGGAAAGCAGATTTTCAGCTCCCCGGGAGAAAACTCTTTCTTCACAGTGAAAGGTGCCCTAGGGTGGTACGGGCTGCCCTGAGTGTCTGTGAGCTGCCTATCTGCCCACCTTGTCACAGGGCTGGAGGGAATTCCTAGTCTGGGGCAGGGGCTGGACTCTAGCCCTGTGAGGTCCTTCCATTCTGTCATATTGGAGCCGTTAGGGTGGCAGGAACAGGTCAAAGACTTGAAAGGACTCAGGAGTGCCAGAGTCCACCTCCAGACAAGGCCTAGGGAAGGTTAGAGATCCACAGCTTCCTTCCCTGCCATCCTGCAGATGGGGAAACTGAGGCACTTACCAAAGATCATGCAGGGAGTAAGGGACTACGCTGGGATTTGGACCTGAGCTCAGAGGGTTTTCACAGGCCCAGGGAGGAGAGTGAGGATGGGGAAGTTAAGAGACTCGCCCAAGGTCACAGAGTCAGGAAGCATTGGGGATCTTGTCTCAGGCCATGCGGTGTGCTTTAAATGTGGCAGATGCAGAAGATTCCTCTTTCTCGCTGGCCTGGGCTCTTTCCTCTGTTATCACTGGGGCACTTGCCCTGCCTGGGGATGGGATGCGCAGCCGCAGGAAGGCCTGCCCTCTCCTTGGGGCCTTTGCTTATACAAGGCACATCTTGCCAGGCAGTGCTCGTAGCAAACACCACACTGGTGGAGAAGCAGTTGTGGTGACACTGCCCTCCCAGGCTCAGGATAAACACCCGCCTGGCGGCCAAGCCCTTTGGCAAGGAGCAAGCTGCCTGCCCTCCTGCCTCGTGTTTGTCTGAGCCAGGAGAGGGGGCCGGGGTGGGGGAGACGGGACCCCTGAACCTGGGAAGCTGGACAAGCTGCTTGTCTCCATGCCTTAGTGTCTTTCTCTGTATATTGAGGCAGAGAAGAGGTTAGAACCCAGGTCTCCTGACTCCCAGCCTGGGGCTCCTTCCACAGTGTCAGGCTGATACCTTAGGGTAAAATCATCTTGTGTTTATTCTATGCTTTTGTATGCAATCCAGCAACAAAGAAGATATTTTTACCTGGGCTTAAGATGCTCCTTGCCTTATTAAAGCAAGGATTTGGCTTGGGCTGAGGGCAGAACCCTGCAGAGGGCATTGGGAGACCTGGATCCTGATCCTGATCCTGATCCTGAATCCTTGGGCAAGATACCTTCTCTCTCTGGGACTCCTGAATACAAAGAACAGTCTAGAGCAGGCCCTCCCATCTCTGCAGTTCCTTGTCTTAAGGTTCCCCTACCCCCAGCTCTGCCAGTCCCTGTTCTAAGCTCCCTCCCAGCTCCCATTCTATGTTCCAAGGGCCCACCTCCTTTCCTGTTGCCCAAGTCTCCCTTAAGGCAGACACATCCCCTGTCTCAACACTGGGGAAGGTTCTACTGCCCTTTTTGTCACAGGCCTTGCAATTAGGCCTGTGTCAGCAGACCAGCCAGCTCAGTCGCAGCTTTTGTTCCATTGTCTCCAGTTCTCTCCCTCCTGGACAAGCCCCATCCCCACCCCCAGTTCTGCCAGTCCCTGTTCTAAGCTCCCTCCAAGCTTGACTTTTTATGGTCCTTGGCTCAGGAGATGACAGTGTTGGGGTTCAAGTAGGTAAAGATGAGCCGCATTTCCCCAGGCCTTGACCTCCTTTTCTGCCTGTTTCCCCTGATCAAGCATATATGTGGTGCCCCCCCACCCCCCCACACCCCCAAAGCAGACAGATGCCAAGGAGGGCTCCCATGGAGGCTTCTCCCAAGCCCTGGTGGGTCAGGGTGCTGGCCATCGGCTGGTTCGGCAGGCCCCGCAGCTGTGCCTGGGCAAAGGTGTGGTTGTGTCTGATGGTCAGAAGGTGGCGGCCTTCCCCAGTACATGAAGCCGGGAGATCTCTCCATGGGATGCTTGGTAAGGGGCGGGCGGGCAGGGCTGGCTTTTCCCTTTAGGTGAAGTGGGCAGAGAGGAAAGGGCTTTTCTGGGGCTTTGGAGAACATTGAAGACTTTCCTGCCTGACCTCAGTCTCACCAAGTTGGTACCCCCTGTGCCCGGGGGAACAAGCCTCCTTCACTGGGGCCTTAAACCTGGGCTTGAGGGGCTGCCTGGGTGTGGCGTGGTGCACACACACTCCCACACACACACACACACACACACACACACACACTCTCACACTCACGTGCTCACACACACACACACACACACACACACACACTCCCTTTAACCAATACCACGATGTTGTGAGGGTGACTCATCTTAGTGGGGCATGAGGGCATTAGCGGTGTGTGCTGTGCATGCGGCCAGGAGCTAGTATGTGAGCCTGTCGTGTTGTGAGTCTATGTCACGCGTGTGGGCATGAGGGAAGGGTCTCCTTTCCTCTTCCCCACGAGGTCTGTTTCCTCACAGACTCAGCTGGCCTGCCCCCTCCTTGGGCCTTCCTGGCCTCCCGACCCCCCAGTTTTCTTGCACACACTTCCACACTGTCTCCAATGTTGGACTGTAAGCCTCAAGAGGGCAGAGGCTGTTTGACTTTGTCTTTATGACCTAGTGATTCGCACAGTGCCTGCCACAAAGTAGAGCCTGACGAACACTTGTGGGGCATGCTGTGGCCTAGTGGCCCCAGCACTAGGTCTGGTGTCAGGGTGGCCTGATTCATATCCTGCCTCAGGGGCACCAGCTTTGTGACTCTGGGCAAGTCACTTGTCTTCTGTCTGCCTCCATTTTTCTTACCAGAAGAAGAAAGGTTGTAATAGCACACATCTCATAGAGCTGGTGTGGGGCTCAAATGAGATGTTGGTTCCTGATGGAGCCCTTCCCCTCTCTGAGCCTCAGTTTTCTCTCAGAGCCCCAGACCTGATGGGTCTGCATTCCCACCAAATCCTTGGCTTCCAGACTCTGCCTCCCTCCCTCTCTCCCTGATGTCCACCTGTGGGCCACCCAGTCCTCCCAACAGCAGGGGACTCTGGGAAACTCCAGCTTGGGCGACCAGGAATCAGCAGAAATCCTGGCTGGGGAGCCAGCAGGCCCAGATCAGCCCACATATTGTCACTGACGGCTATTATTATTACCACTAATATTAGCTGGGACGCCAAACAGCGTGGGAGGAGGCTGGGACTCAGCCAGACGTCCTCTGAGCCCAAGCAGTCTGTGCAGACGGGCACACAGAGGAAGGGAGCTGTGGTGATGCTTGGAGGCCAGGTCCCGGGCCCCAGGGCTCCCTGTTCTGACCTTCTCTGGTTCCCAGGCATCCAGAGGCAGTCAAACACCCTCAGGTAGGGACATAGCCCTCCTGGAGGAGCCCCTTCTAGCTACGGGGCCCTGGCTTTGAATCCATCACCCTAGGCAGATTCTGTAGGCCTCAGGAGCCCAAGAACTAAGGAAAGGCCACTGAACAGTCAGGAAGGTGACAGTTTGGGGGTGCTAGTTCTACAAGGGGTGGATCTGGTCTTCCATGAACTTTGCTTGACCCCTCCACTAATGTCTAGTGTTTTCTCTTCCCAACTCATGGGACTTTTGGCATGGACCTTTATGTAGGAGAGCCTGTGGGGCAGGAGCAGAGAGAGAAAGACAGAGAGGTCTCTGTATGCTGTTTGTGACACAGCCAAGCTGTGTGACCCTGTGCAAGTCATTTACTTAACTTCTCAGTGCTTTAGACAGCTCTCTAAGACTGAGAAAGGGCAAAAAAGGTGGCGTACTGTATCTGTAGGGGGAGTTTTCTCACCTGGGAGTTCCCAGAATCCATGGGATCCTGGGTTGGTCCCTGATGTCTTAGGTGCGTATGTCTGGCCTAGCTAGGTACCTAGACAGATATAAATATCTACATATTGATAAATCTGTATGCTGTCTTCCTATCTCTAGGTGAATAGACAGACTGAGGCCATCTTTTCTGTCTGAATGCCCACTACCTCAGTCTTTTTCTAGAGTCCCCAGGCCTGCCTGGCTCAGGGGAGACTCATAGTAAGGGGCTTCTTCACTGATTGTCTTGATGTGGAAATTGAGATCTGGGTTTCTCACCTTCTGACCTGTGGTGTGATTTTAAGGCGACTAGATTCGCTCCTCTAGTTTTGGGATTTTTCATCGAATTGAAAGGGGTACAGATCCTGAACATTCCTTCCTGAAAGTCTGAGCTGAGGTGATAAATGTGCAATCGGCTAAGATCTCCAAGATTAATGTCTAGAGGTCAGGAATATCATCATGTCGAGGGTTCCTGATTTAGAAAGATGCTGAAGGCAGTAGCCAGAAGCAAGCACACTCCCACTGGACTCTCCCTTTTTCTTCATATGCAGAAACACTCCCCAAGCCCCCATATCCCTCAGGGCCCAACGAGCCCAGAGACTTAGGAAGCAAGTAATGAGTAACCCGCAAGGAAAAGCTGGTCTGGGAGCTGCTGTCCCTTCCCCAAAGGCTCCTTACAGATATGAAGGAATCATCATCTCATCCAGTCCTCAGTCTCCAGCTAGAAGGGACCTCAGAGGCTATCTAGTCCATGATGATGATAAGAAAAGTGATTTTGCCCAAGATCACACACTGGCATGACTTGAACCCAGGTTCTCCAAGCCAAGACAGTGGCTAAGCCCGGCAGACTGCTGGAGAGGAGGGGCCTACCTGCTTCTCTTCTCCAGCCCTTTCCTGGGCTCCTGGGACTGAGTGAGCTTGGTCAGGCTCTCTGTCTCTCTCACCCAGACCCTCAGGCCTCGTTCTCTGCGAGCTTCCTTTGTTTCTGAGACCCTGGCTTTCTCCTCCCCTAGCAGCCTCCTAATTGTTGCTCCTGCCACAGTCTCTCCCCTTTCCAGTCCTTCCTCCCCATGGCCCTAGAGAGAGCTTCCTAAAGCACAGCACTGTGTCACTCCCTTCCTGAAGGACCACCACTGACTCTACATTTCCTCTAGGCTCAGCTCCTGGAGGGCAGGGAGCTTTTACACCCTATACAGAGTCTTGTATCTGGTAAGGGCTTTCTATAGGTTTGTTGAATTGAACTGGATTGAGTCCTACCTCAGTTTCCTTATCTGCAGAATAAGGGGATTGGGCAATTCTATGATCCTTCCTCGTTGTCTCTTGTTATTGGCTCCAGATTGTCTCTCTGCTGTGAGCTCCAGTGTGGGTCTGACCTTCTTCCTACCTTGCTCTACTGGGACCTTCCCAGAATACCTGCCCAACCTCTGGAAGTGCCCTGTCCTTGCCAACCATGGGCCTCAAGGATGAACACACATACATTCACACACCACACACGTACACACACATTCATACACAAAAATACACCACACACATATCACACACACACACACACACACACTCACACATACACATACACTGCCCCTAATAGCCGTTCATCTTCTACTGGCTGAAGTCTGAACTGCCTTTGCTAGAAGTTATTACCTTTTATTTCCCATCAAGAGAAAAGTTTCATTGTTAATTCCACTGGGAAAGGGAAGCCAGGGCAGGCCTGGCCTTCACCTGAAATGGTGACCATCTGTCCTTCCAACTTTTCCAGAAGGAGAGGTGTGATAAGGGAGCACTGGGCACCTGGAGGGACAAGGGTACCAGGAGTGAAAAAGAGCACAGGAAGAAACATCTTGTCATAGTGGGCATGTCATAGGGAATACTTATTCTAAGGTCCCTCCCACCCCTGACACTCCCTATTTTAAGGCCCCTCCCAGCTCCGATAGCCCCTCAAACATTCTTTGTGCATAAGTTCTTGTGTTCTTGGACTCTCAAATACTTTCACTGAAGTCACAGTTTCATAGCATCTTAAATCTAGTGATGGAAGACATAGAGATAAAGTCATTTTCCTAGGGTCACAGAGCAAGTTTCTTGATGAAGCCAGACTAGAAGCCAATCTTCCATTTCATGAGCCCTACTAGCCCTATTCCTTTTTTTCATTACCTTATTTGATTTTCTTTTTTTTAATATTAATTTGTTTGTTTATTTTTAGTTTATAGGATTCAATTCCATAGTTCCTTGAGTTTCAAATTTCCCTTCCCTCCCTCCCTCCCTCCACCCCCCACGATGGCATATAGTCCAGTATAGGATCTGCAGTTACTTTCACATTAGACATTAGTCAAGTTACAAAGGCATATTGTACTAGATGGAATGAAAAATGGTAAAGAGGAAATAAAACCAAACAATAAAAAGAAAAAGATCAAGTAGTTTGCTTCCATCAGGATTCAGGCTCAGTTTTTCTACTTCTTTCTCTGGATGTCACATCTCTCTCCTTCATGAGTCTTTTAGGATTGACTTATATCACTGCATTGCTGAGAAGAGTCCAGTCTGTCATAGTTGGTCATCACACACATGTTGTGTCTGTGATTGTATACAAATTTCTCCTGGCTCTTCTCTTCTCACTCAGCATCAGTTTGTATAAGCCTCTCCAGGTAAATATGAAGTCTGTCTCCTCCTTGTTTCTTATAGCACAGTAGTATTCCATTACATGCATATACCACAACTTATTTAGCCATTCCCCAATTGATGGGCACCCCTTTAATTTCCAATTCTTTGCAACCACAAAAAGCTGCTATAAATATTTTTGTACATATGGGTCTTCCTCCCACTTCTATGATCTCTTTGGGATATAACCCTAGAAGTGGTATTGCTGGGTCAAAGGGTATGAAATTATTTATAACCCTTTGGGCATATTTCCAGATTGCTCTCCAGAATGGTTGGATCAGTTCACAACTCCACCAGCAATGCATTAGTGTTCCAATTTGCCCACATCCTTTCCAGCATTTGTCATTTTCCTGTTTTGTCATCTTAGCCAATCTGACTGGAGAGATGTGGTACCTCAGAGTTGTTTAGATTTGCATTTCTCTAATAACTAGTGATTTAGAGCATTTTTTATATGCTTATAGATATCTTTAATTTCTCTGAAAACTGCCTGTTCATATCCTTTGACCATTTATCAATTGGGGAATGACTTGTGTTCTTATAGATTTGACTCAATTCTCTGTATATTTTAGAAATGAGTCCTTTATTATAGACATAGGCTGTAAAAATTCTTTCCCAATTTCCCACCTCCCTCTTGATCTTGGTTACATTGGCTTTGTTTGTACAGAAGCTTTTCAATTTAATGTAATCAAAATTATCCATTTTGCATTTTATAATGCTCTCTAATTCTTGTTTGGTCCTAAAGTCTTTCCCTCTCCACAAATATGACAGGTAAACTATTCCTTGCTTTCCTAGATTGCTTATGGTATCATCCTTTATACCTAGATCATGCACCCACTTAGACTTGATTTTCGTATATGGTGTTAGCTACTAGCCCTATTGTTGATGCTCGGGGTTGGGAGTCCTAGAATGTCAGAGTTGTGAAGGACTTTGCACATTATCTAGTTTAGTGCCACACCCCATCCTTATCCAGTGCATGACCAAATACTCACTCCCTGCTTCTACACCCTCAGTTATGAGGTTCGCTGCCCTGAGCGTCTGTGGTTAGATCCTGGAGGCCTGGACTGAATAGCTCATATGCCTGGGGACTGGCAAAGGTCTGGAGGGGGCCTTGCCAAGTCTGCATTTACTCTAGGACCAATCTGTCATCTATGGACATTTCTTTCTGGGGGCTGATCTCCTTTTATCTTGTAATAAAAATATTATGGAGACAAAAATGCACCAAGAATATCACTCTGCAGATGGATTTCCCAGAAACATAATTTTAATTTTACCTGCACTCTTAATAAGCACAAGGGTGATCCATTTGCTGTTGAAACTCGACTCCCTGATAATTTTGTACTTCACCCGCCATACGGGAAATAGATTCAATTAGAAAAATCTATTGCTAATTTTAATGTTCGGATTCCATAATTTCCTACAGGGAAGACTTGCAAATTGCATGTTATTTAACACCCTATCAATGGTAGGTGAGCTCCATGGGGGGCAATTAGAATGTTATCCCCATTCTTCTTTCAGTCCCTGACAAGGGAGTTTGGAAGAGAGAAGAAAGAAGGAAAGAAAAAGAAAAAGAGAAGGAAGAATGGAAGAAAGAAAGTGAGGGAGGAAGGAGGAAAGAGAAAGAGAAAGAAAGGAAGGAAGGAAGCAAGGAAGGAAAGAAGGAAAGAAGGGAGGAAGGAAGAAAGGAAGAAAAAAGAAAGAAATGGAGAAAGAAGGAAGGAAGGTAAGAGAGAGAGAAAGGAAGGAAGGGAGAAAGGGAAGCAGGGAAGAAAGCAAGAAAGGAAAGAAACAGAGAAAGGAAAAAGAAAAAAAGGAAAGGAGAGAAAGAAGGAAAAAAAAGAAAAGGAGGAAGAAAGAAGAAAGCTTATTAAGAGCTTCCTGGACCTTTGGAATTGGAAGATGCCATTTTCTCCAGGCCTCTGGCTTTAGCCAGTCAGGAGGGATGATCATCTTGCCTCTTTAAAGGTTGTATCTTTAAAAAAAAAAAGGAAATGGGATGAATAGGTTTCAAATTATACACCTTTGAGTGACTTTGGTTCCTGGAACATTTCTGGGACTTCTTACCAAAGGGATGGTTTGGGCAATTAAAAAGGGAAACAGAGATCATAACCAGCTACTTCACATCAATTTCACTTTGTTTCCTTTTTTCAATGGGGGCTCCTGATCTGATAGATCAGGGCCAGACATCCAATTGCAGGCATAGGGCAGAAAAGGAACTAACTAAGGGAAGTGCCTTGCTAATTCAACCCTATTAAGTGATGGCAAATGTTGTGATGTCCATGAATTGTTTGTGGGAGGGATTGGACTGGAAACTTCTTGAAAAAAACTATCTTAGAATCGTGTGTAACTTTTAGGTCTATATCCCAAAGAGATCATACAAATGGGAAAAGAACCGACATGTACAAAAATATTTACAGCAGCTCTTTTTATGGTGCCAAAGAACTGGAAGTTGAAGGGGTGCCCATAATTTGGGGAATGAGTGAACAGGTTGTGGCATATGGACATAATGTAATACTGTAGTGCTATAAGAAATGAGGAGCAGGCAGATTTCAGAAAAACCTGGAAAGATCTGAATAAACTGATGCTGAGTGAGGGGAGCAGAACCAGGAGAACATTGTACACAATTACAGATACTTTGTATCTGTGATGACTAACTTTGATAGACTTGGCTCTTCTCAGCAATGAAAGGGTCTAAGATGAGTCCAAAAGGCTCATGATGGAAAATGCCATCCACATCCAGAGAGAGAATTACAGAGTCTGAATGCAGATCAAAGCAGACTATCTGCCCTCTTTTTTCTTTTGCTTTGTTTTGCTTTTTCTTCCTTGTAGTTCATTCCATTGGTTATAATTCTTCTTTGCAACATGACTAATGTGAAAATATGTTTAATATGAATGCATATGTAGAGCCTATATCAGACTGCATGCCCTTTTGGGGAGGGGGAGAAAATTTGGAACTCTAAATCTTTTTTTCCTTTTTTAGGGCAATTGGGGTTAAGTAACTTGCTGAAGGTCACACGGCTAGGCTTTTGTTTGTGTGCGTTAAGTGTCTGAGGCCGGATCCGAACTCAGGTCCTTCTGACTCCAGGGTTGACGCTCTACTCACTGAGCCACCTAGAACTCTAAATCTTGTGGGACCGAATTTTGTAAACTAAAAATAAAGTAATTTTTTTTAAAAAGAGAGAATTGTATGTAGATTCTTAAGATGTTAGGGCTAGAAGGGCCCTTAAAAATCATCCTTGTAGCCCACACAAATCCTAACATGAACCTGGGTATATATACTAAAAGTTCAATTTATCAATTGTAGATCCATTGATAAATGGATTCCTACAGAAAGAATAAGGAAGTTTTAACCCAGAGGACAGTTGAAAATTCTCCTAGAACTCTTGGAAAGTCTTCCTCTTTTCCAGAATTGAGGTCCATCAGCAGCCATTTGAAATTTTGGACACCTCTCCCGGTAGCCTGGCTCCTAAGGGGAGGTACCTGGCCATCCCACCCTGGGCTCTGTAAATCTTTCCCTGTCAGGGGTGGGTCTGGGCACTGTCATCTGGAACACTAGCAGCCACGGGTGGGGCGTACATTGTCAGGTCTGAAAAATACAGGAGGAAGAAAAGGAAGAAAGAGAGGGAAAGAGGTGAAGGGAGGATAGAGAGACAGGGACAAGGAGATGAGAATAAAGGGGTTCTCTTTGTTGACAGTCTTGGAATCACAGAACATGAGTTAGAACTGAGAGGAAGCTTAGAACAGGGAATGTTTGGGACTTAGAGGGAACTTAGAATATAGAAAGTTGGAGTCATAAGGAGCCTTAGAACATTGCAATGTGGGACACAGAGGTCAGTTCAACTCCTTATTTTTCAGATAAGAAAAGGGAGTCTCTCAGGGGAGCCCCCACCTCCTATGAGGGGGAAGAACTCAAACTCAGGCCTCTTGCCTCCCTAAGGTTCTCTCTCTCCCTCTTCCTTTGATTTCTCAGTCTGACCCCATCACAGTCTACCCAGTAATCAGGCCATACTTACTGATTGATTAATTCCATTTTCTCCCTTTAATGAAAAGCTGGGCTTTGGTTATGGAAATCGTTTTTTCTCCATGGAAGGGATTCAGAGTCCAGCTTCTCAGCTTGCCTTTGTCCTGAGAGTCCCTGTTCTATCCCAACCTGGGCCCCTGGCTTAGAAATCCTTGTGCTGCCCAGCCTCTCCCATCCTCTTTCTCTATGTCTTAAAAGGACCCATGCTCCTTTCTCCTCCCCAGTGCCTTTCCAGGGGGGCCTCTTCTCTCAAGCCACCAGGCCCCTCCGTGGGGTGAGGTCATCTGTGTGTCAACATGGTCGAGAATAATAAGAAATCTTTCTTTTTTGCCTGAGAAAGATTTGGGGAGGAGGGGAGCCGCTCAGAGAGAAAAGAGGAGCGAGGGTAATTACCAGGGACCTTACAGACTTGTTCAATGCTATCTCCTATGTACAAATGGCAGCCAATTAGAGAATGCCCCTCCGAAAACTCCACAAAAGTCCAGAGCTCACACACCAGGTGGAAGCCAGAATGAGCCTGAATGTGCCTGGGGTTGTGATAATCCCTTATGTTCCTAAAGAGCCCTTTTCACTGGCCTCAGCCCCTTCCCTTCTCTTCTCTTGCCTAATCCTCACATCAGCCCTGGGAGGTGGTCAGTGCAAAGGTGATTAGCCAAATGAGCCCACCAGAGGCCCTGAGACCCCATTTGCCTAGTCACATAGTGAATTCCAGTGATTTGGGGGCAAAGCCCCAAGCTAGATCATGGATCTGGTTTTAGGACCAGAATTGACCTCTGACACCATGTAGTCTAATCCTTCATTTTACAGAAAAAGAAACTCAAATGACTTGCCCAAAGTCACCCAGGGATCCATCCTTAGAGGTGGGATTTGGCATATACTCTTCCCATAATGTTACTTCCAAGCAGGAACTTTGGGTTCTAGTGCCAGGATCTGGGCTCTCTGTGTTTCACAGTGTGACCCGGAACAAGTCTGTTCCCTGGGCCTCAGTTTCCAAAATTATTAAAAAGAGGGTATTGGACCTGACATTTTCTTGGGAGCCTTCCAATTCCAAGTCTATGATCCCATCATCCTGACTTTGCAATGAATTTTGGACTTCAGCTTTGGACAAGTCTTCTATAAAATGAACTGAATATTTTAGCTATGTTTTCTAGCTATGTCTGGCCTTTTCCCTCCAGATCCTCACAGAGCTCGGCTTTGTACCTTTCAAGGACCACAACTTATCCCTTTCCTAAAATGCATCCATTCTCTCCTAGAGAATCAAGTAAAAAACTACTTGAGATAATAAACAAATTTGGCAAAGTTGCAGGATATAAAATAAACCCACATTTAAGTCTTCAGCATTCCTATATATCTCTAATGAAATCTAACAGCAAGAGATAGAAAGAGAAATCCCACTTAAAGTTGCTGTAGGCATTATAAAATATTTGGGAATCTTCCTGCCAAAACAAATCCAGGATTTGTATGAACACAATTAAAACATTTTTCACACAAATAAAGTCAGATCTAATTAATTGGAAAAACATTAATTGCTCATGGCTGGGTCGAGCTAATATAATAAAAATGACAATTTTACCTAAATTAAATTACATATTTAAAAAACCAATCAATCTACCAAAAAATTACTTTGTAGAGCTAGAAAAAATAATAGCAAAATTCATTTTGAAGAACAAAAGTTCCACAACATCAAGGCAATTAATGAAAAGAAATGCTAGGGAAGGTGGCCTAGCCATACCAGATATTAATCTGTATTATAAAGCAGCAGTCATCGGGGTAGCTAGGTGGCACAGTGAATAGAGCACGGGCCCCTAGAGTCAGGAGGACCTGAGTTCAAATCCGGCCTCAGACACTTAACACAAAAACTAGGTGGGTGACCTTGGGCAAGTCACTTAACCCCAATTGCCCTGCAAAATAAAAATAAAAAAAGAACAAAGCAGCAGTCATCCAAACTACTTGGTACTGGTTAAGGAACAGAGCAGTGGATCAATGGAATAGATTGGGCATGCGAGACTCAGCAGTTAATAACTATAGTAATCTACTGTTTGATAAACCCAAAGACCCCAGTTTTGGGGATAAGAACTATTTGACAAAAACTGCTGGGAAAACTGGAACATAGCATGGCAGAAACTGGGCATAGACCATTATCTTACACCATACACCAAAATCAAGTCTAAATGGGTGCATGATCTAGGCATAAAGGCTGATACTGTAAGCAATCTGGGAGAGCAAGGGATAGTTTACCGGTCAGATTTGTGGAGACGGGAAGACTTCATGATGAAACAACAGTCAGAGAGCATTATAAAATGCAAAATAGATCATTTCAATTACATTAAGTTGAAAAGCTTCTGTATAAATAAAGCCAATGTTACCAAGATTAAGAGGGAAGTGGAAAATTGGGAAAGAATTTTTACAACCAGTTTCTCTGATAAAGGCCTCATTTCTAAAATATACAGAGAATTGTGTCAAATCTATAAGAATACAAGTCATTCCCCAATTAATAAATGGTCAAAGGCTATGAACAGGCAGTTCTCAGAGGAAGAAATTAAAGATACCTATAAGCATATAAAAAATGCTCTAAATCACTAGTTATTAGAGAAATGCAAATCAAAACAACTCTGAGGTACCACATCTCACCAGCCAGATTGGCTAAGATGACAAAACAGGAAAATGATAAATGCTAGAGAGGATGTGGAAAATGGAACACTAATGAATTGTTGGTGGAGTTGTGAACTGATCCAGCCATTCTGGAGAGCAATCTGGAAATATGCCCAAAGGGCTATAAATAAGTACATACCCTTTGACCCAGCAATACTATTTCTGGGGTTATATCCCAAAAGATCAGAGAAGTGGGAGGAGGACCTGTATGCACAGAAATATTTATAGCAGCAGTTTTTGTGGTGGCAAAGAATTGAAAATCGAGGGGGATGCCCATCAGTTGGGGAATGGCTGAACAAGTTGTGGTCTATGAATGCAATTGAATATTATTGTGCTATAAGAAATGAGGAGCAGATGGACTTCATAATAATGACAGAGAGACATATATAAACTGATTCTGAGTGAGGAGAGCAGAACCAGGAGAAATTTGTACACAATCACAGACACAACGTATGTGTGATGACTGACTTCAATAGACTGGGCTCCTCTCAGCAATGCCAGGTTATAAGACAACTCCAAAAGACTCATGATCGAAGGAGATATCCACATCCAGAGAAAGAGCTGTGGAGTGAGTCTGAGTGAAGAGTGAAACAACCTACTTGCTGTGTTTCTTTTTCTTGTTCTGTTTTGTTTCCTCTTTCCCTCTGATCATTCCATTGGCTATAATCCTTCTGTACAACCTGACTAATGATTAATGTGAAGATATTTGTAGATCCTATATTCAAGTGCATGCCACCATGATGGGGAGAGGGAGAGGAAGGGAGGGGAGAAAATTAGAAACTCAAGGGACCATGGAACTGAATGTTGTAAACTAAAAGTAAATGAACAAAGTAATTTAATTTTTTAAAATGTATCCTCCCCCCTCTCTGGCCCCCTCCTCATTATAGGAGTGGGCCCCTGGCCCTTAATGACTTACCTGGTGCTGAGCTGGAGTCTGCTGATCACAGAGCTGCCCACTGGGCTTGGGAGCCCACCCCAGTCCCAGCCTAATTGACAGCTTCATCAATTAAAGACCCAACTTGTCTGAGTTCTCAGGAGTTAAGACATCCAGTGAATGTCTTGCTGCCATTAACCAGGAAATAGGCTTTTGAAGTTTACCTGCCATCAAAGAAAGCTACCATTCCATCATCAGGGGTGGGGTGGGGTGAATCAGGGAATAATGAGAGACACAGAGAAAGGGAGAGACAGACAGAAAGATGGAGACACACAGACAGACAGAGAGAGTGATATAGAGACAGAAAGACCAGCACAGACATACCAAGTGAGAAAAGGAAACAACAGCAGAGAAACGCAGATTGAGAGACACAGAGGCGAACAAATAACATAAAATAAAGATAAGAAAGGGGCAAAGATAGGTGAAAATGGAGAGAAGGATTTCATAATTACCTGGAGAGACTTATACAAACTGATGCTGAGCGAGAAGAGTAGAATCAGAAGAAATCTGCATACAATCACAGACATACCATATCTGTGATGACCAACTATGACAGACTGGACTCTTTTCAGCAATGCAGTGATATAAATTAATCCTGAAAGACTCAAGAAAGTGAGAAATGCACCATCCAGAGATATAACTAGAAAGAACTGAACCTGAATCCTGATGGAAGCAAACTAAATGATCTTGTTCTTTTCATTGTTTGGTTTTATCTCTTCCTTACCATCTTCCATCCCACCTAGTACAATACACCTTTGTAATTGGAATAATGTCTAATATGAATGCATTTGCAGATCATATACTGGACTATATGCTGTCGTGTGGGGAGGGGGGAGGGAAGTAAAGGAAATTTGAAAATCAAGGAACTATGGAATTGAAACTTGTTAACTGAAACTAAACTAATAAATTAATTAAAAAAAAAAAAAGAAAATGGAGAGAAGTATAGAGGCAGCGGCAGAGATATAAAGGGAACCAGAGACAAAAGAAGGGGAGAGATGTGAGAGATGTTGAAGGGGTGGATTCAATAAACCATAGAGATTGAATGGATTGGGATGGAAGAGGAAAAGAGAGAGGGAAGGGCCAATGAGGAATTCCAGCGTGGTGGTGAGTCTGGCCCTAAAGTGTCTTTGGATCTCTCTGCCTCAGTATCTCCATCTTTCTCTGTCTCCTTCCATCTCTGGGCTGCATAGTGGAGAGAGAATTAGAAGCCAGGAAGCCCAAGTCTTACTACTTGGTGTCCCACTACTAAGTCACTGGACACCTCCATAAAATGAAGATGATTATAGCATCTAGCTCACAGGCTTGCTGTAATGGGATGCTACATATCCTGTTCTCTGTAAACTTGACAATGTTATGTCTTAACTAATATTGGCACCACTGTCATAATTATCATCCCAAAGTTTGGCGGTGTAACTGGTGGAAATAGGGAGTTGGCATGAGGGGCCTGTTGGGCATAAGGTTGTTGATGAGTTTAATGTGTGTGAGGGTGAGGAGGTGGAAAGGGGAACAAAGAGATAGGAATGGTGATGTGTTGGTGGAGGTGCTCAGGGGACAGACCAGGACCAGAGACACAGATACAGACATCTGAATAGATTTGTTCATTGATGGGCAGGGGTTGGGAGATTCCCCCTCACCCTTGCCCCGATAGAAAACATAGAAAAGGAAGAGGGTGAAGAAGCAATCCCTGAGGAGGTGGAGGGGGCACTAGCTTAGGGGGACCCAGATGGAGGAAGATTTAGCAGAGGGGCCCAAGGGGTGCCCAGAGAGGGAGAAGGAGAGCCAAGAGAGAGCAGCCAGGAGAAGAGAGAAGATCTGGGAGGAGGGAGCAGCCAATAGGACTGGCTCCTGCACAGAGGAGTAGGCCTGAGGGAGTCTGAGAGATTGTGGGCAGCCCAGCTTCAGGCCAGGGGCGGGGAGGGGGGGGGAGTGGTGGGGGGCAGGGAAGGAGCCGAAGAAAGGAGAAGCAATTATTTTTTTTTCTGTTAGTTTAGATTTAAAAGAGAGGCTAGGTGGGGGCTGATGGCTGGAGGCAATAGCAAGCCCAAGAGAAGGGTCTTTAGAATAAGGAAACTCGAGAACATTTACAGCTGGAAGGGGAGGAAGGGCAGAAATGGAAGATGGAAAAGAGGCAAGATCCCAAACTGGGGGGAAGGGAGTATGTCCAAGAGAATCTGTGGAGGGGCTGGTCCGAGTGAGGAGGTGCACCACCTAAGTGGCCCAGCCCATGGAACACTGAGCTTGGAGTCAGCAGGACCTGAGTTCAAATCTGGCCTTAGATGCTTACTAGCTGTGTGACCTCGGGCAAGTCACTTAACCCCTGTTTCCTCCATTTTCTCCTCTGTAAAATGGGAATCATAGTAGCACTCAGTTAGGAGGTATGTCCTGAATCTGTGTCTTTGCAGCTCCGCCTCCTCCTCCCACCACTGCTACAACTCCTGCTCCCACCCTCTGGGGCCAGGCAGAACCAGCCCAGGTTCTGGCCTTTGGGAGGAAGGCGAGATCTGGAAGAGGGAGGCCAGGCAGCCTGAGGGGTCTCCAGTACAGTCAGCTGGCATGAGTGATGCCCAGCATGAGTTGTGCCCAGATGAAAGCAGCTTCCGTATGTAAACTGGGGATATGCAGGGCCTGCAGGATATGGATGTGTGGACAAGAGGCCTGGATAGAGTCAGACTTGTCAATGAAAGCTCTGGAGGGAGGAAACTGAGTTGGGGAGAGACAGGGTGGGGCAGAGGCCTAGGAGGGCTTAGAGTGATGAGTGGAAGGACAAGAGACAGTGATCAGAAAATCTCAAGTGTTGGGAGGATGGTGTCTAAGGTGTCCTGGGGAGTGCTCATGCAGGGGGTTCCTGAGGAAGGCCAGAGCAGCAGGTTTGGGACCCCAGAGACCTCCATGTTTGAAGACTCCACAATGGGTGTGTCTTTTCTTGCTTTTGCCGCTGTCTCTCCAGTACCTGGCCCAGAGCAGATGCTTCATAATGCTCGTGGGTCGATTGATAAAATGTGAATGTCTCTGAGTAGGAGGAAGGAGGCGGGGCTGGACAAGATAGCCAAGCCAGTGTTGAGCTGATGGAGAAGGCAGAAGAGTGAGCTGGGGCTTGGTGGGTGCTACCCACCCCCTGGGATCTGCATGAGGCAGCAGAGTTTGGTACAGTCTGAACAGGGCGGCCTCAGAGGATGCTTCCCCCGCCAGCTCCAGGATCTGCTGTGCTCCCTGGGGCTTGTGCGCACCTCCCAGCACCCACCCCGTTGTCCCTCTCTTCCAATTTGCCAGCATCTCTTCCTGCTGCTCCCCTCATCACCTGATCCTTTCTACTTAGCTGTGAGCCATGTGAGCCCCAACCATTCCTCCAGCCCTCACTCCTCCCCAGGCCCCTGCCTCACTCTGGCCAGTCCTTCCATGGTCTGGAACCTGACTCTGACAATAAGGTGAGTGCCAGCTCTCTTGGGTTTCCAGGAAAATTTTCTCATTCTGGCCTCATGAGATGGGTGTGTCCCCATTTGGAGATGAGGAAACTGAGGCCAGGAGAGAGAAATAGCAGGGTTCAGACAGGATTCCCAGTCTCCTGACTCTGGAGCGTGTTCATTCTACCAGCTCTGGCTCTCTCGGAAATCTCAGCAGAGTCCATTCTGGCCCTAGGATTTTAGAGCTGGAAGAGACTTTAACATTTATCCAAAGCAAACTTTTCATTTCACACGTGAGTAAACTGCGGCCCAGGGTAGAGTGGCCCTCGGAGTTGGGTTCAGAGGAAAGACCTTTGATCCACATGTGGGGCTTTTCCCTGTGATGGGAGGGAAAGGTTAGGAGGCTCGAGTGAGAGCAAGGCCTGGGGCCCCACTGTACAGAACTGAATCCAGAACTACTGAGGAGAAGGTCACACACCTAGCAGCCAAGACTGGAGCCCAAGGCCTTCAGGGGCCGTCGAGTCCCAGCTCCTTATCCACTGGCAGAGACCTTCTGAACGGGGCAGCCTCCAAGGTTCTGCTCTGCTCTCTGCAGCCCCTCACAGACCCAGCCCCATGCCCTTCCCTGACTTTTGAGTGACCTTGACTTGACAGTTTCCTCCTCTGGGTGCCAGGGGCTCTTGGGCCCCTTTGGTGGGACACCAAGGCTCCTGTGTCTCAGCAGACCTGGGTAACGGGTGCTGGTTAAATGTGACGTGTGAGGAGCAGCAGGGGCTCCTGCGGGGAGTGCCCACCCTACACATTTCATCCTGTAATAACATACAGATAAAGCAAGCCTGATGGCCCACACGCAACACGTGGTGGGGACAAATTGAGTCAATAAATCCTCCTGTTGGGAGAAAAGAGCGAGAAAGACAGGCCGCTGACAGGCGAACAATGTAAAATCGGAGTGAGTCTGTGCAGCCCTTTGATGCATTGTTTCAGCAGCTCGGCCTCCGAGCAGAAGCCAGTGCTCATCCCCTGTTTGCAGCATAAACACTCCATCTCCTGGCAGGCGCCTGCTCGGGCAAGCCTGGCACTCACTGCGAAAAGGCACCGTAGAGGGGGGAAGCAGAGAGTGTCTCTCTTTATGCGGGGGAGGGGGAGTGATATCAGGAGAAGCCTCTAGACTCAGGGCTTGGCAGGGCCCAGGTCTGTCCAGACCTGAGGCCCAGACAGGGGCAATGACTTGGCCAATAGCACTAAGGGGCGAGGGGCAAAGATGGGATTATAATCCAGGTCCAGCCTGGGGACTGATGAGGCTGAGCTCTTCCCAGCTTGTGTTTTACCCTGGACAGGTCCTCCCTGTCACCTCTCCCCCAAAGCTCAGTTACACCTTCCCACCATTTATCCAATCTACTGCCAAGACCCGTTGTTTCTACCCTCTTGGCATCGGTTTATCCCCTCACACCTGCACAACTGCAATGGGTCTCAGCCTCCAGTCTCCCTGTCCAGGCCATCCTCCACCCAGCTCACCCTGTGGTCACCTCCCTCCCCAAGAACCTGCAGTGGCCCCCCATCACCCTCAGGACCAAATACAAAGTCCTATGTATGGCCTCTTCAGACCCCCTAGGCTTCACTCCCCTTTCTAGCTCCTTTGCCCTCCCAGCCACTCCTCACATGGGGGGACCAGGGGTGCCTTTGGCCTGAGGGGCAGGATGGGGGTGAGTACAGACTGGCTGAAGGGGTAGATGGATGCAGGGAGCTGAGCCAGAGATCTGGGGCCAGCTGGGCTGACATTCTGGGCACGCCCAGCCAGGCTGCTGGAATCCCAGTATGGGCTTCAGTGCTCAGTCACCCATTGGTTTGATTCTGTAGCCTGCCTCTGGGTAGACCCAAAAGGCCCCCAAGGTCACACCTTCCTGAGAGGTAAGGGGCTGCTTCTCATCACCTTTCTGCTTCTGCTCCTGCTCTCACCTGCGCCATGAAAGGTCCTCACAAGCAGAGGATGAAGCACCCTGAATGTGAGTGATGCCATCTGGGCTTGGAGGAGAGGCCCAGTTCTGAAGCCTGGGGCTGTATGGCCTTAGACAAGTCACCTTAGCTCCCTGGGCCACAGTGCCAGCATTAAATCCAATGGTTATGTGAGCAGTGCTTTCCAGCTCTAATGTTCTGTGATACTGGGTTTGTTGAGTGAGCTAATGTCTAAATGAAACATGGTTGGCTTTGAGGCAAAAGACTGAAGTCAGCAGCGCGGAATACTGACAAGCAGACACAGTCCAGGACCACTCTTGGGAAGTAAGGACAGCCATTGACTGTTCCCAAGGTTCCTGGGCTTGGGGTCCTGAGCCATCTCCATCAATCTCTGAGAAGAGACGGTGGTCGAGGTGCTGGAGCTGGCTGGAGCAGCCTGACTGCTGCCTGTCTGTCCCTCAGGCACCCCAGCACTTTAGCTAAGCTGGCTTGCCTGCCCTGTGAGGGGCAGCTGGGACTCTGCCAACAAATGCAAGATATGAGGAATTAAGGAAATTCCAGCGTATTTTCAGTTACATATGAGGCAAGGGTGGTTTTGGTCCTTCCCAGTCTGACTCTCTGACCCAATGACTCCATAAGAGGCAGCAGGGATGGAGGGAGGGGGACCTTGGATAGAGGAAGATCTGGGTCCTGCCTCGAACACATACTGGCTGAAGGCCTCTGGACACATTACTTGTCCTCCCACTGCTCTCAGTCACTCTAAGGCTCTGAGCTGAAAGCAATGATGTGTATTGGTAGAGGGCCTCTCTCACCTGGGAGTTCCCTAGACCAATAAAATCACCAGTCCAGCCAGTCCTCAGCCCTT
This sequence comes from Gymnobelideus leadbeateri, assembly GCA_011680675.1. NCBI lineage: Eukaryota > Metazoa > Chordata > Mammalia > Diprotodontia > Petauridae > Gymnobelideus > Gymnobelideus leadbeateri. Next base: position 32,352 of record WOXC01002543.1, read on the forward strand.
TCCTGAGAAACCAAGAGGAAAGCACCACACCTGAAATGAACCAATGTTCCTCTTTAACAATAAGATCCTAAGCAATGACCTACATTCTAGGCAGCGGCAGAAGCCTGCTGAGCCATTGAGTCAGGAGACCAGAATTCATGGATCAGCTTCATCCTTTATGAACTTGGGAATGTTGGGAAAACTACTGACCATTTCTGAGTCTGTTTCCTCATCTGGAAGCTGGGGAGGACAATCCCTTCCTTGTTTATCCCAAGGGAAATCATCACCTCCTCGGGAGGTGAATGCTCTTATTATCCCAATTTTGTAGTAAAGGAAACTGAGGCAAATGGAGTTTAAATGGTTTATCTAGTCACACAACTAGTAAATGTCTATGATCAGATCCTTCCTTCCAGATCTCTATCCACTGGGCCATCACAGCTGCCTCATGCTAAGCTTGAGGCAGGAAGACCTGAATTCTGATTCTACCTCAGACACATACTGGCTAGGTAGGGCTGGTGGAGTCATTTGAAGCCTCAGTTTCCTGATCTGTAACTTGGAAGTAATAATAGCACCTGCTACACATGGATGTTATGATGATCAAATGTAATTGCACAAGTTAAAATGAAGGCGAACCTTCAATCACTATAGACATTGGAGCCCTTATCTGTGTTGGTGCAGGAGTTTAACGGGAATGTAAATTTATGTTGTTGCCATCTTTCTAAGATTGTGTTGTGTAAGATCTTCCCTGCCCCTAGGCTTAAGTGCACCTGGAGCCTGTGGTGGGAGCCTTGTTTTTCAAGATACTTTGTGATTGGGCAGTGGGTCAAGAGGATTGTTATATTCTCTGACCCAGGAAAAGGAGATATAAATCCTAATGTGAGGCTTTGTTTTGGGGCTCACTTTAAGAAGTGTTGTGTGATTTGACATGAGGTCTGGGAAGTTCTTGAGAGCCCCCCCAGCTTTGGAGGATCCAGATATTGATGCTTCCCTCTCTGGTAACTGTGATTTGGTATGGATGTAATGGTTGGACAGTTGGAGGCCTGTCTGCTTGAAATATAACTTCTGTCTGTATACTCTGAAGTTTGGGGTGCTAACTTTTTCCCCTGAACAAGGTAAATGATATGTTTGATTGATTAAAGTCAGCTTGTTAACCCATTTTGAGTTGCTTTCCTTTAGAAAAGCAGATCTAAGAACCTGTGTTGGCAGCTGTCCTGGGGATGCTGGGGTGCTTGCTGAAACAAGGAGACATAGTTGTCTAGAGAGAAGTTGACTCCCATGACCTCCAAGGTACCTTCCAGGTCCTCCATTCAGTGTTTCTAACTCATCAGTATGTGTGTGTGAGTGTTTGTGTGTGAGTGTATGTGTGTGAGTGTGTGAATGGGTGAGTGCATGTGTGTGAGTGTGCATGTGTGAGTGTCTGAGTGTGTATGACTGTGTGTGTGCATGTGTGTGAGTGTGCGTGTGCATGTGCAAGTATGTGAGTGTGCATATGTGAATGTGTGCACGTGTGCATGTGTGTGAGTATATATGTGTGTGTGCATATATGTCAGTGTGTGTGTGTGTGTTCAAGCCTCTTTCTTCTTCCAGTCAATCACAACTTGCCAGAACAGCTCAGCTCCACTTTTCAGCAGACCTCTCTGTCCTAACCCCTTGGGTTCTCTGTCTACCAGCTCTCCCTCATCCATTTGGATGGAGACAGCCCATGAGGGTTACTGAGAGTTGTGTTACTGTTAGTTGCTTATTCTGCTTATTCTGACACCGATGATTATCTTCAATTCTTCTAAGAGAGAGACTGCCCTATCTAAGGCCACTGGCAGAGCAGGAGGTACAGGGCCATGCCAAGCTGTTGTCAGTTCCAGGTTCCCAGCAATGACTTCCCAGTATGAGTCACACACTCCTCTTTGGAAATGGATTTGGTGTGATAGCCACCCACTGAGCAGTTTGGGTCCTGCTCCATCCCAGACTTGATCCAGAGCCCAAGAGATCAGATCAGGAACCCTAGGCTTATGGGAAAGTTGTCCTGCTGGCCCCTCCATGTGTCGAGGAGTGAGAGAAAAGAAATGTTCATCATCGGGGGGGTGGTGAAGGATGAGAAGTCCTAGCCAGATGTCAGTGACTCAGTCACCCAATCAATTTAAAGTGCCTACTACATATCATGTATTGTACTAGGACAGAGAGAGAGCATGAAGGAAGAGACGTGGAAGGAAGCTTCTGTAGCTGTTGTTCAATTGTTTCAGTGCATCCAACTCTTCATGGATGTAGAGCTTGTTCACTGTAAAATCCCCAAGAGATCAGTGGAGAGGGAGGGCAGAGGATGACCAGGATGGATCAGGAGTGGGAAGGATCTTGGGTAGGTCAAGGGGAATCTGGTGGTGGCTCAGGGTCATTCCTACAGGCCCAGTGTTCAAAATGTGCATAACCTCAGTCCAGGGCTCCTCTGGAATGATGGGTTCAGTCACAGGCACTATATTTAATACATCAGAGAACATCTGGAGGTGGGGCAGCTTGGCAAGGAAGACACTGAAATCATGCAAGATGAGGACAGAGCCAGGGTGAACTGCCTGGAGATGGAGGAGCTGGGAGGCATAGACTAAAGGAAAGGGGGCCGTGGTGGCTGTCTTCAAGTGTACAAAGTGCTCATGTATGGAAAAGAAATCAGATTTATCATTCTTGGCCTTGAAGGATAGAGCCAGAAGCAATAGAGAAGGTGGATTTTGGCTGGTTGTAAGGGCAAACTTCCTAGAGCCGTCACCAGTCTCCTGCCCCGCTACACACACTTGTACCAACCCGAGACCAGCCTGCCCATCAGGGCAGCCATGGATATGCGTGAGAATGGGGCTACAGCAGGGGGAGATAGGGAGTGTGGGAGAAGGACTAGATGCCATGCCCTGAGAAGATATGGGAGGCATGACAGATGGCATGGGGAAATCAATTTCAGCTCAGTTTGAGGCCTTTTGAACAGTAACAGCAGCTCCATAATGGGGTGGGCAGCTTTGGTAGGTAGGGAGTTCCCCATCACCAGCAGGGTACAAGCAGGGGCTGAGTGATTGATCACCTGTTGGCAATTTTGTCATGAGGATTCCAGGCTGCAGTTAGAACAGGTGATCTCTAAGCCTCCTTCTGAATGTAGCAACCCAGGATTCTTTGAGTCAAAGCAGGATTCTAAGCCTCTGTGATTCTGCAAACCCAAGATCTTAAGATTGTGTAATTCTGAAGCTCTACAATTCAGCCTCTGAGACAGTGCTAGTTTTTGTGCTGTTAATTATAATCATGAGAAATCACAGAGGCTCATAGAGATTCAGAGCTGACCTGGGAGGGACCTAAGAGCTTTAGGTCGGCCTTGGGGGGTGGAGTCAAGATGGCGGAGTAGAAACAGCACTCCCTCAGAGCTCCAGCCCACACTTCTAAATTATGTAAAAGGGGGACTCTGAACGACCCCCTGGAGGTCCAGAACCCACAAAATGATGCAGAGAAGCTAACCTCCCACTGAAGACAGTCCTGCAGCCTGGCAAGGAATGGCAAGCTCAGTGCTCTGGGAGCCGACAGCACAGTGTTCTGGGAGCCAAGCCCAGGCCCTCGTGAGCCAGAGGTTTTAGCCCCAGGGCAGCCAGACCAGCAGCTGGCCAGAGGGACTCCAGAATACCAGCAGCTGTGGAGTTCCCAGAATTATCAACATATAGATGCCTAGGACAAAGTGAGAGGTCAGTGCCCTATGGACTTTGGGACTGGTTGGGAAAATGCGTCAACTTCTTCCCCTGGGGGCAAGAAGCTGCTGAGGAGCAGGCACAGCTTGCGCCATGTTGCCGCATTGCAGCTTCAGCTCTTGGCCTGCAAACTGTAGGAGGACCTGGCGATTAGTCTGGGGGGTAAGCGCTCTTGCTTTACCCTTCTTGGATTTGAATTGCGGTCTGGGGTGGAGGTCTTGGGGTGTGTGATCAGCTTGCCAGAGTGTGTGGAGGCTTCAGAGAGGCTACCCAACTAATACCTCCGGAAGTTGAGAAAACCCCAACTTTTGGGACGGAAGTTCCCCTGGCTGGTGGCAAAGTCCTACTGTGGCAACAAGCCCAAAAGTCAAGTAATTGAGTGGCAACATGCCTAGGCAAAGGAAACAAAATAAACAGAAAAATGCAACATTAGACTCCTATTTTGGGGGCAAAGAGAATCAAAGCATGGAACAGGAGGAGGACTGTGAGGTCAGAACTCCTGCACCAAAAGCCCCAAATGAAAATACGAGCTGGATACAGGACATAGAGGACCTTAAGAAGCAGATAAGAGAAGTGGGAGAAAAATTGGGAAGAGAAATGAGAAAGATGCAAGAAAAGTATGAAATGAGAGTCAACAGCCTGACTGAGGAAAATAACACCTTAAAAATAGACTAACTAAAATGGCAAAAGAGGCTCAAAAAGGCAATGAGGAGAAGAATGCCCTAAAAAGCCAAATTTGCCAGATGGAAAAAGAATCTCAAAAGCTCACTGAGGAGATTCATTCCTTCAGAATTAGACTGGAGCAAATGGAAGCTAGTGACTTTATGAGAAATCAAGATGCTATTAAGCAGATCCAAACAAATGAAAGAATAGAAGGCAATGTGAAATATCTCATGGGAAAAACCACTGACCTGGAAAATAGATCCAGGAGAGACAATCTAAAAATTATTGGACTACCTGAAAACCATGATCAAAGAAAGAATCTAGAAACCATCCTTCAAGAAATTCTCAAGTAAAATTGCCCTGATGTTTTAGAACCAGAGGGCAAAATAGAGGTTGAAAGAATTCACCATCACCTCCTGGAAAAGATCCCAAAAAGAAAACACCTAGGAATATTATAGCCAGGTTCCAGAATTCCCAAATCAAGGAGAGAATATCACAAGCAGCCAGGAAGAAACAATTTCAATGTTGTGGAAACACAATCAGAATAACACAGAATCTGGCAGCTTCTACACTGAGGAATTGAAGGGCATGGAATATGATATTCCGAGAGGCAAAGGACCTGGGATTAAAACCCAGAATCACCTACACAGCAAAACTGAGTATCATGTTTCAGGGGAAGATTTGGTTATTCAGTGGAATAGAGGACTTTCAAGCATTCTTGAGGAAAAAAACAGATGAATAGAAAATTTGACATTCAGATACAAGAAGCAAGAGATGCTTGAGAAGGTAAACAGGAAAAAGAAATCACTATGAACTTATCAAAGTTAAACTATTTACATTCCTACATGGAAAAACAATGACTGTAACTGATGAAACTTTTCGCAATATGAAAATGGTTGAAGAAGGGTATAGGGGCATATGAATACATATGTGAATGTGTGTATATATGTTTTTAGGTATACATAGATAGAGGGCACAGGTTGGATTTAATAGGAAGGGATGATACTTAAAAGGTGAGGTTAAGAGGTGAGAGAGTAATGTGGTGAGGGGGAATGGGGAGAGACAATGGGGTGAACTGTCTCATGTAGAGGAGGCAGGGGAAGGTGGTTACAGGGGAGGGGAGGAACAGGAAGGCAAAAAGGCAAAACCTTATTCTCATTGAATTTGGCCCAGGGAGAGAATGACATGAATACTAAATAGGGTGTTCTACCCTACAGGAGCATGGGGGGGAGTGGGATGTGGGAAGGTGGTGGAGGGGAGGGCGGGCTGGGGGGGAGGGAAGTTAGAAGCACCCCCTTTTGAAAAGGGACAGGATCAAGGTGGGGAGTGGACCAGGTGGAAGGTGGGATGGGAGGGAGGGAAATATAGTCAGTCTTTTACAATATATCTACTATGGTAATGTTTTGCATAACCGTACATGTACAGCATATACTGAGTTACTTATCATCCTTTTAAAATCAAATTTTTAAAAAAATATATAAATACTATGATTAATACTATTTTGCATATAATTGGGAGATAAGATGTGCAGGCAGTGGGGTGTGGGAATTCACCTCGCCGTACTGGAAAAGTTGAAGGGGGTATGGGAGAAGAGATGGGAGAGAGCAGATTGGTTGAGGGGATATCCCTGTTATGACTGTTATTCTGGGGTGGTGGGTAGGGGAAAAATGGAGAAAAAATTGTATCTCAAAATCTGATGGAAATGAATGATGTGAACCAGAAGTTAATAAAGCATTTGAAAAAAAATAAAGAGCCTTAGGTCCCCTCTCATGCCCTCATTTTCTGGATGGGGCAACCTATGCCCATAGAGCGTAGATGAGAGAGACAGAAGGCTGAATAGATGGTGATAATGAAAAAGAGGAAGACAATGGGTGACATTTCTACATCTCTGCAAAGTCTGCAGAGCTCGTAATGAACATATGACCCATGAGTGGTTGAAACATGGTGAGGACCCAGGTGATCCAGCCCTGGACCTGTGTTCCTGCCCCTCAGCTCCGAGGTGCCTTCCAGCCTCTTGTAACATGTGGAGCAGTGAATGACACTGTGCTTATGTCTGGTCATGAGGAGAATCAGTGTTAATTGGTATTTGGCTTTTCAGTTCCTTCAGAGCCAGGCAACAGGGAGCTGTTTGGTGGCTGGTGAACAGCCAAGGTCAGCGAACAATTACATGATGTGGGATTCACCTAACACTGAACCATCAACAACTGAATGTAGATTACCATTGGCACTTGGCCACTACTCTTGGCTGGCCTCCAGAATCTGCTTGTTTATCTGCAGCATAGAACAAGAGGGTCTACGAACCCTTAAGGTTTGGACCGAGAGCCTTGTGCAACCTAGGGGTTCCTCAGCTGGTAGAGCTGGTGTCTGACCCATCACAGAGAACTGCAGAATGTCAGCACTGAGATGGACCTTAGAAGATGTTATGTCAGGGCTAGGAGGGGCCTTAAAACAGGGAATGTCAGAGCTGGGAGGGGCCTTAGAACAGGGGATATCAGAGCTGGGAAGGGGGCCTTTGGTTCAAAGTATGGAAAGTGGTCCAAATTGCCAAGATCTTAAAACAATGAACCTAAAATGCAGAATTTCCTAGAATGTAGGATGTCAAGATTGGAAAGGCATTTGTTTCATAGATAACCACAACTGTAAAAGTCATCACATCATCTTCTGGCTGATTTACTGACAATGACCTTCTCTGTTCTTAGCTAAATTGGTTCTCAGGTGACAAATGTACAACCCCTGAGGGGCCGAAGCATGGTGAGGATGGATCATATTGGAGGAGATATTTTCCCTTTTCTTGTCTTTAAAATACTTTTTACAAAATTCCTTTTGTTTTTACACCAGTCTTATCCCTCTGCTGGATTGAATACTCACTCATGATAAATTAAACTGCCCAGAAATTTCTAGTGCAGTGACATGTCTAAGATGCAAGGACCTTGGCCCCACAGAGATATGGGGAACTTCTACCCTAGTGGTATCCTACCTTTCTGCCATGGGGCAGGAGGGGAATCTCAATAGCCCTTTTCAGGGAACTTTTTTTGCCCTGTTTCTCCCTCATTTGCATCATTTCATTTCTATTTAGATGACTGTCATATCTATATACCCAGGCATCATCTTCCCCACATTATCCCACAGGCATCCATCTTACACTCAGTCTGTCTAGAACCGAATTCGTCAGATTCCCCTTAAAACAGCTTCTCCCCCTAACTGTTCCATCTCTGTCAAAGGCCCCATCATCCTTCTAGTTACAGAGATTCACCATTTTGGAATTAGACTAACCTGTTCCTTTCCCTCACTCCATCCACAGCCAGTCATTTGGCATATCTTATTCATGCCACCTCCTCAATTTTCCCTTGATGAGGGACTAAAAGGTGATGAGGACTATGGTGTGGGTAGAGAGAAAGGAGGTGAGTGTAAGGGAATTTGAGGAGGTGACATGAAAAAGGTATGCCAAAGGACTGAAGCCATAAAGTAAAGGCCTTTAAATGTGAGATGTCTGTGGGATATTGTGGGGGAGATGATGCCTGGGTATGTAGATGTGGGAGTCATCTGTGTAGAAATGAGATGATGTTTGCATCTATGGACCAAAGGAGACAGAAAATATAGGAAAGGAGGAGAGGTGGGTCAACACAGAGCCCTCTGCTATGCCCAGGTACAGGGGGCAGGTCTGCAAAGGAGGCTGGGTAGGACTGGTCTGACCAGGAAGAAGAGATTGTGAGAGTTCCCTTCTCTCTATGCACACTATAATCCTCATAACCTCTTAGCTAGAGCATTTCAATAGTCTCTCAGTTGGTCTCTTTGTCTTCAGGCTCTCCCCTCTCCAGTTCATCCTCAATATAGCTGTCAAACTGGTGCTTTTGAAGTGTGGGTCTGATCATGTCATGTCCCTTCCTGAGAAGCTTCAGTTTCTCCCCATTGTCCTTGGCAAAATAAAAACTCCTCTAAGTGACTTAAAGGTCTTTACTCTATGGCTTCAGTTTGTTCTTCCAGGCATACGACACATTACCTGCCTCACAGAAGCTATCACTGATGTATCCAGACTGGGCTACTTGCTCTTCCTTGTATATGACAGTTGATCCCCTGCTTCTGTGCTCTTGGAAGACTATTTTCTGTCCCTGAAATGTGCTCTCTGCTTGCTCCTACATCTTGGGATTCCTCATTCCCTTTAAAGCACAGCATGGCATGGCTCATGTCTCCTCCATCAAGAGGCCTTTTCTGATTTCCCTAATTGTCCCATAACATTTCCCCTCTCCCCCAGTCACTCTATATTTATTTTGGATAAATCATTGTTATAGAAAGATAGTCCATATATGTCACTTAGGACATTTAAGTCAGTAAAAAGGTTTATTTCATCCATGGTCGCAAGCCAAGGCAAGGAGAAGCATCAGTTGGCCCATGGAGAAAGGTGTCTGTAAGGGACAAGCAGTCCTCTGAATATGAACCATTTCCCATAGGTTTTTATAGTATATGGAGAATACACTGTCATGCTGGTTTCACATACAGTCAGCCCTCTTTTCTGTGGCATAAGTGAGGGTACAGAGACTCTCCAATCTGTTCATCTGTCCTTGGCCTTAAGACTCTGTTTTTCTTTTGGCTGTTTTTGCACCACAAAACATAGGGGTATGATTGCCTAATTATAAAGAAATGGAGATCTGTTCTAAAATATCATTAATATCAAAAGTAGGTAAATAAAAGCACTCCCCTTTGCCACTCCATCCTGAGTTTACTTCTTTGTGGATGTGGCCTAGCCCCACCACCTCCCCAGGTGGACTGTTCCTCCCCTCCTGGAGGGCAGAATCTATTCCATTTGTCTATGTATTCCCAGCATAGTGATTAGTACTTAGCAACTGCATGGTGATTAATGGGTTGGCTTTCATTTACTATAGATACATGAAATGATGCACAAAAATCTTCACAAATCATACAGTAAGTTAAATCATACAGCATGTTAAAGGAAATGAAATGTTCCCCCAGTTTGTAGAATGTTTCTCAGAATCTAAGTTGGAATATATCAATACACATCTGGACCATCTCCTACCTATTCAGGAATTCTTTCCCCAACATCCATGAAAAGCCTTCCCTGGATGCTCTCTATTCCTTCCTCAGGCAGCCCATTCTCTCTGAGGCTGTACTCACCATTAAGAAGTTTTAGGGTTTTTTTGTTGTTGGTTTTTTTTTAACCAACTGAAGGTGTGTGTGTGTGTGTGTGTGTGTGTGTGTGTGTGTGTGTGTGTGTTTTCCCAACTGAACTTCCTTTCTGCCCTCTGGGACTGAGCAGAACAGGCTAACCTTTTGTCCCTTTGAGAGTCTTTCCAGTACCTGAAGACAGTTGTCTAAAACTTTGGTAGTGGTGGGGGAACTTTGTGGGGAGGAAGTTGTGGAAGGAACTTTTAGGCAGTGTTTGCTATGTCAAAACAAAATGTATTAAAACATTTTTAAAAATAGTGAACACTCAGGTTCCCCTTTACACCTTTCCAAGTCTTCTCTTCTCCTAAAGAAATATCCCAGATTCCTTCACCTCATTCTCTCATATCATGGTCTCCAGCCTCATCCTGTTCTGTTCTGTTTGAGTTCGATCTCACAGGGGAGTTAGATGAGGGCCAGGCTGGGGGGGAAGAAGAGGAGTTCCTTTTGGATCACAATGAGTTCTGGGAGATGGCCTATGGGATATACATACATACATACACACATATGACAGGGTGAGAGTGAAGTTTTTCACTGGCCAGGACAGAATACAAAAAGCAGAATCACTGGGACTGAGACAATAAAAGCATAAATGGACCAGGAGGGTGGAGAATGATAACACTGCCCTTGATACTTAGCTTCCATTAAAAACAACTGTTCCTTATTGACAATCATTGGAGTTTCTCTTGCAAACATCATGGCTGATTTCTTTTAAAAATTATTTTAATGGTAATAAACATGAACAAAAACAATCCAATAAACTCATAAAACAAGTGGCAAAATTTCATTATAACCCTTTAACCTTTAACAAGACAAAACCCAAAAGAATCAGCAAACAAGCAGGTAGAATGGAAGTTCCTTGAGGGCAGGGGTAGTTTCATTTTTCATCTTTGTAGCACAGTTTTTGGTACAGAATAGGTTCCTAATGAATTCTTGTTGATTGATTGAAATAAGGTACTTTTGGTCTGAAATTCCTCTTCTTTGGACCCTGTATTCTTTTCTTCACACACACACACACACACACACACACACACACACACACACACACACACACATTTGTCTAAACATGTATATGTCAGCATGCATACAGTTCTTTCTGGTTCTGCCAATCTTCCTCCGCATTATCTCCCATCTAGGTCTTTCCTTATTTCCTTTTATGTTTCATATTCATCATGTTTCATGGCACCGTAATACTCTATTATATTAATATACCAAAATTTATTCAGCCATTCTCCAATTGTTGGACTTAGAGGGTATTTCCAATTTTTTATTATTACAAATTGAAGAGCTATGAATATTTTTATGATTGATTTCTTACCAGAAACAAGAAAATAATTTTCTCCAATGATTTGTCCCTACATTAGGTTTCATTTTTAAAAAATAAATTTTATTAATGCCTTTTGTCACAGTCATTTCCCAGATTGTACCCTCCCTTATGACAAAGAAGAACAATTAAGCAAAAACATCTGATAGGAAACTTTGTCTGTGTAGAGTATTCTGTGCCCCAGTGGTTATCTACTTCTCTGTCATGAGGGAGGAAGGATATTTTACTATCCCTTCTCTGGAAATGTAATTGTTTTTTCCCACTACTCCATTTACATTCTTTGGTCAGGGTGTGAATTGTTCTGCATCAGTTAATACAAATCTTTCTGTTACTCTGAATTCCTCATATTCATCATTTCTTAACTCACAATAATATTACATTACATTTATGTTACCATAAGTTTTTTTCAACCATCCCTAATCCACAGGCATCACTTAGTTTCTGGTTCAGTGCTATGACAAGAGGTATTATGAATGTTTACGTATATTTTGGACCTGTTCCTTGGGACTTATGTCTAGTAGTGAGCTTACTGGGCCAATGGATATGGATAATTTATACACTTCTCTTGCATAACTTGAAATTGAAATCTAGAATGAGTTAGCCCCTTGACAGCACTACCAAGAATGCATTACTGTTCCTACACAGTCTTTGAACTCTGACCATTCCTATATTTTTCATCTTTGATACCTTGCAAGTTGTGAGGTGATGTTTCACAGTTGTTTTAATTCATATTTCCCTTACTATTCATGATTCAGAGCGTATTTACATATAATCATTTTTAGATTACAATTCTTCTTTTGAAAACTATTCCCATCTTTTGACCATTTATCTATTGGGGAATGACTCTTGATGTTGTATAATAGTGACAATTTGTGTATATTTTGGATGTCAGTCTTTTATCAGTGATATTTGGTGCCAATATTTTCCTTTGCTACCTATTCTAGGCCTAATTTCATTGATTTTATTGTATAGATAGCCTTAAAAAAATTTTTGGAGCCAAAACTGTCTGCCTTTCTTTGCCTCTTTTAGCTAAATATTTTTCTTCTTCCCATATTTGTAAAAGGTTCTTGATCTTGTTTTCTTCTTTTTTTAGATGTGAGCTTTTCTTGAGGACATTGTGGCATATGAGGTAAGATGGATAAAATCTAAATTTCTGCTAAATAACTTTCCAGTTTTCCTACAATTCTTGTCAAAAAGAAAGTTTTTTTCATAAAATGTAAAGAACTTTAGAGAGGTTTTCTATTTTTGAGAAAAAAATTTCAAGCATGGGTATTTACATTTTGATAGTAGGGGTAAATGGAGTTCAGATGGATTTACAAGTGACTTCTATACTTGTAAATTCTTCTGAACTCAGTTTTTCCCTTTTAAGCAATTTATTTATAGATCACTCATATTCTTTTTCTGACAGAGGGTTAATATTACTATTTCCTTAGCTAGTTTGGGTAGTTCATATTTTTGTAGGTTTTCATCAATTTCCCTTAAATCCTCAGTCTTGCTAGCAGATAATTGTATTTAGTAGACTAATTCTGGTCATTCTTTTCTTCTCTGCTTTTTATGTATTCACCTGGTATATTTTTTTATACTGATAATTAGATTTTCCTCTTTTTTTCTTGATCAGGTTGGCTAATGATTTGTGATTTTTTAAAGTGTTTTGGAAAATATCTCTGTTTAATTTATCAATTCACTAGTCTTTTTTGTTTAGTTTTTGGTTTTTATTTGGTTTTTGTTCTTGCTCAACTTCATTTGCATGGCAATCTGGGAGGATTTTGGAAGACAAGTGGGTTTAGCATCCTTGGCCTTCATATAACTCCTATACTGTAGTGGTTGGGTAGAACCCCATAATACGTTCAGGAGATTCATCAAGAGCTAAACAAAAATTACAAGAACCTTCCTATAACTAAATAAAATACCTTTCTAGAATTAGAAGCACCATGGTAGAATGGAAAGAGCACTGAACTGGAGTCAGAAAATTTGCATTGAAATTCTGTCTCTATCACTTACTAATGACCTTGAGCAAGTCACTTAAGGTTTCTTGATCCTCAGTATCCTTGTCTGTAGAATAAGGACAGAACTACATAGCCTCTGAAGTCCCTACCAGCCTTAACTATATGATCCCATGATCCTGTCTTTGAATCAGCACCAGGCAGAGGCAGTCAAAGAATCCACTTACTCTTTCCCTGGGGAAATGGAGGGAATCTGGTTAACTTTTATTAACCGCTACCCTTGCTAGGTGAGGTGGCTTACTATCTGTTAACCTACACTTGTCAGGGAGAGGTTTGTTTCCTAGTCACCACACCTTAGCAGATAGGAGTTGAGAGCCCATAAGGTGGCCTTAAAGAGCTAAAGCACAGGAAATACTAATAGAGAGAAGCTTCTTGACCAAAGACATCTGGAGGAAATGCAACAATCAGCACAGAAACCATACGTACAGCAGAAATAGTGTGCCAAGCAGGAATCAGAAAATAACCATCAGCATCAGAGACCCAGAGAGATGACCTTAGTAGAAGGTATTAGCAATACTTGGGGGATGAATTGTCCCAACATCATGGTTATACATGGCTCTGGCTATACATGTCCTCTGTAAACATGCCCTCCATGTATGTGCCCTGCCCACACAAGCTCTTCACGGGTACCTTTCCATATATTTTTCCTGGCCATAGATGTTCCCTGGTCATTTATGTTCTATATGTAAATGCACCACCCTCCCACTGGTGTTGTAAATAATCTATGAGAGAATGTGTCCCATTTGTGCATAGAGTGATCTTTTCTCGTAAGCTTATGTGCTATGTTCTTTGATGAAATGCCTTTTGTATTGAAACATTCTTTTGGATAACTAGTGAAAGTAAAAATGTTTGACCTGGGGTAGGTCCTGAGGTATCATCTTGGGTATTGACCCAAAGAATACCTTGAGCCTGGGATTTGTTTTCTGGATTGTTCCACATTAGACTGGGTACCTTAGTTCGATATTGAAAAATAGTTACATGAAATTATCATATCAAAATATATTTTGCTGCAAATTTTGGTTAGTTAAGATTAAATAGAGAATCAGGGTTCTTTCACTGGGTAAAGATATTTTCCTCATCTTTTTCATTACTGCTTTCTGGTGTGGATATATAAGCACTAGATTTGGGGCCATGGATCTGGAGTTTGAGTCATAGAATGATAGGAGCACAGGCTTTGAGCTGGAAGGGCCATCAGAGACCATTTTGTCCAATCTCTGCTTTTGTAAATGAGGATACTAAGGCCCAGAAAGGTTAAGTAATGAGCCCAATTTACACAGGTAAATTGGTAGGGCTGGGGCTTGACACTTTACTCTTCAACTTTAAATTCACCGCTTATAGCCTTAGATAAGTCATTTCCGCTGTTCCTAATTCAGTGCCCTTCTCACGAAAATGAGATTGCCTAGATAACTTTGCACTCTAGATTCCATGATCCTAAATCTTATTTCTAGCCTGATATCAGTCTCTTCCTCACTTCCCACATGTGGAGTTTGACGCCTTCACCCTCAGCATTTTCTCCATCTGGGCCCAAAGCAAATCTTACATTTATTTTCATCTTAAACCCTAGACCACAAGTCTTTCATCTTCCTTTTGTAGAACTTCAGGTGACCTGGTGTCACCTTTGAAGTTACATCCTCTGCAGGCCCACCCAATAAATCCACCCAGGGCTGCAAATTGCAACAGGGTCCCAACTTGACCCTCAATCCAATGAGCATGGATTGAGCACCTGCTGTTTATATGATCTGAACCATCCTCAGTCTGGGAGGAAGCACTGAGGAACCAAGAGACTTGAGATGGAATCTGACCTTGTCAGGTCATGCTGCCTGATTTCTGGGGACACCCAGCACACAAGATGGCCTGGAAGAGCTACAGAATCTCAGAGATACAAAGGCCCTGAGGCTGGCTAGTCTAACTCACACTCCAGAATAAGTGTCCTCTGAGTAGTTTCTACAAAGTGATCACTCAGCCTCGGAGTGACAGTCTCTTAAGAGGGAGAACCCAGCACCTCCCAGAGAAGCCCATTCTCCTTTCCCTCATTCTAACCATTAGGAAATTTGTCTTTACCCTGAGCTAAAACCCATCTTTCTGCACCTTTTCTCTTGATTCTAGGTCTGCCCTCTGGGGCCTTTCAAATGCTTGAGAGGAGCTCCTTCCCTAGCACATCTCTTCTCCAAGCCAAAAGTCCCCATTTCTGCCAATGCATTGTTCTATAGAATTGCCTTCAAGCCTCTTATCGTTCCCCTCCCCCACTTTCAGAACCTTTCTTTCTTTCCTAAGCTCTGCTCCTGAAGACTGAATGTGAGACCATCTGATGTATCCCACCAAGGCAGAGCGCCCAGGGCTGTCATTATCCTCCTTTGGGCTCTCCACCTTTCTCAGTGCCATGCAAGGTCTTGTGAGGTTTTCTGGCAGCGATTGATTCATGTGGAGCTTGTGGCTTCTTTAGGGAGGGGGAAGGTAACCTCTGTTTCCCCTTCCCAGAAGAAGACTCTTTGAGTCTTCCATCCAACCACCAAAAAGCCAAGCATAATGGCTGTATCCGAAGGTTATGGAACATTGTTGCTCTGTAGAAAACTATCAATGTAAGGAATTAGGAAAAACATGTGAAGACTTGTATGAACTGATACAGAGTAAAAACAGCAGGGCCAAGAGAACAGCATACACCCAAAGTACATGCAAATAACGGAAACAAATAGTGTCACAAGATAATCAAGCTCAGAGTTGCTGTGATCCCCAATATCTGCACAGAGATCTAAGGATGAAACCTGCCCCCTTCTTCTTTGTAGAGAAGTGGGGTTCTATGGGTGTGTAATGAGACACATACTGCGGGACATGGTGGCTGTGGCCATAGGTTACAGTGTTAATACAATGAAGGATTAAATGTGTGGAGGCTGGCTCAAGGGAGAGCTTATTGTGGTCTGAAAAAAGGATACCACTAAAAGAATAAAAAACAAGGGATGGGAGGCTCTCCAGAGCAAAATTCTGATGCTACAAATGTATCTGATTTACAAGCAGGTATCTAATGTGTGTGACTGCATAGGAGGCTCATCAAGTACTTTTTAAAAAGGCTATGGGCAAACTATGCCAGGCAGATGAGGTGTACATTTAAACACTAGCACAGTTCTATTAAAAAAATAGCTCCAGAAAGGCTGACTCAGTGTAAGCTGAAGATCGTTACAATCCAAAGACAAGAGGGCTTTCTTGGCTCACTAGGTTGGAGGGAAAATGGAAGGAAGAGGGAATTCCTGATAAAATTGGTTTATTTCATCCATCTTAATTGATTGCTTTTAATTTTATCTCCTGTTCCTTTCTAAATATATCCCTCCTCTTCCTCCCTCCCCAACCCAAGTAACCTTCCTTTATAACAAAGAGAGTTCAACAAAACCAAAGAACACATTGATAGTGAGTGTTTGTGGACATTTAGGAAAGGGAGAAGTGGTTACTCCGACCCAGCACAGTCCAATCCTAAGAAGCTGTGTAAGGCTAACCATATCCCCTTTTTGGATGCTGTTCATTGACTAGTAGAGCAGGGAAATGCCAAAAATGTTCTGGATTTGCATTTCAGGAAGGCATTTGAGGAAGTGAGGGACAATGTAGTATTATGGAAATAGGGCTGTACTTAAATCAAAAAAGACCCAAGTCTGAATCAGACAATACTCGTTTGTGTGGTCATAGGCAAAGAACTTAAACCCTTCATATCTCAGTTTCCTGATCTACAAAATGGGGACACAGATAGCCTCTAGTCACAGGGTTGTGTGAAAAGCAAATAATTGTTATGTGCTTTAATATAATGATTAAAATATATCAATGTCAGATTATTGTTTTTCTCATTGAGACTGTATTGTTTTTTTCATCTTTCTCAATGGAGAAGTAGAAATAGCAGCCCCGGGGTCAGCTGCTCCCTTTTGTAGAGCTACTGAAAGCCTCTTTGAAGCAACTCCTGGAGCAGACAGGGTGGAGTGAATAACGGGTGCTCCTCTCGTCCCCACATGGTTTTAAAGTTTAGCATTCTGTGTGCTTGTCATTAAATGTTTGTGAACCAATGTTATATTCATTTGTGGGCACAGTTTTTACCTGTTTGAATGCTCTCTTCCCAGTACAAGATCCTGAGATCCTAGACCCAGAGCTGGAATGGTCCTTAGAGGTTATCTCATTTAACTCCCTCACTTTACATCTGAGGAAACTGAGGCACGGTGAGATTAAGTGATTTTCCCATGATCACACAGTGAGTAAGCATCATTTAATTTGCTGGATTCTCAAGTATATCTTGGGCTCTGTAGCTATTGTATGGGCTTTGCTATCTGTTAGTTTACGAAGGTTATCAGTGTCTGGGGTGTATAACCCTTTCCACCCGACATCTTTTGGGGTATTCAGTAAGTGCTAAATGCTTGCAGACTGGCACATAATATATTGCACAGTTTTGATGACTTCTTTGCAGAAGCATATCGATCCTTGAGTCAGATAATCGTACAGATAATCTTCCTATGATTTCAGGTGGCCATGTCCTGATCCCCAACTGACATCTAGAGCCTTTGTTTCCATAAACAAATTAGCACATGCAGCAATTTGTTTGCAGTCACAGCCATTCTCATTATTTTGTTGTCATTATCTGGGTGGTGGGGGCAGTAATCAATAAATCAGCAGGCATTTGTTCAACTCCTATGTGGCAGCAACAGGGGATCCAAAGAACAATATAACCTCTCTCTCTTGGAGTTTTCACTGCAGGGATACAATATTCTTGAGCACAAAACACAGAAATGCAGCTTGGTGGACAGCCCAGACAGGGGGAAGTTGTGTTGGTTGGTTGATCAGACATTAAAGGCTGTGTCAGCTTGGAAGGAGGTCTCCAATAGAGTGCCCCATGGATCTGCTTTTGGCCATGTGCTCTTCCTCATTTTTATCAGTGACTGCCTAAATATGTAAGTGGCATGTTGACCAAATTACCAAATGATACTAAGCTGGAAGAGATAGGAGGATGATTTGAGTGAAAGAATTAGGATCCCCAAAGATTCTGACAGCTTAGAAGAATGTGCCGAATAGAATTAAGATGAAATCTATTTGGGATCAATGTAAAGTTCTACAGTGGGTTTCCAAAAATCAGCCAGACAGCAGTTCCTTAGTCAGAGAAAATTGGGTGAGGGCACCCCTAGGAAATTTAAGACTACTAGTTCAATGTTTCAACTGTTTGATTTAACAGCCAAAAAGCCTCGTGGAATCTTAGGCTATATTTACAGAAGGTGGAGCAGGGCAGGGTAAAAAATTTTGAATTAGGAGTGAGAGGACCCAGTTTCAAAATTCACCTCAGCCACTTAACTACCTGAGTGACCTTAGATGTATCCCTTCACCTTCCTGGGTCTCCACTCACTACCTGATCTATAAAATGAAGGGGGGATAGATACAATAGCCTCTAAAGTCCCTTTCAGTTTTGGTTCTGTGGTCCTATGACTTGCCACCTTTGTGACTTTGAGCAAGCCAAATCACTTCTCTGACCCTCAGTTTTCTTATCTGTAAAATGGGGGGCTTGGACTAGATTGCCTCTAAGTTCTATGTCAGATATAGGTTTGGAAATATATACTTTTTTTTTTGAGGGAAATTGGGGTTGAGTAAACTTGCCCAAGGTCACATGGCTAGGGGTGTGTGTGTGTGTGTGTGTGTGTGTGTGTGTGTTTGTGTGTGTGTGTTTTAAGTGTCTGAGGCCGCATCCGAACTCAGGTCCTTCTGACTCCAGGGCCAGTGCTCTACTCACTGAGCCACCTAGCTGCCCCTAAATATATGCTTCTTAAATCAGAAAAAGAGATGTTCCCAGTGCCCCCTTATCTTCTCTGACCAAGTCTAGATGGTTGGGTTTAGCTTTGGAAGCCACATTTTAGGGGGAACGTTGACAAATGAAAGAGTGTCCCATGGAGGATGACCAGGAGGGGAATGAGGTTTGGAGATTACCCTCTGCAGATATTGGCTAATGGACCTGGGAGTATTTAGCCTAGCGAAGAGAAGGCTTAGGGAAACATTATCATCGAATTAAATTTATTAAGCAATCATTCAGTGTTGTCAGGGCGCTGGGTTTACAAAGACAGAGGCAAAATTATACCTGCCCTCAAGGAGTTCCTATTCTCCTGGGAGGAGACCGTGATATGTATAGCATCCAGAGAGAAAGCGCAACACTGGGGAGTCAAGGAGGCTTCGAGCGGAGTTGGTGCTTGAGTCGAGCCTCGAATGAAGAGAGAAATTCTAAGAGGCAGAAATGAGAGTCTGATGGGGGAAACAGGGATTTGTTTGGAGAGATAAAGAGTGGTTCTTTCCCAGAGAGAAGACCAAGGGCCAATGGTTGGAAGTCAAAGGAAGAAAAGTTTTGCTGCAGTGACTTTGCTTACAACTACAACCCAGCTATCTAAAAGTAAATGGGCTGCCTTGGGTGGCAGGGAGTTCTTCATCACTGTAGGCTTCCCGTGGAGGTGGGATGAGCATCTGTAAATGGTTTTCTTGAGGAGATTCCTCCTTGTAGAAGTTGGATGAGATACCCTCTGGGGTCCTGTTCAGCTTGGAGCTTCCTGGAGCCTTTTTGCCAGTCTTGTTAAATCTGAAGAGAGCAACCACCCTTTCTACCTCCTTCAAAATGAATTTCAATTTGTCACACATGTCATGCTTATAACATATGAGGTTCAGTACAGAGGAATCTCAAATCGACCATGATCATGGTTTTTTTTTTTTAAGCTGTACACTTTTTTAAAAGGAAGGCATAAGGGAAGGACAGTGCTGAATTACAGAAGAGTCCAGGGAACCTTAGTCGAGGGATGGAGAGAGAGGAAGACATTCCTGCTTCAACACTGGCCTTGTTTTACTGATGCTATTAAATAAAAAGCAAATCTAATATGTTCATTTTGCTTGGACTATGAGGAGGAAGAGTTAGATGAGTAGCTGGTTAGATTTGGGAGTTTGGTGAATGGGTAGTAGAATGGGATTCTTGAATAGATGGGGTAGTTGGGTAGAATGATAGAGTTAGTGAAAAGGAATTATTTATTGAGCCGAACAATTCATTGAAATGGTATGTGAGTTTATTGAAAATGGATGAGGAAATTAACTCTATAGATATATTTCAATGTTGCAGTGGACTGGGGCAGTTGGTTGGATGTGAAGGTTTGATAGAGAGTTGGATGGATAAGGGATGTTTGATCGAGTTGACCAGATACAAGATGTTTAATGAATAGTTGAGCTTATCATACAGGAAAGGATCTCTGGGGAGTTGATTAGATGTAGGACATTTGGTGATATGTTCGTTAGATAAGAGATATTTGATGAGGAGTCGATGGGATGGGAGAGGCATGATGTCACTCAGTTAACAGACCTTTATTAAGCCCCTACCATGTGCCTGGCACTCTTCTAAGCACTAGGAACACCACAAGAGGCAAAAGATAATCCCTGCCTCCAAGGAGTTAGGGAGACAACAAGAAAGCAAATATGCATAAACCAGCTGTCTGTAGGATCAACAAGAAAGAAGAGGCAAAGCACTAGGACTGAGGTTGGGAAAGAATTCCTCTAGAAGATGAGAATTTTGGGGGACTTAAAGGAGCCAGGGAAGGCAACAGGTGTAGATGAAGGGAGGACATTCCATGCAAGGCAGACAGCTGAGAAAATGCCTGGAGCTTTGTTTGTGAAACAGCCTGGCGGTCAGTATCACTGAACTGAAGGATGCATTCCAGGGAAAAGGTATAAGAAAACTGGAAAGGTAGGAGGGGACTAGGTTATGGAGGGAAATTGGCTGCATGGATAGATTCAGCTGGGGGGTTGGTTAGTTGCATAAAACTGTTTGATATGGAATTGGTTGGATGGGTGAGTAGACTATGTTAATTCATGAGAAGGAGACATATATTCCAGCTATATATTCCAGGATATCATGGAAGACTTTCTGGAAGAGATAATGTCCTGGCTGAGCCTTGGAAAATGGATACAAAGTCTAGGAGGTCTTTCCCTTGGGAGACGGGGCTATATCTTCTCTTTGGGCCCCAAGCTCCCACGCATTTTTCAGTAGCTACCTGGCATCAGTCTATGGACACAGTTGAACTGTTCCCCATCCCAGGCCTTGGGTCAGGTAATTTATTCAAATTCAGGGTGTCCACAGGCCTGCCTTCTACCCACACTGTGGGAGCAACTCAGATTGCTGAATGGATAGAGAAAACAGCATCTCAGGTTTCTTTGAAGCCTAAAGAATGCCTTGCCTCCAACACCTTTTCCAAAGGTCAGGATGCTCATGTTGTAGAATCAAATATTGAGCACAGAGAAGTAAATTTAGGCAGACAGGGAATGGACAATGGGTTTAGAACTCGAAGCCTAGTCTTCTGAGAATACACATCATTACTACAAAGTTTTAAAGCTCATTCCAGCTTTGACATCGCCTGTTCTAAGCTCTTTTCCAGTTCTGACATCCTCCATTCAGCTTCCAAAGTGATTTTCCTAAGGTATAGGTCTGACCATGCTTCCTTTCTCTTCGATAAACTCTGGAGGCTCCCTAGACCTACTTACAAACACTTTCCAAACTGGCCCCTTCCAACTTCTCTAGTCTTCTTACATCTTACCCCTTCTCCCCATACTCAGCCTAGTTACTGCTCCTCCATGCAGAAGTGACTTCATCCCATCCCCTATTTTCCAACATATTTTCCCCACATCACTCCCACATTTGTTTATATTTAACCTCTCCCATCAAATAGCTAGGTCCCTACTCCTGGAAACATGCCCCTATCTCTCTAATCCTCAAAAAATCCGTCACATTAGAGATCAGTCCTCATGATCATGGCCCGCCTCTCCTGCCTTTTGTGGCTGAACCCGCTCGATCATTTGCAATAGGTGCCTCGACTTCCTCTCCCTTATTCTCTTCTTCACTCTCTATAGTCTGGCTTTTAACTTCCTCCTTCAGCCAAAACTGCCCTCTCCAGAATTACCAATGGCCTCTTAATGGCCAGGTCAATGGACCTTTCTTAATCCTTATCCTTCTTGACCTCTCCAAAGACTCTGACACTGCTGATCGCCCTCTCTTCAATGCTCTCTTCTCTCTAGGTTTTCATGGCATTACTCTCTCCTAGTTCCCTTGCCACTCTTCTAAGCCTCCTATCTGGATTTTCATCCAGGTCACACCCAGTGACTATGGATGTTCCCAGGCTTGGTGCTGGGCCCTCTCCCCCTCTTCTCTGCTCTTCTTTTTCCTCTTCTCTCCTTTTCTCTTCTTTTATTTTCTTTCTACACTATTGTATTTGAGGATCTCACCAGCTCCCATGGATTCAATCAACATTTCTAGAGTGACAATTCTCCAATCTACTGATCTAGGCCCAACCTCGGCTAACCTCCAATCCTGCATCTCTAATTTTTTATTAGACACCTTGATCTAGATGTGCAATAGGCATCTTAAACTCAACATGTCCAAAATGGAATTCATTATCTTGCCCCCCAAAACCTCCCCCTTCTAAACTTCCCTATTACTGTTGAAGGCAACACCATCCTCCCAGTCCCTCAGGCTTAAGACATAGGCAACATTCTCAGCATTCACTCTCCCCATAGTCAATCTATTTCTAACACTTAGTGGTTTTACCTTTGTAACATCTCTCTAATGCGCCCCCTTCTCTCCTCTGACATTGCCCCCCCCCAGGGCAGCTCCTCATCATGTTACACCTGGATTCCTTAACTAGCCTGTGACTGGGTCTGCCTGCCTCAGAACTCTACCCTCCAACTTATCCTCCATTCAGCCATTCCTAAAGAACAGGTGTGACCATGTCACCCCTCTACTCAGTAAACTCCAGAGGCTCCCCGTTGCCTCCAGGAACAATACAAAATGCTCTGCTTGGCATTCAAAGCCCTATCTAACCTGCCCCCTCCTCCCTTTCTTCACTTCCCCTGACATGTTCTCTTGGCTGGTTCAAGTACGAGACACTCCATCTCTTAGCTTCAGGCATTTTCTCTAGCTGTCAGTCATGCCTGGAACACTTTCCTTCCTCCTTTCTGACTCCCTGGCTTCCTTTAAATCCGACCTTTTGCAGGTAGCCATACTCAACCCCTGGATTCCAGTGCCTTCCCTCTATTAATTACTTCCTCTATATCTTGCTCCTATATATGTGTTTGTATACTGTCTGACCTATTAGACTGTAAGCTCCTTGAGGGCAGACACTGTTTTTTGTCTCCTTTTGTATCCCCAGCACTTAACATTGTGCCTGGCACATAGTAGTTTTTTGATTGATTGATTGTCCATGTTGCCACAGCACTCCAATGGCAGAACGAGAAGGACCCTAAGGTTCTTGACTGCCAGCTGGTGCTGCCCGAGTCCATACATGTTTATTTTGTCCATGATGCTTTGTGTGATGCTTCCATCAAACTCCATTAGTAATATCACTCATTCTGTTAATAGGTTGTTTTTTTTTGCTAGGAGCAGCACGTCTGCTCCATTTGCCAGCTTGGCTGCTCTTTTCCACGGGTTCTTTTCTGACATGTCTTGCAGCATCTTTGTCTCCTTCTTCTCCACTTTGTCATCATCATCATCATCACCACATGTCCTGGTCTGTTTTCTGACCTGATCCCTCTGCTTTCCCTAGATATGCCTTGGACTGAGGGCCTAAGCATGGGGCAGGGCACACACCAGACCTTCCCCAAAGCCCTGACATTGTCCGCTCTGAGAAAGAAAGCTGAGCCTATGGAGAGAGTGAGTCCCCAGCCCTCCGGCAGGCCTTCTCCTAACAGATCTCTGGACCATCTGTGAGTTTTCTCTGTGAACACCCTCAGAGCTATCATGCCCAGAAAACTGGCAGCCAGAAGAGGAAACAAACAGGCAGACCTGGGCAGCTTCAAGCTGCTCCTTTATTCTCTAGGAAGAGACAGAGAGAGACACAAAGAGAGGAGACAGGGAGAAAGACAGAGATGGGAAGAGAGAGGAGGGAGGGAGAGAAGAGAAGGGGAGAGAAGAGAAGAGGAGGAGATGGGAGGGGAGGGGAGGGGGAAAGAGAAAACAGTGGAGAAAGGCCTGACATGATGAGGTGACTATCAGAGGCAGGGTGATGTGGGTAGAATGGGGCCCCCAGTGTTGGGGAGGGTGATAACAGAGATTTGAGTTTCAGTTCAACACAAGCAGTGTTACTGGCTCTAAAGAAACATAAGAGGATCTTCCCAAGGGCAATGGGGAGGTGTGGGAAGGCTGTGATGAATTAAGGTGAGACAATATTGAGGTTTCTTATCATAGAAATTTGCCATGCGGGGACAGACTGACTGACCAGAAGACATCCACTGTCCCATAGAAGGAAGCCCCCCTGGAACGGAGCCAGAAGATCTGGCCCTCAGTCCCACTGGGCTATGGTTTAGCTATGTCACTGTGTCCAAAGTGCTTTGTAATTTGAAAAGTATGTTTCCCAAAATGTCAATGACCAATCATTGTTATTGTTACAAACAGACCTGGTTTCAAATCCAGACTCAGACTCTTGCCATCTGTGTAGCCCTGAGAAATTTACTTCCCCTCCCATCAAAATGAGTGGGGTAGACTCAATGGCCCCTAAAGTCTTTTCCTGTTGTAGATCTGGTCACCTTCCAGAAGAAGCCCTTGCCCTTTTAAAAAGCCCTTAGTCCCATCCAGGGTGAGACTTTTTTTCTAGTGCCAATAATTGGAGTTCACCATCATCCTCCCTCTAGAAGCATCTCTGCCCAACCCTCCTCACTTCCTTGGCTTGTATCTCTGTCCTTTTAAATGTGACCGACCCTGTTCCTAAATTTTAGCCCTTCCCCCACCTGAGTCCTCCTCTAGAGAAAAGGTGGGCTCTCAAGAGAGAACCCAAGCTGAGGTGGGCCCTTCCCAGTGGAGGAGTCTCTGAGAATAGCGTGGGGATGATGGATGGTGAGAACCAGCCTGACTTTGTTTAAACAGGAAACAGGGGAATGGTTCCTTCAGCCATAGTGACTCCTGAAGCAGAACACATTTGTGGGGCTATCTATCTCTGTGAAAACTTGGACCCCAAAAGAGCAGAAGTATCCTCCCTGCCCCCCCAAGTCCTCCATTCCAACCAGACTGTTTTTCACATGCCCAGCACAGTTCCCCTTTCCCAGTCCTGGAGCCACACCTCTGCTCAAGCTTATTTCTATCTGGTATACCCTGATCTCCCCTGCTGACCTATTCAAGGTTCCCATTCTCTGAGGCCTGATCCAAGCCCTTCCTTCTCCAGGAAACCTGCCCTTACCACCCCAGCCCATTGTGAGTGAGCCCTCCTGAAAACCTGCCTCCAACTTAGGGTCACATTTACCTCTGGGCTGACTCATCTTCTTAAAGATCTGCTTCTTGTTAGTGTGGTCAGTGAGATTCAAACATCCTACAGGGCAGGGATTGTGACTGGAGTATCACAGAAAGCCAGAGAAGAGAGCCTTCAAATACCAGAATGTGAAAACCATAATGTCTGGACCTTAGAACATAGAATGTCAGAACTCGGTAAGATCTGAGAACATACAACACAGAATGTCAGTGTCCAAAAGGATCTTCACACGACAGAATGTCCCACCTAGAATCAATAGATCAGCCTGCATTTATTAAGTGCTTGCTGTATGCCAAGCATTGTGATCAGTGCTGGGAAAACAGACAGCAAGAGCAGGCACTGCCTGAAGAAGTCCATTCTAATAGGGAAGACAGCATGAACAAATCCAAGCCTTGATATGAATAAATGTTGAGTAGATGGGAGGTAACCTTGAGGGGCTGGCACCAGTGCCTGGCAGGCCTTTGGGAGGAGGTGCTCTAGGAGCTGGATCTTAAAGGAAGTCCCAGAATCCAAGAGCTGGAGATTTGGAGCATGGACAAGGGAGGTGGAGTGGCCTGTTCGAAGGAACAACAAGGGGGACCTAAAATCTAACTTTTATGCAGGGAATTACAATAAGTCAACTGGACAGGTGAGAAGGGGCCAAGTTGTAAAGAACTTTAAATTCCTAACAGCGGATTTTCTCTTTGATTTCACCAGTAATAGGGAGCCATCGCAGTTTGCGGGGTAACATGGTCAGAACCACATTTTAGGAAAACCACTTTGGCAGCTGAGTGGAAGGATGGTTTGCAATGGAGACAGACTTGAAGGAGGGAGGCCAGTTAGAAGGCCATGCTGGAAGTGATATACAGGCCAGTGGCTTTGTAAGTGGGAAGAAAGCTACTCCTGTGAGAGATATAGAGAAAGAAATGAAAATATTTGGCCAGTGATTAGATCTAATGGTGAGTGAGAGTGAGTGTTGAGAATGATTCAGAAGTTTGGAGCTTGGCAGCCTGGGAGGGTCATAGTGCCCTCCACAGTGATCTTTTTGGGGCATATTGAGTTTGAGAGGCCTTTGAAACATCCATTTTGAAGAAGCTAGACCTACGTGCTGAGGCATAAGCTCTGCTGATCTCCAGCTGCCTGTTAGACATCTGCAAGTGGATGGCCAGTAAACATCTTCAGTTCTACACGTCCACAATGGAATTCATTCTCTTTCTCCCCCCAAGTCCCTCCCTTCCTTGTGGACTATGGCTGAAGGCTACCACCGTCCTCTCGTCCCCTAGGCTCTGAACCCAGGTGTCATCCTGTTCTCCATGAGCCATTTTCTCACCCTCTTACCCCGCTATCCAGTCTCTTGATAAGGTCTGTTGATTTTCATAACACCAACAAAATCCATACCCTTCTCTTCTCTGGCACAGCCATCAGCCTGGTGCAGGCTCTTATTGCTCATACCTAGATGACCACAATGGCCATCTGGTTGGCAAATCTCTCACTATTCTAGCCAATCTTCCATTCAGTTGTCAAAGTAATCTTCCTAAAAGTGTAGATCTGATAGTGTCACCACTATCCACACTCAAGAAACTCCAGTGCCCCCCTATTACCTCCCGATCAAATATAAAATCCTATCTGATGCCCAAAGTCCTCCATAACCAGCCCCCTCCTCTCTTTACAATCTTCTTACACCTTACTCCCTAGCCAGCACTACCCCCTCCTCTTCAATCTGATGCCACCAGCCTCTGGGCTGTTCCTCCCACAAGACTCTCTATCTCCCAGCTCTGAGCATTTTCTCTGGCTGTTCCCCATGCCTGGAATTCCCTCTTTGCTTGTCTCCACCTAATGATATCCCTGGATTCCTTCAAATTCCAGCAAAAACCCCACCTTCTAGAGGAAGCCTTTCCTGGTCCTGTTTAATTCTTACACTTTCCCTCTGGTGATTATTGCCAGTTTTTCCCACCTATAGCTTGCTTGAATTTTCATTATGTATTTTCATGTTGTCTCCCCCGTTAGACTGGGAGCCCCTTGAAAGCAGACCCAGCACTTAACCCAGGGCTTGGCACACAGTAGGTGCTTAGTAAAAATTTCCTGACTGACTGGTGTAGGACTAGAGTTCAGGAAGGTGATGAGCTGCATAAATCAGCATAGGAGTCACTGGCATTGTGATGCCCATGGAGCATCCCCAAGTGTGACAGCCAAGGAGTAGAGGAGGGGAAGGCCCAGGATGGAGTCCTAGAAGCACTTAGAGTCAAGGTCCAGCATCCCAGACTGAGGAGGAGCAACCAGGGAGGTAGTAGGCAAACAAGAGAGGGCAGAGTCACCAGAACGAGAACTCGGGAGGACAAGGCCAGGGTGTCAAAGGCTTCAGAGGCCACTAGATGGGGCCTTTATCCAGAGCTGGAAGAGCTCCAAGGGGACATCTCCCTTGGAGCTCTTCCAGATTTTACACAGCAGGAAACTGAGTTCCAGCATCACAACAGGTGGGAGGTAGCTGGTGAGGACACCTCTTCAACACCAGTCATAAAAGTGGGGTGGGAGGTCTGGAGGAAAACTGTAAACTAGAACAGAGAATGTCAGGACTGGGAGGGGCCTTAGAACAGGGGATATCAGAGCTTCAAGGAGCCTTAGAGATACTCTGGGCCAAAAGTCCTGCACTGAGGTGCTCCCCTCTGCCTTTCCCTCAGTGTCCAACATGCCACTTTTCTTGAAGACAAGGTGTTTGGTGACTGCTTTTCTCTGCATGTGTGTGTATGTGTGTTTGTGCCCCCACAACTGGGACAGCCCCTTGAAGTCAGCCTTGTTCCCCACTGCTGGTGTCCTAGGAAGTGATGATGGTGGGGAGGAGGGGTCAGGAGAACCTGCCTAGGAAAGCCTGCAGTGTCCCTCCCCCGCCTTAGCTTCTCAGCACCCTGGGAAAGGAGAGCAGCCAGTGGCCCTCATGCATAGGATACACTCTGTAAATATTTGTTGAATGAAAACTCAAATTGGCTGGAAATACTTAAGAGCTGGACAAGGGCCCAGAATATTGACTCCTGAGCCCTGGCTGGGTAGAGGCAGCAGGGCAGGCTCTCTACTGGAACAGGCCCCTCTGTCAAGATGGTCATGGTGTATGTGACCCTGACCAGTCTTACTCTCTGGGCCTCAGTTTCCTCATGTACAAAATGAGAGAGTCTGGACTCAGGAATGTAGTAGGTCTGTGCCAACCCCATATGTATGGGAAAGAAGCAAGTCAGGCATCCAAGAGGGAGGGGCTGCCAGGTGCCAGCTTCTCCCCCTTCAGCTTTGGGGTACAACTTTACTGGTCACCAAGGGGCTGGAGGCAGGAAGGAGGCTTTGCTCACTGTTCTCCCTTCACTAAATCACAGAGTGTGGAAAGCCCCCCCCCCAAACCCCAATAGCTTTGTTTCCTCAAAGTGGTTACGGATAGGGATATCCCAAAGAAAGACTGCCCTTTTCCTGAACCCCCAGAATCTCAGGGGAGGCTGTGGGTATTAGGGCTGGTTTGTGCCCCACCCTCAGGCACCTCATTCCTGGACAGTTTTAGGGAAGCTGAGTCACAGCATTATAGATTTAAAGTTGGAGGGGATTATAAAAGTCATCTAGTGCAAACCCCTAGGTTTGCCTATGGAGAAACTGAGGGCCAGGGAGCAGGACTTGCCCAGGGTTCAGAAGTCAAGATAATGAAACAGGTGGGATTCGAATTCAGCTCCTGGATTCTCAATGCTACACTCTTTCCAATAGCCCAGGAAAGGTACAGGGAGCCAAGAAAGAAGTCTAGACTGGAGGGGGAAGATCGGGTTCTTTGGCCAGCCGGTCTCTCACTGATCTCGGCCCTCTGCGGCCGAGGTGCCCCTCCCAGACACGGGGTTGGGGGAGAATTCTAGGATCTCCATCTCCATCAGCCCGGCCTAGACTTGAGAAGGAAGATGGAGAGAGGAATAATGGTGGGGGGAGAGGCCAGCTTCGCCCCCCGCCCAGGTGGAGGTGGGAGGTGGGAGGGGTTGGGGAATGGGCGAAGGGAGAGTGGGTTCTCGCCCCAACCTGAGGCGGCTTGGGCGCAGGCTCGGGGCCAACCGCGGGTCCCCAGGAGGTGAGTGAGCCCCGGGGGGGCCCAGCCCGCCTGGCTGCCTCCTCCCCGCTGGCCTCCGGGATCCTCCCCCCTCCCCTCCCCCACAGTTCTGTGGGCCTGGCCCGCGGGTTTTCTGACTGTCTGACCGTCTGTCTGTCTGCCCGCCCGTCCGCCGGTCTGCCTGCCTGCTTGCCTGGCTTTTTTTTCCCTCTTTTTCCGCAGCCGCGTTTCCTCCCCCCCCCCCCCCATCTCACTCCTTCCACCTCCCTTCTCCCTTCTTCCCCTCCCCCTTCTCCCTTCCTCCTCCTCCTCCTCCCTCCCTCCTTTTCCCCTTCCCCCTTCTCCCTCATTTCCCCCCACCCTCCAGTCTGGAGGAGGTCCGATCTCTGGGTCCCGGCGCCCTCCCCCACCCCCGGCCCTGGTCAGCCGCACTGCCCGGGAAGGGGGTCGCGGTTGGGGAGCTGGGATCTCCCCGACCGCAGGGCTGGAGGGCAGGCGGCCGAGCCGGGAAGGCATCCCCTCTGGGGTTCTACCTCTCCTTTGGAGTGGCCCAGAGCTCCCAGCGTGGGGTGGGGGGGGATTGCGAGTCTGAACAGAGTCCGGGGGGATCAGGGTGGGGGCCTGAGGGGGCAGAGTGTGCGGGGGAGCAGGAGATGGAGAGAAAGAGAGACTGAGGGGGTGAGAGAATGGAAGAAATACACAGAGAAGGAGGGACAAGGGAGACACACGCGCGCACACGCACACACACACACACACGCACACAGAAGCAGAGAGACCGAGCGAGAGCAGGTTCCTAAAGGGAAGTCAGTCCACTATCCCACGGGCTGGCTACCTCTGACCTTTTCCGCAAAGAGGCAGCTGCAGGGGAGCCAGACGATAGCCCTCCTCCTCCTCTTCCTCCTCCTCCTCCTCCGTCCTCCCTTCTCCCCCTCCTTCCCATCTTCCTCTCTCCCTCCCCCCTTTCCCCCCCCTTCTTCCCCCTCCTCCCTCCTCCTTCCCCTTTATCTCCTACCACCCCCTCCCTCCTGTCCTTCCTCCCTCCCTCCTCCCCCGTCCCCAAAGCGCCTGCATCCATCCCCTCTCCGCACCAGACTTGTGCCTCTTCCCCTGCCCTGCCTGATGCTCCGGGTGCCGGGGGCGTGCCAGTGGATGGGGGTCTCAAGGTAGGCTGACTTCTCGGAATGATCGAGTGTGCTTGCGTGCAGTGGTCAGTGTGTGCATGCGGTGCGTAAAGGAGGGAGCGGAGGCCAAGTCCCGGCCCCTCCCATCTTTCTAATCTGCACCTGACTGTTCAGGCCCTGGCTGGCCGGGCCGGCGAGGACCCCTCTGCCTCGCCGGCAAAGTTACTTTTCTTTCACTGAGTTCTTAAGACCTCTCACTCCTCCCCCCTTATCTCCTCTGGGCTAAGCCAGTGGTCGCGCGCGCGCGCGCCTGTGTGTGTGTGTGTGTGTGTGTGTGTGTGTGTGTGTGTGTGTGTGCGCGCACCAGCTCCAGCTTGGGGGTGGGGGGGCCCCTTAGCAGCTGCTTCTCCCTTGTCCTCTTTAGGGACTAGACATCAATGCCCAGGGCACTTCGGGGTCTCATAGTTGGCTTCCAGTGATCTGGAAAACTTTTTCCCTCTCCCAGGAGATTTCTAGAATTCATGCATCTTGAGGACTGGCTCTTAGGCTCATGAATCCAAGTAAGCTTTAATCATTCAGACAAATAGCACATAGATTTTCTTTCTATGCTGGGAACCCTGTCCTGTGTCAGCCCTCTTGTGAGTGGGGTTAAGGGGCCCCCATATCCCGAGGCTACTGAAGCTGCTTCAGCATTCACCCTGCCCCGAACTAGTGCCCAGGAGCTGAGAAGGAGCCCCAGCCCTGGAGCCTCTGCCAAATGGGATTTCTGTGGGATGGATGCCTTCTGCCGACACTTGGCTGGACTCCTCCTCAGCCAACAGAGGGGGCTCCACTCTCTGCCCATTTCTAAGGCCCCTTCTTAATTGCTCCAAGCCCCAGCTTGTTAAGTTGTAAACAATTATGAAATTAAACCAGACGAGGAGGAGGAGGAACAAAAAGTAGGCTGAAGTGAATGGGCCGTATTGGGCACAGGCAGATTGAAGAGATGAATAGGGGTGCGAGCCTTGTTAGGAGGGGTCTTCGGGGGCCTACAGGGCAATGCTGCTGCTGA
This sequence comes from Gymnobelideus leadbeateri, assembly GCA_011680675.1. Lineage (NCBI taxonomy): Eukaryota > Metazoa > Chordata > Mammalia > Diprotodontia > Petauridae > Gymnobelideus > Gymnobelideus leadbeateri. The sequence continues at coordinate 63,680 of WOXC01002543.1, forward strand.
GTCTGACCCTTAGCAGCTTTCTGCTCGGCTGGCAGTACACAAAATAAAAGAAACCCAGAGAAATGTGGGGAGGAAGCATCCCAAGGCCTAGTTCCTCCAATAAACTGGTCATCTGCCCCCCCGCCCCAGGGCAGAAACTTTGAAAAGTGGTGTGGGAGCAAGGAAGCCAAAGGAATGGCAGCTGAAGACAGGAGAGGTTCCTTGTGGAAGGGATTTTGAAGAGCCGGCTTTGGGCCATTGTGTGATGGATCAGGTTTTTAAAAAGATGGTAACAACGAGCTATTATATAGAACAGCAGTCTTGGAGGGAGGGCTATGGAGGATGGTCCATGTGTTATAAATTGTGTTTCATGACGCCCGACTCCCTGCAAATGGGCTTCGAATGCAGCAGCCACACACCACTTGGAAAGTCCTCTCCCAGAGCCGATTCTGAGGAAATGCTCCATGTAGGAGAGAGACTGTTTATTGGCCGTACATTAATCGCCTGGTGTCTATTCTCAAATCGATGGATGATTCAGCATCAGTTTGCTGGGCTGACTGATGGGTTTGTCAGAGCTCCGCCGTTGTTCTCTGGGTTTCTTTCATGTTGCCGAGAATTTCCCAGGACCTGGATGGAATGGCAGCTTTGGGATGTGGGTCGACTGGCCATTCCACATGCTTGCTGGTGGTGTGCAATGTGGTCCAGTGGTAAAGGAGCTCCATTTGGAGCTGGAGGACCTGAGTTCAGATTCCAATCTGCCCATTTACATCCTGTATGACCTTGGTCAAGGTGCCTTCCTTCCCTAGGCCTTGGTTCCCTCATGTGTAAAACAGGGGGGGTGTTTGCACCCAAGGACCTTTAAAGTACCTTCCAGTCATAAATCTGTGACCTGGGCAAGCACATGTGAGTGGCAAACACACATAACCATCCAGTTTGTCTGAAGCCATGGATGTGCCAACATCTGAAGGTCAAGCATGTTTCTGGAAGGTACATGTGACCATACAAGTTTTTAGAAATGTACTTGACCAACCATAATTGTCTGAATCTTCACCAAGTCATTTACAGGTTACATCCATGGGCTTGTAATGGAATTGAAATTGTTTGGGGTCTACAGTGCTTTGCCTAGAGGGTGGATGTTAAAAGAACATCAGTTTTAAATTTCTTCTAATGTCCATGGGATATAGCTGGCCTCTTCACTTGAAGAAATGATTTACTGCATTCTGAACTTGAAGCGCCATTGACAGAAACCCTAGCCTAGTGTGGACAGTGCCGGCTTCTGTGCTCTCCCTGGGTAGGCAGAGGCATGCTCCCCACCATTCTGCTGAGGAGCCCCATGGAAGGGCATTTTTGGTGGCCACAGCCTGGATTCCGGTTGAGGAAAGCAGGGATTCTCTGCAAAAGCCACCAGAAAGCCCAATTTCTTTTAATCTATTCGAATGATTGCAGGTTCCTGATTTCAGAAATGGGAAGTGATCGTTAAGAACAAGCAAAGAAAATTAATCAGTTCAGCAGACCCAGATCATCCAAGTGAATATTCTGAAAACAAAATCCTAGGCAATTAGCATGTCTGGGTTGATTCTTTCAAACTCTGAGTGGAGAGCTTTAAAGGGTGAGATTTCAGCTTTATCCTCAGATTGTCTCTGCCTTGTTCCGATGACAATGTGACATTTTCCACCCTGCTTCTGGGAGCCAGAAAAGAGTCTTCATCCTCTTTCCTTCTTCAAGGATATTCCATCCATTTAGCTAGGGAAGCATTTCTGTTTCTCAGTGAGTAATTGACTCTGTGCCTCCCAGAATACACTGGCTGTCCCAGGACTCTCTTTCTACCTTCTATCAAGCAGATGGCAGTGCCCAAATCACTGGAGATGTCCCCTATAGGGTCTGAAAGCACCACCCTCTGGCTGAAATGATGCCCAGTGTATTGTGAGCACCATGTCAGCAGCAAATGGCTGGGCTCCCACTCTCTGTGTAGACTTGGTCCAAATCCCCTGCAGTTGGGTCGGCCAGGAGGTGGGCAACAGGAGAGTGAACCTACTAATTAGAGATAGACACTTTCTCTTGGGTTCAAGCCAAGCAGAAATGTGAAGGGGAGGAATGCCATCACCCCCTACTCTGGCCTCTGATTCTGAGAATGGGGTGAGTAGATAGTTAATTTGATCAATGTGGAAATTGTCAAGTTGGTTAGAAGAGGCCAGATCCAGTCTCAGAGTTCATTATCAGAGGCTGCTAGAAAAAAATATCACTTTATTTTGATTTTTATCAACATGACAAAGCTCAGTTACACTGAAGTAATTCTAAAAATCACAGCATTGTGGAATGTCAGGATTGGGATGGAGCCTTAGAACAGAGGATATTGGTATGGAGGGGCCTTGCAAAATGAGAATTCAGATCAGAGAGGGAACTTTCAAACATGGAATGTCCTGTCTGAGAGGGACTTTAGGAAAGAGTCTCTGAGCTAAAATAGTAAACCTGGGACTGATGTTAAAGCAAGAACAAGGCGCATTGAGCTGGGAGAAGCTTGAGACAGCGTCTCGTCCATTTCTTTCACTTTACAAAGAAGGAAACTGAGACCAAGAGGGCTGGAGTGCTTAGGGAGCCAAGGTTAGCATATGGCAGTGTTGGGCCTGGAACCCAGGTGTCTCTGCTCCCCAGCCTGAGTCCTTTCCACCTTACTGCACAGTTTCTCAGGTCAATTTATACAACCGTTTAAAAAGGAAAGAAAAAAGTAACTTTTGCTTCTCTTCTTTGGTCTCGAAGGAGAGTGATGCACTTGCTTATTGGGCTCAGGGTGGGAGCAGGGGAATTTTTTTTTTTAATCATCTCTTATAAGACTTTTCTCAGGCTGAACCCAGCGAACCTAGTTCCTGGAAGCCGGCCATCAATCAAAGGTGGAAGCAGGAACAATGAAAGCCCCCAAACGAGCACAGCAAAGGACTGGCATTCGGTCCAAAGTAAAAAATGCAGCACGTCCCTTTGCCCCTGGGCAGCATCTGAAAGTTCTTTTACCAAGGGGTCCCATGGGGACCTTGTCCTTATTGGTGCAGGAGTGCTGATGTGGGCCTCTGGAATTTCAGCAACACCCCAGTTAATTCCAGCATTCTGTAGAGGTCTGTGCTGGCCCTGGAAATTCCAAACAGGCAGGCCTTTTCCTCTCCACCTAATTCCTTATCGTGTTCAAAGGGTGTTGATGAATGTAGATAGTAAAATATATTGGCTGGGATACCTGAGGGTGTGGGAGCTCCTTTCTCCTTTCTTCTCCCAAAGAGTATCTTAAGTGTGTGGAGGGGGTAAAGGGCCCCTTTGGAGCCCAGCAGGCCCAGTTGTTGGGATGGGAACACGGTCTGCCTTTGTAGGCACAGCAGCCGATCAAGCACATTTTGGTGGCCTAAATGTTCAATTCCGCTTCTTTTTCTTTTTAGAAGAGGGCTGGAATGGCACTGTGCCGGCCTCCAACTTGGGTGTCAGAGCCATCACATGGCCTTGGTGACAGCTGCTGGTGCTGTTTTTGCATGAGAGCTGGGACTTCTCCGTGACTTTCCGGGGTCCTATTTTGCTTTTCATGCAACACATCGGTGGGGAAATGTTTATACTTAGAGACATTTTTTCCCTACAAGATGTTAAAAATTAAAACGTTACATTCAAATAATTACTTCTCACCTTTTTTTATTTTTGCTATGAAAAATAAGATTGATTGTCTCTAAATCAGTGATGTCAAACTCAGCTTCTCCAAAGTGTTCATTATCTCTACCCACCCCTTTACCTCTTTTATCCCAGTTTTATGCTGGTTCCCCCCAGAATAGCCCCAGAGAAGCCCTACTATTCTGGGTTCCAGCAGTCTACTTAAAGCCCAAAAGGGGCCCTTGGCCAATGAGTTTTTGATAAACTGGAATACAAAAAGCCTATATGGTCTGCTCTAAGTATGTCCCAAACTCCCATTAATGTGGCTTGGGATTTGATACACACGTGCAAAGAAGAATATTTCTCAGGCTACCTCTATTTATGCATCTCCCTAATATCTCCATGTGCACACTCACCAGTATGTGTTTTAATGTATCCAAGCAGACTAAATGCACCCACAATTCATTTTGAAGAGGAATGTAGTGTGAATGCCTTATTTAAAAAAATAGGATGCAGTCTATAGCGGAGGACAAGCCATGCGTTCAGTATTATTTGTGTAATAGACTATATGCCAGGGAAATCAGGACGCACCAAGGGTAATGATAATTTATGGCTCTCAGCCCCACTGGCTCAAAGCCTTTCCACATGGGAATGCCGATACTTTTATGTAACTTTTTTCTCAAATGACTTTAACATATAGAAAGCGCTTTGTAAGCCGCAGGGTTGGAGGAAGACTGTTACTTTCGTCGACATTACTATTTCTGGTGGGCCATTTGGTTTGTTGGACGTGCTTTTAGAGAGGCAAAGACTGGGCAGGCGAAGGTATCTCAGGTTAGTCTGGGGTCCCCATAGGAAAACAGGGGCACAAGGGAGAAGCTGGTGTGGGCCAGAGGACCTGACCCCCACTAATCGGGATGCTCAGCATTCTGAAGGAAATGTGCAAAACTGGAGAAAGAGAAAGGCAGAAACCTTTTTTTTCCTTTTTGCTTGTCTGTTGGGAGTGGGGTGGTCAGGGAATTAGAAAGGGTAATTTAAAATCATGTGGGCATAATTCAAAGTGTGTCTCACTAAAAGGTTTTTAAGTGGTAAATGCTTTGGAGGCAGTTGGGATAGCTTGCTTTGTTTTTTCTTTTTTAAGGAAGAGTTGTCTGATTTCCATTGGGTTTGGGAGTGCTTTTTCCCCAGCTTGCTGAGTGGATCCCTGGTTTGGGCACAATTACTGGTTCGGGTTCAGCCATCAGAGTGGTGTGACCTCAAGTGAGGTCTCCTAATTTAGAAAAGCATCTAGTGGGAAAATCGGCTTATTAAGGTTCTTTCCAGCTCTCATGAGCCAGTGAATGGCAGAAGCCGGCATTGGTTTCCCTGGAAAACTGCCGAATAATGATGCTGCTGCTGCTGCTGCTGCTGATATAATAGTGTGTTTGATTTTCACAGCAACCCCAGGGTAGGGGTAGGAAATAGGTGCTATTGTGGCTCTCATTTCACAGTAGACAGAGTGTAAGTGACTTGTCCAGGGTCACACAGCTATTAAAGTGTCTGGGGCAGAATTTGAAGATTAGTGGGCATTTGTATGGCGCCATAAGATTTGCAAAGTGATTTTTCAGATATTGCTCCATTTGATGGAATGTCAGAGCTAGGAGCTAGGAGATTTCCTGCCCCTTCTCTGCCCATCCCACCTGCCCAGCAGCCTCAAGAGCAAGGCTGTGCAGAGCTTACCAGCTCCATTATACAGATGAAGAAACCGAGGCTCCAAGAGTGCAGTGACTTGCTCAAGGTCGCACAGCTAACCCTAGGACCTGGCTCTCCCCCATCCCATGGCAGGGTTTTCCCACTCCCTGCATCCCCATGGGTGGTGGCCCATCACAATAGCAGTTTATCTCTTGGGACCATTTCCCCTAAGGCTGATGAACCACAAACTTGGCCAGCACAGACTTCACAGACCCAGGAGGATTTCGTTATCGGCCACTACCTCCACCTGGCACAGACTGCACACAGTGGGAGAGCTGAGAGCTGTGGAAGGGTCCTGGAGTGAGAGGCAGAGGGCCTGGGGCAGCATGCTGTGTGACCTTGGGCCAGTGCCTTCTCCTCTCTAGGACTGTGTAAGATGAGGAGGCCGAAGGCACTTCAGGGCCTCTGACACAAGTGGATGTCACAGTTGATGGTCAAGACTGAGTGTGACCAAAGACTTAGGTTCCCATGGCCAGCTTTCCAAATTCAGCTCAGATTTGTCCTCTGGGACAGATGTTATCCACCCATGGTCCCCACATAACTAATCCAGAGAAAGCCAAACGAACGGAAGGGGTTAAGACAAGAGAGTGATTCCAATAGATTTTCATGCACTTTTTAAAGTTTTACTGACACTTACTTGCTGATATCCTCTCTCCCTCTCCCCCATTGAGCCCTGGCTGGTGCCAAAGTAAAGCTGGGGAGCCCTGCCCTCCCCTCAACACCCCACACCCGGAGGTCCTGAGTCTGCACCGAGGGGGGTCACTGGTCTCCACAGCCACAGCTGATCACTGCTCTTCATCGGAATTCTACTGCCTTTGGCTTTGTTTTCATTTACACCATTGTCCTTCTCTCTGTCTATTGTTCTCCTGTCTCAGCTTTCTTCCCTCCAACAATTTATCCAAATCTTCTCGTGATGAACATGAATTTGAGTGACTTTGGAGATTTTTCGATGAATGGAGGAAGCACAGACATGGTGGCTGTTGGGGGAGAGGGCTAGAAAGCCAGCCCCCACCAGCCTTTTCTCCTCGTCTGTGAAATCTCTGCAATCCATCCCTTTGGCTGGCTCCATCACATTTCCACAGATTGCAAATAAGTCGTCTCCCAGACCTGAGCAAACAGCATCTCCCGATAACTGCTCTGTATGAAATAGCTTCTGCTTTTCTCTAGAAAACAGCCCGGCTTTGCTGCTCTGCACTATGCCTATGATGCCCACATG
>WOXC01002544.1:0-102380 GCA_011680675.1 Gymnobelideus leadbeateri
CTTGAGAATTTCTTGAAGGGTGATTTCTAGGTTCTTTCCTTGATCATGGCTTTCAGGTAGTCCAATAATTTTTAAATTGTCTCTCCTGGATCTATCCTCCAGGTCAGTGGTTTTTCCCATGAGATATTTCACATTGCCTTCTAATCTTTCATTTGTTTGGATCTGCTTAACAGCATCTTGATTTCTCATAAAGTCACTAGCTTCCATTTGCTCCAGTCTAACTCTGAAGGCATGAATCTCCTCAGTGAACTTTTGAGATTCTTTTTCCATCTGGCAAATTCGACTTTTTAAGGCATTCTTCTCCTCATTGCCCTTTTGGACCTCCTTTGCCATTTGAGTCAGTCTATTTTTTAAGGTGTTGTTTTCCTCAGTCAGGCTGTTGACCCTCATTTCATACTTTTCCTGTATCCTTCTCATTTCTCTTTCTAATTTTTCCTCCACTTCTCTTATTTGATTTTTAAAGTCCTTATTAAGGTCCTCTATGGCCTGCAACCCGCTCATGTTTTCCCCTGGGGCTTTTGGAGCAGGACTTCTGACCTCACAGTCCTTTTCCCGCTCTATGCCCCCAAAATAGGAGTCTAGGGTTGCATTTTTCTGTTTCCTTTGCCTTGGCATGTTGCCACTTAATTACTTGACTTTTGGGCTTGTTGCCACACTATGGCTTTAAGGCCAGATAGAGGAATTTTCGTCCCGAACGTGTGGGGGGCAACTTCCGTTTCTGGCAAGCTGTAAACCCACCCACGACTTCCACCCTAGATCACAGTCCAGATCCAGGGAGGTTAAAGCAAGAGCGATTACCCCCCAAGACTGATCACTGGATCTCCCCACGATTTGTAGGCTGGGAGCCGGAGCTGCCTCTGAAAACTACAAAATGGCGTGTCTCCTCAGTGGCTTCTAGCCCCCAGGGGAGGGAGCTGACGCATTCCCCAAATACAGGTCCCAAAGTCCATAGGACACTAACCTCTTACTTTGTCCTAGGCATGTCTATGTTGATAATTCTGGAGTCGCCACAGCTCCTGGTGTTCTGGGGTTCCTCCAGCCGGCTGCTGGCCCTGCCGCCCTGGGGCTAAAACCTCGGCTCACGCGGACCTGGGCTTGGCTCGGCTCCTGCGATCTGCGCTCTGCGCACTGCCAGGTCCCAGACCTCTGCGCTGGTCCTTCCTGCAGGGCTGCTGGGCTGTCCTCAGCGGGAGGTTAGCTTCTCTGTGTTGTTCTGTGGGTGCTGGGGCTCCAGAAGTGGTTCAGAGTCCCCTTTTACATAGTTTGGGGGGAATCTGGGGGCAGAGAGGCTTGGAGGAGCTGTTTCTACTCTGCCATCTTGGCTCCGCCCAATACCGTCTTGAGATTTTCTTGGCAAAGATACTAGAGCAGTTTGCCATTTCCTTCTCCAGCTCATTTTACAGATGAGGAAACTGAGGCAAACAGGGTTAAGTGACTTGCCCAGGCTCATACAGCTAGTAAGTATCTGAGGTCACATTTCAACTTAGGATGATGGTCTTCCTGACTCCAGGCCCAGCTCTCTGTTCTCTGCACCACCTAGTTGCCCCAGGTTCTGGGCTGGACAGTCCTAAATATAAAGATAAAACTGTGACTGTCTCTTCTCTCAAACAGTTTACATTTTATTTAGAGTTACAATCTACACACAAAGAAGTTCAAAAACCATGCAAAGAACTACAAAGTACTTTGGAGAGGAAGAGAGCAGTGACTGAGAGTGTCTTTGAGGGATGTAGGAAATCCTAAAAAAAGACAGAGGAGGGGAGGAAGTCCACGCTTGTAAAAAAGGCCATGGAGGCATCAGAAGGATTACCCTGTATGGGGAACAGTTGGTAGGCCAGTTTGGTGGTAAATGAGGTATTCAAAGGGAGGAAAGCAGAAATGATCAAGGAGCCTGGAATTCTCTTTCCTGTTTGTGGGTAAATCACTTCCCTTTCTCTGGACCTCAATTTCCTCTTCCATAAAAGTAAATGGAATTGGACTGAATGAACTGTAGCATCTGTCCTGGTTTTAATATTCTACCTATGTCTAACATGGGGAATCCTGGGGCAGCTAGGGGGTGCAGTGGATAGAGTGCTGCTCCTGGAGTCAGGAGGATCTCAGATACTTACTGGCTGTATGATCCTAGGTAAGTTATTTAACCAGGATTACCTAAAAAAATAAAGTAAAATGTGAAATCCCCCCATTTTTGGTACCACATCTCCTGTTTTGATGTCTCCCCTGATTCTTCTCACCCTTACCTCACTTCCAAGAACCCCTGATGTCCTTGGCATGGGGTAATAGTGGAAAGAATGATGGAGTCTGAAGACCTGTTCTGCCACTCAGTGACCTTGGGCAAGTTAGGACTTCTCTGAACCTCATCTGTAGAATGAGGGAGTTTAATGAGCTGATCCTGAGATCACTTCCATCCCTAATTTTCTCTAGGTTGCAGGGGGACCAGCTCTGCTCTTGGAGTTCAGAGGATCTGGACTTGAGTTTAACTCTATTGCTAGATCAGTGGGGTGACACAGGACAAGTCCCTTAACTTCTTTCCATTCCAATACCCTTGAATGCAAAATAAGGCTGGTAATACTGGCCACTGCCCACATGACAGTGGCTGGGGTGAAGGTGCTTTAGTTGTATGAATGAGAACCATTACTAGTCCCTTGGGGAAAAGTCTATAACAAATTAATTCAGACTTTGATGTTATTGGCTGAAAACAGCTTTGTGTAGGGTTTTTTTTCCCCCTCCCAGAAGTATTTGCATTTTAATAGTGCCAGGAGAAGGCAGTAACTTAAGGTAAAGTAATAAAATACTAATGATGGAATTTTTGACACTGGTAAGTGAGTGAAGAGGATGTTTCTGGGAAGGAGGGCTGTCCCAGTAGATACCACATTTTTATTGTACCACATAGCAATCTACCTTCTCTCTCTAAGTTTAGCTAGGTTTGTTGTGCTCATATCCCTCTGAAGACAGTAGGGAAATGGGAGAAGGTAAAAAAAACAAAAAAAACAAAACAAAACAAAAAAAAGTCTCTCCATGGAAATTCAGAGTTTAGTTCTGTTGGTCCAATGTTTTTGCCACATTTTTATATCTTCTTTTATGTAGATGCCCATTTCACAGATAAGGATATTGAGACTCAGAAAATAGTGGAATCTCAGAGGTAGAAGAGAGCACATAGGTCATCTAGTCCAACCAATACCTGACCAAGAAATCTCTCTGTAGCATCTTTGTTAGGTGGTCCATCAGCCTTTACTAAAAAGACTCAATATGGTATAATGGAGTGAGTTCCAGCCTTGAAGTCAGGACAGCTCTGTGTTCAACTCCTGACTCCAGCATTTACTAGCTGTTTGACCATGGGCAAATCACTTGACCTTTCTGAGACTCAGTTTACCCCATCTGTAAAATGGACATAATATTTGTCTATTTATAGCATAACTTTGTCATCAAGATCAGATGAGATCATGTATATAGAGTATTTTGCAAAACTTAAAGCTCTGTTTAGCAAAGACCTCCTGTGAGAGGGACCTCGTTATCTATTCCAAGAGGCAGTTCCTTTCATTTTGGAGCAGCTCTATTTGTTAGCTAGTTTGGGTTTACAAAGAGCTTAAACCTGCCTCTCTGACAATCTTGCTGGGGGAGAGGGGCAAAATTCATCCCCCTGGTTCTCAGACTACAAGGCTGTTGACAGTTTGGCTGCCACTTCAAGCACTTGCTAGAATTGTTTCGTTGTTTTTCCTGTCTGAATAGGCTAGATGTTGCTTACTGGCCTTGAATGGTTCTCATTGGTCACTCTGTTTTGGGGTGTGCTTCTCCCCTCCTGACCAGAGAGCAAAGGATCAAGGTATTCATCTGGGGACCAGTAAGCTTCTGTGGTCCTCTAAGATCCAGTGATTTTCTACTATCCCAGATCAAACCCTACCTTCTACAGAAAGCCTTTCCCGATTCCTGTTACTTCTATTGTCTTCTCTCCACTGGTTATCTCTCATTTACCCCGTGTAAACATTTTGTCTGTACGTAGTGCAGGTACTCTTCCCCATTAGACTTTGAAAATCTTGAGGGCAGAGATTGTATTTTGCCTGTCTTTGTATCCCTAGCACTTAGTACCGTATCTAGCACATAGGTGCTTAAATATTGGTTGATTGACTGACTAGTAATCACCCATAATTCTCGGTATAAAAACCAAGTAATCTGCTCTCCTAGTTATCATAGAATTGTAGAAGCCTAGAATAGGAAAGGACCTGGATCATGTCATTTGAAGAACTCCGGAAAGGTTGCTTAATTTCTCCTCCTTAAGTCTCCTGTTAGGCCTAGAATTCTGGTGCCAGAGTGAGGCATAAACATGGCCTTGAGTTTTAGAATTTCTGACCATGGAAGGTAAGTCCTGGAAGACCCTACCCAGATGGGAAACATTTGAATGTGAGCCCAGAGATGCATTATATATCTATTGTCTAGAAACCAGTTTAGCTAACTTCAGAGAAGTTCATAACCAGAGGGCATGCCATTAAATTATAAACTTGGGGGATGGGGGTAGGTGCTGTAGAAGACCATGGATTGCAATTGGCACCTGTGGAGAGAATGTCACATGAATGAAAACACAGATTTTTTGAAATATCATACTTAGGTATTGCCAGCTTCCACAATCCTCTGTTAAATTACACTCAGTAAGTAATTGTTGAGTGCTATCAGCCAGGGATTAGTTGATCAGATGGCTTTCCGATGTGACAGCTGGCTTAGCCAGAATAGGACACCAGCAAGTTGATTTCAGTAGGAGGGAGGAGGAAAAAAGGGAGGACCTACTCTAGACCTCAGGAACCTATCCAAGGTGGGCTGGAAGAACTGAGTCGGTAGTCACAGTGGGTTGCTATGAGTAACCATGGAGCCACATAGGGGCACTAGGCACTGGGGATGGGTGACATTCAAAGGGATGAAGGGAATATGGAAAGGAGAGAAGAGTGACATCAAAGACAGGCTTTACCTGCTTCACAACTTTTCCCAGAGCTCCTTCATTGCAGGGATGGTTCTTCTTCGCTTTCCTATAAGATAAAAGAGGGGGCCATCTCCAGTCATCCTGATCTGTATTTGGCCACTGGACCTAGATGGCTCTGGAGGAGCCCTCCCTCACTTCAATTCAATTCATTTGAAAGTCATGGCACCATCTTCCTGGTGTCATGGTCCTCTTGAAAAACAGTACAAACAACAACAATAAGATAAAGAGTAAGCTAGTTCTTATCAGTGGGAAAACCAGGGGTCACTGTGGATTGATCCATCTAGGGAGGCCTTGGTTGGTGAAGGCTTATGTTGTGTTTGCTTCTCCTCTCAGGGCCAGAGAGCAAAGAATCAGTTATCCCCCTTACTAGGGACTACTCTTTTTCCAAGGTCTGTTTAGTAAGGAACAATTATCTGTCCTGGTCCTATGGTGAGAAACAATAACAGCACGTTCTATGTTCCTTACCTAGGGAGCAGTTGTCCTCTGATGAGAGTCAGTGAATTCCCATGGTAACCGATTGTCTATATGGTCCTCTGTTGGGAACCAACAAATTTCCCATTATCCTCTGTTGCAAACCAGTGATTTCCCATGATCCTCTATTAGGAACCAGTTATCTTCCATGCTCCTCTGCTAAGAATTAGCTATTCTTTGTGGTCTTCTGCAAACCAGCCTCTTCCATATTTCCTAACATAGAAGACAAGCTGTCTACCCTCCTGATTTTAGAATCATAGAGTTGGAAGGAACCTTAGCAGTCATCCATATTCTATATGATTTCATGATTCTACAACTCAAACCTATTTTAGCCAGTATAATTTAACAAAGGGAGTGCTAGACTTTGGTGTCAAAAGACCCCTGGGTTCAATGCATACATAAGCTGTGTGACCATAGGCAAGTCATGCAATCTCTCTGGCTGGAGTCTTGTTATCTGTAGAACCTGTAGGTGAGGCTAGCATGAGACAATGGAAAGTACTTTGTAAAGCATTATATAAACGCCAACTGTTATTTCTAGTATTGTCAATTCAATGCCCACCTGAAGCATGGATTCCTTCTACAGCTTCCTCTACAAATGGTCATCTGCTTACAAATTTCTGGTGATGGAAAACTGACTGCCTCCCAAGGCAGCCCATTCTATTCTGGGTCCCTAAGATTAGGGGCAGAAGATGAAATGATCCCTATGCTCCAAGAGCCAGAGAGATTCAATCAGTCTGGAGATTCTCTAGGGCAGGGGAGGAGTTCATTAAATGACTTGGAATGGAGAAGGGCAGGCGAGATAGAAGAGTGAGACTTAATTCCCTTCCATACCCAGGGGAAGGGGGTCTCTTTTGGAAGAGATTTGCATTGGCTTTAGTTGATTGCAATTATGCCGTCCTCTGCCGTGCTCAAAATAAAATGAAACCCTAACAAAGTTCCAGGTTTAATTGAAATTTCCTGGGATCTGTTATTACATCGCCGTGATTGTTCTGTGCCACTAATGAGGCTGTGCTGGCTGATTATCCAAGTGTCTCTCCAGTCACTATTCCATTATTGCATTATTAATGATCAGATATGATTGTCACAGCCTACGGCTTGAACATCAAACAAGCCAGGGACAAGTTGGAAAGACAGACAGATTGGGGAGGTTGGAGTGGTTTGTGCTCTGGAGTAGCTCTGAGACCTCAGGTGGAAGGCAAAGAGGAAGAATGGATACCCCAAATAAGATGGGGAAAAGACTACAGAAAGAGTAAGGTGTGCTGGGGTTGAGAGTGTCAGGGAAAGATGATGATTGACATTTAGGAGTTTAGAGGAATCCATTGAAGACAGTGAATTAGAATCAAAACCAAAAGTAGTCCTCCAGCAGCCAGCCATCTTCCCTTCTTTCCATTTTAAGGAAGAGGAAATTAAGGCCCAGAGAGCTGGAGTTTGTTGTCTAATATCATGATGCTCGTTAAAGGGTCTTTGGGACAGGCTCAAGTAGAAAGGGTTTTACCTGTCTCTGGAGGTCTTTCTGAAGTGGAATTTGAATGATCCTTTGTCAAAGAGGTTGCAATGTGATATGTTCAGGTAGAGGTTGTCCTAGGTGACCAATGAGGCCCCTTCCAATCATATGATTCAATGACTGTAAGATTTCATGACCCTTTGTTCTTAAGCCTCCTTGGGTCTCCTTAAGGAGTCAGCTACTATCTTAACCAAGACAAACTTGAAGAAAAAGGCTTAAATTTCCACTGACAGTCAAGAGACCAATAGAGCCTAAGAATTTGAGAGTCATAGAACATTTGAGTTGAAAAGGACCTATGAAATCTCCCTGTCCAACTTCATTTTACAGATGAGGAAACTGAGGTCCAGACCACACAGCTAATTAGTAGGTTGAAGACATGAAGAAGGACCAGTTTTATCTCCTTCCTGGAAGAGCTTTAGAAGTCTGACAGAAGCAACCTCCTCCCACCCACCCCACCCACCTTTTTGGATGCCCTGAATATACTTCTGCTTGGAGGCAGGGGGCTGGATTGGCTAACCTCTGCTGGTCTTTTCCAGCTCTGTGCTTTTCCGACCCAGAGGGCCTGGAAGGGAATCTGAACAAATGGGGGGGGGGGGGGAGATGGTCGGGGTGTGCTAGCAAAGACAGTGATTTGGAAGCTTTTGTATTTGGCCTAATGCTAATTATTTCCGTAACAGACCTTAATGAGAGGGCCCTCTAGGGGGTCAGACAAAGGAAGGGTGAAGAGACCGTCCTTTCCCGCAGGGGCCAGGTGGGTTTCCGCCTTCCTGCATACCCCTACCAGAGACTCAGCAGCCAATCTGACTTGGCAACTACAAGATAGCAGGCAGAGAGGGCTTATTTTGACCCTCATCCCCGCTTCCCCCCCCTTACCAAATTCCACCCCGACCCCCCACCCCAGTTCTTTCTGGCTGCCTTTCCCGAAAACACCAGACAGGATGAGGTCATATTAGGCTGTCTGTCACTGCCAAATTTCATTCTTAAAAGATCAGCGTTGTGCTAACCTGAAAAGCAAGCCAGGAAGAGGGGGAGGGGGATTTCGTTGTTTTAATAGGAAAAAAAATGGAAAAGGGGGTGGGGAAGCAGAGAGAAAGAATTGACATTTGAACACGTTTTCAGGCCTGGAGAATTGATCTTGGGGCCCACACCTCCCCGCCCACCCCCCCAACCCGGCTTTTCTCCCGCGGTGGCGGCTGTTGCTTCCCCAGGGTCCCCTTGGGGGGGGGGGGGCACCTGCTCCCGGCCACTCGCCTCCTCCCTCCTCCGCGCTGTCTCCATGGCGAGCAGAAGATGGCTGGGTGGGGGTGCCTGGAGCCAAGGTTTCCGTGACAACCCTCGGGTTGCTGCATCCCAGCCCGGGCTGAGCAGGCGACTTTGTCTTCGCTGTTACAGCGGCCGCAGCGGCGGCTGACTGTTGCTGCAGCTGCTGCTACGGCTGCTGTCAAACTATTTTCGGGCAGCAGCCGCGCTCAAACTTAACCCCGGGGCCCCCAAGAACCCACTCCCACCTGCTCCCCCACCTTTGCCGCTGCGCTGACGCTCCCCTCGACTTCCCTTCTTCCGTGCCCACCCACAGCACCCACCTCTGACTCCCGCCCCCTGCCTCTTCCTCCCACGACAGCCAAGCTGAGGGCAGGCTGGCAGCTCGTCTGCCAGTGGCATATAGAGATTTAATGATGGGCCTTATCAGAGAAGCTGGGCCCCTAGGACCTTGGAGAGCAGTAAGAAGTTTGGACCGCGGGGCCCTGAGAGCCTAGGAGTAAGCCTCCCTCACTCCAGGAGGGGCGTAGTGAAATCTGAAATCAGGAGCTCTGGGTTCCAATCCCTACCCGGCTGCTAGCTAGCTGAGAGAAATGAACAGATAGCTTCTGTTTTTAATCCTCACTTTCCCCATTCATAAAATAGGAACAATAATGCTCTACTTACATACTGGTTTCCTTTAGGAAAGACAAACCCTTCACTAAGATGACTAGAGAAGAGAATGATTAAATATCCTTCTAGGAAGGTTTTTTTTTCGAAATGAGTAGTATGTTCAATAATTTGGGGAAAGGACTTCCTAACATTTAAAGACCGTTTTCCCTTGTCTCTTTCATGGTAGGCTGTGGACTGTGGTGAAAACCCATTCCCTTCAAAGGTTTCTGGCATCCTGGTCTTAAATCTGAGCAGCTGGGCTTTAGATCGTTAAATCAGTCACATCTATTATGTAATTTTGTCTATCCAAGAACCTCAAGTAAGGCTGCTAGAAACAGATTCTCATTACTCCTATTTTACAAATCTGAAAATGGAGGTTCAGGGAAGTTGGTTTTGTTTGCCTAAAGCCTAGAATGCAGGACTGTTCACTCCTAGTCCTGTTCTGCAAGAGAGGAATTCCTGTTCCACTGAGGACTAGAACTAAAATACCCCCGGGGTCTTTTCTTTTCAGCAAAGAAGTTTTGTAAACAGGGGATTTCTAAAGTTCTTTCTGCTTAAAATAGGATATTAGAGAGAGGGCAAGAGAATGCAAAGGAGTCCTGCAAGTATGGAGACACCCCAAAGTGCGGGTCCCCCAGGTGTCCCATGCCCAAGAACAGAGCTACCCTGTGGGTATTCATGTGCTTAGGGACTCCAAGCAGGCTTGCTAATCTCGCTCACCAGAGCATGGAGATTGCCTTTCTGCTCATTAACTTGAGACTTTTCTGTGCTATTCTCAGAGCTAGAGAAGTGTTAGGACCTGTGTCCATCACAAGTGGTTCCAGGAGAGAATGTGGGAGAACAAGCCCAGAGGGGAGAAGTGAGCAGAAATGAAAATTCCTAGCCACAAAATGTATACGACGTACTCCTCTCCCTTTGGACCACTGCCAAGTGGTTATTTGTGCAGGGAAGTCGCCTCCTCTGTCTCCCTTCTCCTTCAGTAGGAATAACCCCAGAGCCATAAATGGACATTAAGATTGTTCATAAAGTTCTACGAAAAAGATAGGTCCACAACCTCTTTAAAGCAGCTGTTGTCAATGTTACCCATATGGAATATTCTTTCTGGCATCTAACCTCAGTCCTTCCTCCTGTAGTTCCAGTCTGTTTCCTCAGGCAGTAGATCAGTCAATAAACATTTATTAATTGTCTTATATGTATTAGTCACTGTGCTAAGTATTGAAGTCACAAAAAGTGGTAAAAGTGTCTCCCTGCTTTCCAGGAGTTCAAAATCTAATGGGGAAGGGCAGCTAGGTGGCATAATATGTAGAGAACTGGAGTCAGGAGGACCCAAGTTCAGATCTAGCTGTGTGACCCTGGTCAAGTCAGTTAACCTCTAGTGATCCCTCCCTCCCCCCCCCAAAAAAATCTAAAGGGGAAAATAGCAAATAAGTATGTAAAAACAAACTATACATATGATAAATAATTGTGAGAGGGAAGTCACCGGAATGAAGAGGAATTAGGAGGCTTCCTAAAGAAGATATGACTTTAGTTGGGAAGACAGGAAACTCAATAGCTGCAGAGGAGGGAGAGCATTCTGGGCATGGAGGATAGCCAGAGAAAATTTCTGGCATCCTGGAGCTGAGAGGTGGAATTGGTTGTGGAAGCAAGGAAAAAAGAAGCAGCAGTACACATTCATGCCATGTGCAGGCACGTTGGTGTAAGAGAAAGAGCACTGGATTGGGAGTTAGAATCCCTGAATCTAGCCCCAGCTTTTCTACCAGCTAGCTGTGTGATGTTAGGCTTCCGTTACCTCACCTGTAAAATGGGGGGATTGGGCATCATGATCCTTACCGTTTCAGGAATTTCAGAATTTAGAGCTGGAAAGGACTTTATAAATCATATAGAATTTGGTTTGACAGATGAGGAAAGTCAGATCTAGAGAAGTTCACACAGGTAGTTCCAAAGTGGTCGAGCCAGGCAGGATTCAAACTCGGGTCCCTTGACTCTAAAACCACTGTGCTATATAACCTTTACAGCTCCAAGGTTTTGTGATTCTGGTAATTCTATGACTGATGGCAAACTGCCTGACCACCAGTGAGTTCACAGTTCCTAGGCAAATGAGCAGTCTTTAAAAAAAAAATTGTGCTTTTTTTTTTTTAATTCAGTCGTGTCCTACTCTTCATAACTCTGATCTTCTTGTTTTGGGATTTTCTTGGCTAAGATACTAGTGTAGTTTGTTATTTCCTTCTCCATCTAACTTTATAGATAAGGAAATTGAGGCAAACAGCTTAAGTGACTTGCTCAGGGTCACACAACTAGGAAATGTCTGAGGCTGGATGGACTCCAGGTCCAGCACTCAATCCACCGCACCACCTCACTGCCCTTAGGCAAATGAGAATGGTTCCTAGAAAACATACTCGAGTAAATAATAAGGTCTTTTGTTGGGCTTTTTTTTTTTTTTTTGCTTTTTTGGAGTGGGGGGCAGAGCAATTGGGGTTAAGGAACTTGCCCAAGGTCATGCAATTAGTAAGGGCCAGTGCTCTATTCACTGTGCCACCTAGCCACCCCCCATAAAGTGTGTTTTCATTCATAAAGCTGACTTTCCCTTCTCTTTTTGCTATCCTCATCAACAATTCTACAGCTAAGATGAGCAGGTAGAAGGAAAGGTCCCCAGAACCCTCTTACTCCTCACCTCTCCAACCTCCCCCATCCCCACTCTGACCTGGAAATGATGAGATGATTATATTCTGTGCTCAATCACCAGAAATAATCAATCTGTAATTAAGAGCTTGCCCCAAGTCCTTAAGAAGCCTTGCTTAAGGCTCTCGGTCCTCTGATTCCCACCTCACCATTACCACCACCACCACCACCACCACCTCAGACTGCACCACCCCCTCCTCCCACCTGCCTTTCCACTATGGAATCATTTTAATGAGATTTCTCAGTTACAAATGACCAGTTTGTAATAATTATATTTTCTTCAGCAATCATGGTTTAAAAATGATTTAAAGCAGGAAAGGCTCCAATTTATTAGGCATCAAATTTTCTGTGGTGAACTTTTAACTAGAAGATGCTGCAATGGCACTGAGGGGGCCATCTCCACCACCCTGGGCTGTGCAACAGCCCTGAAATATTGATGGTTTGTAGATGGAAATATAAAGTGGGAGATTTAACTTTTATTAAAATAAATGAATCTTGCAGCAACAGCTGGGCTTTGCTGCATTCCCCACCCCTTGCAGCAGAGGGGAAGGAGAAGGGGGAGAGAATTGGAAGAGGGACACGAGCTACTTCTAAATGAGGGGAAGGGAAGACGGCTTTGGAATCCTTTGGCTTAAAATTTTCCAGTGATGGGACTCTCCATTTTCAGGATAATCATATCATTTTTGTATCTGCAGAGAGCCTGTCTCACCTCTTACCTCATTTTATCCATCTAATCTTGTGAGGCAGCCTGGCATAATGGATAGGGGGGCTGACCTTGGAGTCAGGTAGACCTGTATTCAAGTGCTATGTCTTATACATGTTAGTTTTAGAACCACAAGCAAGTGACCAAATGTCTTTGCCCTCAAGCAATTATATCTAACTCTTAAGTTACAGTTGCTAAACTAACTCTGGTGGAAGGATTTTCCACGCCAGGGGACTCATTGCACTAATAAAATCCCATGTCCAAACCATAAGATTTCATAGATGATATGTAGAATAGATACTATAATCTTCTCATTATAGGGCAAAACAGAGACTGATTTACCAAGTCACACAGATAGCTATATTAATGAGAATTAGAATTCAGATCTGTTGTCTCTGGCTCTTTCTGCTACAACATTATATCTCTCCTAGGTTCCTAGTGCCCTGACCTCCCAACAGGAAAGACATCTGTCAATTAGTGCAAATTAATACTGCTATTCTATGCCTTAAAGCACTGAAGAAACTCCTGGAGGCTATTTCCCTAACCCTCAATTACACTGATGAATTATTCCCCAGAGAACACCAGTAACCAACTAGGGATTCAAGGTCCACAGTCATAAAACTAGATCCCATGAGCCCCCACATGTGTGTTTTTCTTTAAAAGTCAGCCAGGAGACACAATTAGCCCAAAACAAAGGTATTTTAGTAACAGCATAGTACAAACAGTAACCACAATTCCCTCCCTAAACCTCCAATAAATGTCAGTGGGAAGAGTTGGCACATACCTAGAGTATACTGGTAGTGAGGCACACATATAGGGAACATATAGCCTGAGGCTTCTGGCCCTACTGGTCCCTGATGTCCTTTCTCTTCTCATGATCCCCTCATACTACTCTGCCTTGGGTGCAGAGTCTTTTCTGGGCAAGTCACTCAACTGGATCTCAGCAGTTTGATTCTTGACTGCCAGCATATTTCTCTCTTGAATTAATAGCTGACTTTCTTCTCAGCTGCTACACTTCCCAGAACTCTCTTACCTCAACTACATATTTCTGTCTAAGGAGTGTGTCCTTTTTTTCCCCCAAGGTACAACAGGGACATGGCCTGTCCTTCACTTACTGTTCTGTTGTGCCTAATCTTCATGAGCCCATTTGTGGTTTTCTGGACAAATAAGCTGGTGTGGTTGACATTTCCTTCCTCAACTCATTTAACAGATGAGGAAACAGAGGCAAGCAGGGTTAAGTGACTTGATCAGGGTCATACAACTAGTAAATGTCTGAGGCTGGATTTGAGCTCACGAATATGAGTTTTCCTAATTCCAAGTCCAGTGCTCTATCTACTGTACCACTTAGCTACCTTCTTCATGAGTTAATAGCTGTTATTCAAATTCTGTCATCAAGAATTTCTTCAAGTGAAAGGGTTAAAAGAGTATAAGCATGTCCTTGAACTTTGTCTAACACACTGATACCTTGTTGTCTCTGTCATCTGTCCCATTTTTTGTTTCATCAATTGGGATGGGATGGGGAGAGGGCTCTGTGAAGAAATCAGTTGGTCAGGGGTAGGTATCCTGACCAACTCCCACTCACTAACAGTGCAATTGGAGGTACCTTAGTCTGATGCCAGAGAGAGCTTCTAAATGGTAAATCAGGATGACAAAGTCTTGAGTTGGTGACTGAGCAAGATGGTGAAATCTGCTGCCCTTGAGATGCTTTGAGAGCTTTCTACCTACAAAGAGAAGCTGTTTGGTAGGTTAGGAATTGGAGCTAGACCTATGATTTCACTGGTACTGGGAACTCCCATTGAAGAACTTCTTCTACCAGTATGGGTCCTCACCTTTTCAGCAATAAGTAATATGAGAAATCTGCCTGGCGGAGTGATTGGTTAGGTGGTTTTCCCAAGCTTGCACAGCTAGCTTATGTCAGAAACATGACTTGAATGCAGGTCTTGCTGGCTCCAAAATCAGTTTTCTCTAAGTTATACAACATTATCTCAGGGCTGTTTGATGGCCATTCAACAAGCCTGTACTAAACACCTACTATGCAACAGGCCCTGTGCTAAGTGCTAAGCATGTACAATAAAAGACAAAAACAGTCCTGCCCAAGGAGCCCTACCTTCTCAGGTGGTATGATTAAAATCTTTACAGATATGATCTCATTTCCTTTATCTAATCGATGGGGGGTAAGAAGTTGTATTTTTACCATTTGGTTGGCAAGGGAACAACAGATAATAAGAATACAAGAAGGAAGGAGGCTATGCTGTCTTATAATACAAGGATTTGCACCTGGACTCTGGATTTCTCGATCCTAGGGTCCTAGGATTACAGGATCATATGGATTTATAATTGGAAGGGACCTTAGAGCTCTTCTCATTCAACTCACTCATTTAACAAATGAGGAAACTGAGGCCCAGGGCAGATTAAGCACTTTGCCCAAGGTCACCCAAAATAATAAACATTAGTGATGACATTTGGGCCCAGATCCTTTAGCTTCAGAGTCAGTTTTCTGTGGTCACTGTTATTAGTTTGTTAGGTCAAACAGGCAATGACTTATAGAAAACCTATTTGCCTGGCCTTGACAGTCTGGGAGACAGGAGGATCTGAGAGTCAGGCAGTGCCTGTTCTGTGTCAGACTCAGTGTTAAATGCTGGGGATACAAATACACAAATATTTGTATCTTAGAATTCCAAAGTCCTGTGGATGCCTCTGTCCCTTCCTTTCTATTTTCACTACTACCACTGTATTACAGGTGTCAAATGGAGAGAATGCTAGGCCTGGGTTCAGGAAGACTCATCTTCCTGAGTTCACACCTGGCCTCAAACACTTACTAGCTGTATGAGCCTGAGTAAGTAACTTAATTCTGTTTGCCTCAGTTTCCTCATCTGTAAAATGAATTGGAGAAGGAAATGGCAAACCACTCTGGCATCTTTGCCAAGGAAACCCCAAATGAAGTCATGAAGTGCTAAACATGACTGAAAAATGACTAAACCCCACCTGTATTACAGGACATAATTGCATCATTTGGGTTATTTTCCTTGCCTCCTAACAGGTCTTCCCATCTTCACTCTCTCTCTTTTCCCATCTATCCTCCATGATACTACTAGACTAACCCTTCTTATGCTTTGATCTAGTCATGTCACTCATCTTCAAAGATAAGCAGTTGTTCCCTGTTGCCTAATGAATAAAGTTTAAGTGTCTTTATCTGGCATTCAAAGCTCTCCAGAATCCTGACATCCTTCCAACCTATTGCCTTTACTGGTTAGCCAATTGGTTTCTTCCTTCCACATTTTTTATTAAGCTTTCCCCTATACCTAGGACGCCTTTTACTTATTTACTTATGCTTTGAATTCCCACTCAGTGCTTTAGAATTCATCTTAACTGCCATTTTCTAGATTTATAGGATTTCGAGCTGTAAAGGGGCTTCTCCAGGGACCTGGGTGATGTAGTAGGGGTGGGGCTGATCCCAGATCCACCACCAGACACTTATCCTCTATGTGCCTCTCTGTTTCTTCAACTGTAAAATGGGGCTGATAACAGCACTCACCTCCCAAGGTTGTTTTGATGAATAAATGAGACAATATTTGCAAAGTGCTTAGCAAAATGCTTGGCATACTATATAAATGTTAGCTATTATCCTCATTATCATTATTAATCCAACCCATTTATCCTAATGGGGAGATGATCTAGAGAAATATAATGACCTATCTAAGATCATATAGGCAGTCAGTAGCAGAACCCACATTTGAACTCAGGTCTTCTGAACCTAGAGCCCTTTTCCTACTCTACCACATGTTCCCCCAATTTCATGAAACTTGTCCCTTATTTTTCCATTGGTAATGGCCTTCTATGTGAAAACACACAAAGAACTTTATTATATACTTTTTCAAATCTTTTCTTTTTTTGCTTTTTGGAGGGCAATTGGGATTAAGTGACTTGCCCAAGGTCACATGGCTAGTTTTTGTGTTAAGTGTCTGAGGCTGGATCCAAATGCAGGTGCTCCTGACTCCAGGGCTGGTGCTCTATTCACCGAACCACTTAGCTGCCCTGCTATGTATTTTTTGAGGGCACTTATCATGGAATGCTTAGTATTATGATTATCTGTATTTATAGCTTCTCCTTTTCTAAGACTATAAGCTCCATGAGGACAGCAACTCATGTCATATAAATTTTATAGCCCTCTCACTTCCCAGCACAATGATAGGGACATAGTATGAGCTTAATAGATGTTTGCTGACTGACTGACTAAACAAATGAATGAAGCATGGGTGAGAGGAAGCAAGTCATAAAGTGAAAAATTCTGGGATTCCAATCATAGAATATGGGTTGGAGTAGGTGGGGTGGGAAGGACAGAAAGGAATAGAGTTAGGGGAGATGAACCGAGGTGAGAGGACTTGAGACAGCATTGGCCCTTCTTTTTGTCTTAGTTTAAACCACCATTGGGTCCTAGTCTGTCTGGCTCCAAACTTAGAAATGCTGGTTACACACTGTTCAGTTTTGATTTTTGTTACTGCTTTTTCTTGCTACATTGTTGAAGTCACTGTGTATGTTGTTTTCCTGGTTCTGCTTTCTTCACTTTGCATGAAATATTATTATTGTGATCAACATTGTCATAATCATAATTTTTTCTGCCTGACTTTAGCACATAAGAGGGACTCAGAGACTGGGAGACTGATGTTTGTGCTGCAGGTGGGAATTCTTCTAGGAGGGCTTCCTGACCAGCCTTCTTATCGTAAGGCTATGTGACTGGTGCTGAGCTGAGGGTGAGTTCAGTATGGCCCAGCGTAGTTCAGTATGGGCTGCCATGCTTACTATCCCAGTTGATTGGGTTCAGCTCCCTTCTGTGCCTACCCAATACTTACACCTATAGCTCCCCATTGTTTAGACTGCAAAGCTTCTTAAACTTTTTCCATTCACGATTTGGCAGCCCAGCATTAGTTGGCAATGTGTGGCCTGAGGACTGCGTAGGTGCAAAGTGCACATACTTTGTGTTCAGAACCAAGGCTGCAGTGAAGTTGTGTGATACAACAGGAGCAAGAGCTGCCAGAAACACCTTAAACTCATTATGCGTTTGATTTTTAATTAATTTTAGGTCTTGCGTGTTCAGAAACCTTTTACTACTGCCAAATTTTTTGTGACCCCATATGGTGTTTCAACCCATGGTTTAAGAAGCACTGGTTTAGAGTGTTTAGTAGTAGAAGATGAAGCCACAGCCCTCATCCCAATGCCATGCTTGGTTACCATAGGACCCTGGAGAGCAGGACTGCAGGTTAATTGGAATTTCCCCAAACTATAGTCAACAAACTCCCAACTCCTACTTCTATCATCCCTGTGATTTAACGTAATTACCTACTGAAACAGAAGTCCTTTTTTCCTGCTACCTTTTCCTGTTCTCTTATGCTTACCCACCTCAGCCATACTCACTCCATTATCTGTCACAATCTTCCTTTTTACTTCCTGGAGGTCTGGAATCTTCCTTCTATAGCTTATGACCCCCAACTGGTACACATTCTCTTAGCAATTAGCCAGTAAACACAACAAGTTCATAGTAAGGGTATTTACCAATATGGCACAAGAACAACAGATGCTCCAATGTTTTCCTCCACATACCTGGAACTTACTCTCCACAATGTATTTGGGAAGAGTAGACACAGACCTGGAGTACAATGGTGGCTCCAAACCCAGACCTTCCTACCTTCCTACCCCAGACTCTGAGGCCTTCACTATACACATTGATGTCCTCTTGGACAATCTGGCTTCCCAGTTCATTGAACTCTTCATTCCACCTAAGCTACCCAAAGGCATGGTCATGTCCTAGAATTCACAAAACATCTCCTGTAACTGGGCTACATCTATGATCTCAAACTCTGGAATTCCCCTAGATTGATTATAATTTCCTGTGTTTTCATCTCTCCCCCTTTCTCATCTCTCCTAAATATACCCTTCCTCTTTCTCAAAACCATGAGTTCTTTTATTCCTCTCAGGCCTCCCAAGCCATCACCCTAGTTCTGGTCCAGTTTTCTTCCTTGAACAGTTCCAATCCCATGATTGGATTGACTGATTCAATTACAGACTATCATCTGCCATTGAACCCTTTGCCTTTTTGTCTAATTACCATGTGTACTTTTCTAGGTCCTTACTCCAGCTTGCCCTCACCACCCACCTTCTCTGCTCCTGCTCATGTACTGCTGAAAGTCCAAGAAGTTTATCGGCTGAATCCACTACAAATTGATGGTATCTAATGACAATGGGACTTTACTGCTGCAGAACAATCTTTTTATTCTTCCCTCATAGGCTCTTCATCATACTCCCTCCAGCAGATATTCCAAGCCTCCTCTTTTCTTCTCAAACCTCTTATATCACCCTCTTCCTCTAAGCAAAGGACTTTACCTCCCACTTTACTGAGAAAATCAAGTCAATGTACCCTGAGTGCCTTCTCCACCATTCCACACCTCAGATTCCCTCCACTTAGTCACAATTCTCCCCTCTGTTTCAGACTCCATTGAATAGGAAGCTTTTCTCCTTGTCAAGGCCATTCCCTCTGTGGGTGCCCTTGATCTCACCCCCTTCCCTCTCCTCCAGGAATTCTCCTTTTTTATCTTCCCCACTTCAGCCCCTCTAATCTTCAAGTTGATCTTCTATCTCCCCTGTTATCTGCAAGCATGCTCAGGTCTCCTCTGTCCTTATGTGAGGGAGGGAGGGTGGAAGGAGGAAGAGAGATTTGGTCCCAGTCACAGGGTGTAATCAAAGATGATGAGGTGCTACTGTCTTAACAAGGTGTTAACAGCCTTTTATCCTTTTATGAAGAATGAACACCTCTTGAGTGTGTCAAAATGTCCATACCATGGCAGGGCTTTAAATAGAGACAGCTGACAATTTGGATGAGTGGGGAAGAATGCTGATTTCCACCTTGGGGAGGGGATTCTTCTCTTCTTTGCTCCCCTGAACCCCCAGAGACTATGAAGTCTATTCAGCAGAGATAGTTGCCCCAAAGGAAGTACCCTTTCTAGCACTTACAGTCATTTTGAGAAAGTGGAGGTGCAGCTGAGGGAGCAGAGACAGGTATTTCAGACAGACATGGGTATGGAGAGGCAAAACCTGGCAATGGAGAGCTGAACTGTAGAGAGCACTCCATGAAGAGCAAAGAAAGGACTTCAGGGCCTGACTTAGCAGAGTTTGGGGCCACAGGGACCTCACTACCATTGTATTCCAGGTTTGTGTCCACTATTCCCAAATACATTGTGGAACGTAAGTCCTAGGTATGTGTAGGAAATAGCTGGAGTTTCTGCTGTTCCTGTGCCATGTTGGTAAATGCCCTTGCTATGAACTAGTTGTATCTACTGGCTAATTGCTAACAGAATGCACACTAGTCAGGGGGTCATGAGCCATAGAAGGAGGAGTCCAGACCTCCAGGACAGAGCATATGGAAGTAGAGAGTGAAGTATCCCAGAGTCTGTTTTACTTATGAAAACCTTCACTTGATCCTGTTATTGTCTCAAGTCCTGGAATGAGTTATAGACACTGAGTGATAGCCTCCATTTCCTCCTCACTCTTTTTTCACTATCCCTTGTAATCTGGCTTCCCACCATAAGAATTTGATTAAGATTGTCAACTAGCTCTTAATATCTAAACCAATGACCTTTTGGTCAGTTCTTATCATCTCACCTTAGCAATTTTTGATGATATTGACTGCCCCCTTGTCTTCCACGACATTTCTGTTATTGTTTAGTCATCTCTGTCATGTCTGACTTTCCATGACCCCATTTGGGGTTTTCTTGGCAGAGATACTGGAATGGTTTATCATTTCCTTCTCCAGCTCATTTTACAGAAGAGGAAATTGAGGCAAACAGGAGTAAGTGACTTGCCCAGGGTCACATACTTAGCAGACGCCTAAGGCTGAATTTGAACTCAGGTCTTCCTGACTCTGGGCTCAGTGCTCTATCCACTGTGCCACCTAGCTGCCCTATGACATACCTCTCTTCTTATTCTCCTACCTGTCTAACCATTCCTTCTCAACCTCCTTTACTGAAATGTCATCATTCTCATTAAGTGTGGGTATCCCTCAATGCTCTGTCTTGGATCTTCTTCTCTTTCCATACATTCTATCTCTCTTGGTGATCTGGTAGACTGGTGGATTCAGTTATCTCTCCAGATAACAGGGCAGTAGATAGGGCACCAGACCTGGGGACAGGAAGGTCAGAGTTCAAATACAGCCTTAGACACTTAACGCTATTTGCCTCAGTTTCCTCATCTGTAAAATGTGGATAATAATAACATCTGCTCCCCAGGGTTATTGTGAGGATTAAAAGAGGTAATATTTGTAAAGCTCACAGTGCCCAACATGTAGTAAGTGCTTAATAAATGCTCCTTTCCTTTTTCCTTCAATCCAATTTCTTTGCTGAGTTCTATGTTTACATTCCCAGCAACCTGTTATATTTTACCTCAATAGGAATTCCTCCAACTCAACATGTCCAAAATGGAACTCAATACTTTCCTCCCTAAAGTCCCCTGCCTTCATATTTCCCTCTGTCTATTGAGGTCATCCTGCCAGTCACCCAGACTCATTCTTGACCCTTTCCTCTCCCCATTCCCCTTATCCAATCAGTCATCAAGTCTCAGCAATTCTGCTCCATCACTAACACCTTTCTCATCCATTCCTTTCTCTCCACTCCCATGGGCCCTCGACCTCTCTCACCTGGACTATAGCAATAGCTTCCTCATTGGTCTCCTTGCCTTTAATATCTCCCATCTCTAATACATGGCCAAGTTAATGTTTCCAAGATACAGGCTTCAGATTAAGTCCCCCAGATGGTTTTTGGAGATACAGATATCAGTCTGTATCAGGGATTAACAGGAATTAAGAGGAATTTTCTAACTTCAAGTTAGAACCTGAATGCAAGACTATAACAGTCCTTGCTCAAAAATCTTCAATGGCTCCCTGTTAACTTCTGAATAAAATTCAAAGCTGTGAGTCTGACATTTGTCTCCAAAAAGGCTTATACCCATCTATCTGAAATTACCTCATTTCATTCCTCTTTATCTACTTTGAACTTGGCGTGACATCTCTGTG
Organism: Gymnobelideus leadbeateri; assembly: GCA_011680675.1. Lineage (NCBI taxonomy): Eukaryota > Metazoa > Chordata > Mammalia > Diprotodontia > Petauridae > Gymnobelideus > Gymnobelideus leadbeateri. Next base: position 21,290 of record WOXC01002544.1, read on the forward strand.
TTTTCTCATGGCCTATCCTCTTCCTTGGAATGAAACTCTCTTTACCTCTACCTTCTAGAATTCTTGCTTTTCTTCAGGTTCAACTTAGCTGCCTCCTCTTGTGGTAAGTCTCATCTGAATCTCATCAGTTTAATTCAATTCAACTAATCTTTCCAAATCCCTGGGTTTGTGCAATACCTGGTCTCCCAGAACTCTGCTCATTCTGCCCTATACTCTTGGTAGCCAGGATCATAGAATCAGAGGATTTTAGGGCTAGAAGAAGTTTTTAGGGCAATCTAGTCATAGGATTACAAATCATAGATAGAAACAGGATAACTTGGAGGTCATCTAATCTAATCTCTTAAATTTATTGATTAGTAAATGGAGCCCCAGAGTAAGCCCCTTGGTTATTTGCCCAAGGATATTTAGACAATAAGTGTGAGAGTTGGGATTTGAACCTGAGTTCAAATTGGCCCCAAAGCCAATACTCTTCTGAGTAACCAAGTTAGTTCAAACTGTTCATTTTAGAGATGAAGAAATTGAAACCCAGAGAGGGAAGTGTCTTGAATAAGGTTATAAAAACAAATTCGAGATTAGACCAAAGATCCATGATTGCAATGCTATACTTAAGCCAATATACCAGAGGAGCCAAGATTCTAAACTCTGAATTCAAGACTCTTTGCACTTACACTACTTCTGATAGGCATGGAGTGGGAAGACTGGTTCTCCCCAAATCCAGCCAGCTTCCTGGGAGTGGGTCCTGCAATGTGAGGTGTTATTCTCATCGTGCGGGGAGAACAGCTACAAGGGAAAATGAGCCAAGTTTCGTGCTCACGCTGGTTGTCTGATGAATGACGGTGAGCAGAGAGTTTGGGTGGGTGGAGTGCTTTGAGGACCCACAGGAGACGCCGTTAATTTTGGCTGCGTGTCAGTGGAGAAGCTAAATGACTGGAAAGATCCCACGAGGGGGGCATGTGCACGGCCGAGGCAGCTGCAGTCTCCAACCGCTCAGCGGCCGTGCCAGCTTCAAGATCAAGTCACTTACTGCTGCATCCTGGAGGGAGCTGCTTCTGTGCTGAAGTTAGGAGAGGATGGGGCAGCCAATCACCGCCCTGTGGGGTAGTCGACATTATTAAATGGGAAGGGGAAAAAAAAACCTTCAAAGTCTTCTAGGGCCCCAGGAACTTATGCATCCTTCTCAACTAGAGAAGTCATCTAGGGAGGCAAGTTCTTGAATTAATGAAGCCTGTCTTCCTTTGACTGGCTTCCAAAGAAGAACTAGATTCATCTTTAGAGACTTAGGGTAGAGGTGTCCAGAAAGCAGAAAGTTAATCCTGTAAAGCCACCCCCAGCTGTCCTGGTGTCTCTTAAAACCTCCGAAATGTCAAGGTGATCAGCAGTACTGAAATCTGGTCAGAAGGGAGAGTGGACGGGGCTTTCTGAGGACCCTTCCTTAAGCAAGGAATCAGGTACTGAGATGCTCCTTCTTAGTCCATACTCTTGCTGAACTGACATTGTGGATAGTATTTGTTCAACATTCACACTTGTTGAACTTGTCAAAGAGTTCTGATATCCATCTTATTTGCTTTTCATGATAATAATAGAGCAGGTATAACCACTTTAATGATGTAGCTGAAGCTTAGAGAAATTAAATGAATGCCCATAGCATTGGAAGGGCTTTGTAAACCTTGAACCCTGAACTCTCTCTGCCTCAGTTTCCTCTTCTGTAGAATAAAAGAGTTGTACTTGATGACCTATAAGGTCTATTGTAGCTCGTATGAGTCAGGCCCAGAACCCAGGTTGGCTCACTACTAATGCACTCACTGTTCCTTCCAATATACTTTACTACCTTCCCGTCAAATTAAATATCCACATATCCACCCACAAAGAAGCAAATGAATAATAAAAACAAGTCCTGCATTTTTTCTGGGCACTTTTCCATTGCTGGTGTTCTAATAGCCAAGGATTCAGAAAACCCAGCTTGGACCTCAATGAAATACTCTCATCTCATTCGGGTCTTGGCTTTCTTTGGGCAGTAGAGGTAGTAGTTGGACTGAGTCAAAAACCTTGAACTTCATTCCTTGCTCTGCCACTTTTTATGCTAAGTGGCTTCAGTAAGTCACTAACTCTCTCTAGTCTTCAGTCTCCTTATCTGGAAAGTAGGGATATCCATATTTGCTACATGCCACCTCCCTGGGTGGTTCTAGAGAAGATGCTTTGTGAGTCAGACAGAACCATGTTACCGTCAGCTGCTATTACTCAGACACATGTGCATGTCAGTCTTGCTGTTAGGTCTTAGAAGAATATCCATCTGCTTGAAATATGGTCCCTTGTGAGTTGAACAACTGGATCAAGGATTAGGGATTAAATGTGTGCTTCCCGACATCCCTTATATGGATGGCTCAAAGCCTCGATATAATATATAATAACTCCATATAATAATGATATATGTAATAACTAAGAGGCCTCTAAGTGAGTGGGAGGAAGGGATAACTGTTCCTACCTCACATCTGGATGCCACAGGTCAGAGAAGAAGGGAATGATGGTTCAGCACATTCTTCTTTGCTTCTTCTCCCCAGACCAGTGTCAACCAGTTGGGACTTTTCCAATATCACCCTCCACATCTAATCAGTTGCCAAGTCCTGTCAATGAGACACATTAACGTCTCATTTCCATCCCCAACCGTCCACTGACATAGCCCCTTCCCTGTTTTAGCCCTTGTCCTCTCTTGCTGGCTCACTCACTGTTCCTCCCAACATACTTTAATGCCATCCTGTCAAATTAGATATCCACATATCCACCAACAAAGAAGCAAATGAATAACATTTGGCCAAGAACAGTTGTAATAGCTTTGTTACACGGTCTCCCTGCCTCTGGTCTGTACTCTCTTCAATCTGTCCTCCAAATGTCTGTCCAAATAATGTTCCAAAAGCACAGGTCTGACTAGGTCAGTCCCCAGCTTGAAAATCTCTAGTGACTTGCAATGCAGTTAAGTATAGGATAAAATACTGGCATTTAATTAAGACCCTCCACACTCTGACCCCTGCCTACCTTCTCAGTTCTATTTCACATCCCTCTACTTCATGCACTCTACATTCTAGCCAAATTGGAATATTAGCTATTCTCAGACTTGACAAGTAGTCCCCTGGGCCTGTGTCATTTCTACAAGTCATTGCCTGTACCCACAATGTTGTTCAGTTTTCCTTCATCTTCCCCTCGCACAATCCTCTATTTCCTTCAAGGCTTAGCTCGAGTGACATTTTCTCCTCATTTGAAGGATGGGGGAAAGGGCACACATTCCTGGGCTTATGGAGTTATAGAAAGACACTGCCAAAAGACAGGGATGAGAGTGAAGGGTGGAGAAGGGAATCCACAAAAATGTTTGATTCTCAAAAAATTCTCAATATTCTCAAAAATATTGGGAGCCACTGCCATAATCAAAAAGTGTTTCATGCTCCTTCCAATTCATGCATTATACTTACCTCTGCAAATACTTCCCTCACCCACTGACAGGTAGAATGTAAGCTCCACAAGGGCAGGGAACTTGCTGAACTTCCATTTCCTCTTCTATATAATGACAATAATGAAAACTTGCACCATCTACTTCATTCATATTGTGATGATGCTTTGTAAATTATAAAGGTCTATATGTGACCTATCATGATGGAAAGCCAGAAAAGGCACAAAACTGCATTTATTAATTCTGTGGTTCAGGATGGCTTTCTAGGTGGTACTCAGTTGTTTCTTTCTCTCTCCAAGCAAATTCTGTTTATGGGTTTACAGTATTGAGGATGCATAGTACTAGGTACTAGTCTGGATGTCTCTTATGATCTGTAGCTGGTCTTCCATACACTTCCACTCTATTTCTTCTCCCATGTCTTCCCATCCTGCAGGACTCTCATCCATGTTCTTCCACTCTATCCAGTGGATAGAGCACTAGGCTTGAAGTCAGGAAGACCTGAGTTCAAATCTGGCCTCAGACACTTACTGTGTAACCCTGCACCAATCATCTCACCTCTGTCTGCTTCAGTTTCCTCAACTGTTGCCAAATAATCTTCCAAGTCTGCTCATGTCACTCCCCTGCTCAAAAACCTTCAGTGTTTGGGCAGCTAGGTGGTGCAGTGAATAGAGCACCAGCCCTGGAGTCAGGACCTGAGTTCAAATCCGACCTCAGACACTTAACACTTCCTAGCCGTGTGACATTGGGCAAGTCACTTAACACCAATTGCCCTACCTCCCCCCCTCCAAAAAGCAAAACAAAAAAAACCTTTGGTGTCTCCCCATTGTCCCTAGGATGAAATATAAATTGCTTAGCCTAACATTTTCAACCACATTTATTCCCCCCCCCCCAGTTATATTCCACACTACTCCCTTTCATGTGTATTATATTCTAGGAAGACTGGGCTGCCAGATGTTTATGATTTAGCTCTATCATTTCCCACTTTCGTGCATTCATGTAACCCAGCCTCTGTTTCTGGAATGTTGTGATCTTTATCATCCTTTAAGGCTCTGGTCAAAGGCCATCTCTTCCCAGATCCTACTAGGTAAAAATGTTTATTTCCTAAATTTTCCTAGAGCACTTTGGCTGCATCAAAATAACATGAGTGCATGTTATTTTGTATTATGTTTATATATCCTATAGAAATTTTATGTCATAATCTGGACTTCTTCATTCAATTGGTGGATGGTCAGGTTAAACTCTTTTGAGTGGTTATATCTTCCAGGAAGCTCTGAGTGGTTCTGGAACAATTGTACTGTCTGCAAACTGTACGATCTTGTCCACAAACTAGAATGTCTAGGCAACTTTACCATACCCAAGTAATCCCTTTTCAACCTGGGACAATTCAGTGGATCTCTCTATCATGGTGGCAAACACCTTTCACAAGAATACATCTCCTCATTTTGTCTTATCCATTACTATGGATATTTGGAGTAGACAGTACAAATGGACAAGTTCAACCTGGAATTGAGCAGGAGAAAAGTGGGATAGATGGCTTTTGGGAAACCAGTAAAATCCTGCAATGACTGCAAACTTCAAATAGAAATAAAGTCCATGTTTTTAATATCAGTGCTCCACTAGTTTTGCTTGATGGCTATATTCCCTGGAATAGGATAGTCTTTGAAGAATTAAAAGTGGATATTACACAAAGAAAGATGTAGAGAAGCATGGAGAGGGCAGCTAGGTGGCACAGTGGATAGAATGCCCAGCCTGGAGTCAGAAAGACAACTTCATGAATTCAAATCCAACCAAAGACACTTATTAGCTGTGTGACTCTGAGCAAGTCACTTAACCCTGTTTGCTTCCGTTTTCTCATCTGTAAAACGAACTAGAGAAGGAAATGGAAAACCATTCCAGTATCTTTACCAAGAAAACCCCAAATGGACTCACGAAAAGTCAGATACGATTGAAACAACTAAACAAAAAAGGAGAATGTGAACAAGCTGCAATATATAACACAATCATTGAAGTACTTGGAAAAAGAATAGGAGTAAAAGACATCATAAGGGAAAAGTATGGCAACAAAGGCAGATGTGCTAGGTGAGAGATGATAGGTGAGTAATCAGAGGACGGACTGAGAGCCCTTGCAATGTCAGAGGAAAGCAAGGAAAGCCAGCAGCACCTTAGGTGAACCACACCAACTGTTGTGAACTCAAGGTAGAGAAGGGGAACAAACATTCATTAAGCACCTACTATGTGCTAGGCACCATGCTAAGTGCTTTACAGACATCTCATTTAATCCTCATAATAATGCTAGGTGGCAGGTGCTATTCTTACCCTTATTTTACAATACAGGAAAGTGAGGGAGACAGGAGTGAAATGATTTGCTCAGGGTTACACAGTTCAGTGTCCCAGGCCATACTGGAGCTCAGGTCTTCCTGACTCCAAGCCCAGTGCTCTATCTACTGGATAGAGTGGTAGGGCACAGATGAGGATTACACAGGAGGGGCAGGCATGGGTGGGTGTGATCTGGATCATTGCAGAGGGGCTCTAAATTGATGAGCTCACAGATACATTGGAATATTTGAGCATGATTATCTGCATATATGTTGTATCCCCCTAGCTGAGCGTAAAGTCCTGGAGGACAGAGTCTAGTCAGTTTTCATCTATGCATCTCCAGCCCAGGATGCCACTGCATTACAAAGATAAGGTGTTTAATAATATCATTGAGGTGAATTGAATTCCAGCAGTCTTGGTTGTTCTCAGTAGGCACATTTAAAATAGCATTAAAAACACTTGGGATGTGCACAAAAAGAGGACGTGACCGCTTTACTCTATTATGCTCTATACTGGCATCTCTCATTGTTCATAATTGCAACTGATGCATTTTAAGAAGGATGTTGATAAGGCAGAGCACGTCCATAGGAGGGCAGCCAGGAAGGTGAGGGGTTTCAAAATTATGTCCCAGGGCCAGAGGAAGAAAAATAAGGATTTTTAATCTGGAGAAGAGGAGACTTCAGAGGGAAATGATCACTGACTTCCCTTATGTAAAAGGCCTTAACATAGAAGACAGAATTGGACATGTTCTCCTTGGCTCACAGGGACAAAATTACAGCAAACAAAACAAAACAAAACAAATGAACAAACAGACAAAAAAACCAAGCAAATTTCAATTTGATGCAAAGAAGAACTTCCTAACAATTAGAATTGTCCGAAAAAAAGAGGCTGCTTTGTGAATGGTCAATCATTGGAGGAGTTCAAGTCAAGTTTGTGATGGAGAGGATTCCTGTTTCAGCTAGATGACCTTTGGGGTCCTTCCAATTCTGATGTTCTGTGACAGTCTGAGATAAAATGTCATATGTATAATCCATGAGTCATTCATCTACGGATTCACATGGATTAGGATTCTGATCATTTTCCATCTATAATTTATCTCATCTGATAGACCATCTGTCTTGAATTGCTATGCCCCCCTCCCCACTTTCAGAACTGGGAACTCCTAAGATCAATTAAATCCAGATTTCACTATGCAAGACACAAACATTGACACAGTAAAATATTTAATTGGGACAGAATTGCAAAATAAAGCAGAGAAACACAAATTTTAGCACTTATTTCTGAAAAAATGTATGACTGTACCCTCTTTTCTCACTAGATTAACCTGGAAAGTAAACTCTTTCAAGACTCTTAAATGGGAAAAGCAGGGCAAAGTCTCTGGTGAGATCTAACAGAAGACTGAGAAACTTCACCCACAAAGGGCCTGGATCTTCTCTTGGGTTGACCAGTTTCAATTACCCTGTAGTTCTCTCTCTTCTCAACTCCCCTCAGCATATGCATGTCTCAGCTATGTATATAACCAGAGATAAGGCTGTCCCACTGTTATAATTGATCCCCTATCTGGTGCCACCATCACTGTCTGTCTTCCACCTCATCTTGGCCACAAAATCCCCGGGGCAGGAAAAGGTTGCCAAATGTTCTCTTTGTGGAGCCCCAACAAATTTCTGGGACTATCTTGTAGACTGACAAAATGCCTGAGCTTTTAAGTGACTGGTATGGAATGACTTTCCTGTGTCTTGTGTTCATCTAGGATGCCAAGATTTCTTGGTAGGACTCTATTTTCTGACTGAATTTCCTGACAGTTAGCTAGAAGGTGATGTCATTGTTCCTTTGAAATCTTCAGAGCACAAGGTAATAGGCCTCTTTCAACTGATATCTCAGCTGAGATGTGTATTCCTTTGAATCTCTTCTGAGACTCTTAAAATGTCTATTTATTTGTGTGTTTGTTTATGTAAGTAGTTATTTTTCCTTTTGACTCCTTCCAACCCCCTGCCCTCACATTGAAACAGGGGGTGGGGGAAAAGTGCCCTCAGAATTTGCATAGTCCAGCAAAGCAGATTCCCACGTTGGCTCCCTGGCTCTTTTCTAGATGTTAGTAAGCATGGAATAAAGCCACTAATGTCTCTTCTGGGGGTATTAAACACATGTCCTAGGAAGGCTACATTCTGATCCCTTCTGCTCAGGCTTTGGGCCTGTTCAGCATGTGCAATTCAAATGTTCTGGCTGTGGGTCTCCTTGAGGATAGCATCATGTAATTCTATACATCTTAATTCCTGCCAAAACTAGTGTCTCCTTGAGTAGTTCACTCTGGAATCCTTGATCCTGACCAGCATGAATCCTGGAAAAGAATCCACACCCCAAAAAACACTTCTCCCATAATACCTTGGCTACTGTGGAAGTCTTTGGGTTCCTGGATAGGTAGGCCTGTGCATGCTGGATGGAGGGGTTTGTCACCAATGAGATGGAGCTCATGTTATTCTTATCCCCTCCCAGAGACAAGGCTTATGGCTCCAAATAATTACAGCTGCTTATGACTTCAACTAAGAAATTCAAGTGGAGAATACTTTCCTTTGAACTTATTTAGCAGCAGTCTTATATTTCTTGCATGCATCTGCCAGCAGAATCTATTCCACACCAGACCTAGAGTTTTCTCTTGGCTCAAGTGTCTGAAAATCACTGGAGAGGGCTTTTCAAGCCATGAATCAGTAGGGCTTGGGAAGAGTCAGCCACCTTCTCTGACCTCTGGTCGAATACTCCACAACAAGCTTTCACTCCTGTCTCACTGGGAGCTATCACCTGCAAGTGCTCCCTCTTTCTATCAGTTTTATCCTTATGTCTCTGACCAGCTACAATAACTGTAATCAGAAGGCTGTCTTTTGCTTATCACATATCAATAGATACAGCCATAATGTTTCATGGTCTGTCATATACCTGCCTATCTGAGTCAATCTAGCATGACTCAAATGATCCCTAGACATTGTCATTCTCTGAAGCATGTGCTTCAAACTTAGGTGAGACTCAGTAGACACCCCCATACTCCCACACCAACAGTTCTCAATAATGGTCTCTTCCCATCACTGAGCACTAGTTCTCCAAAAACTGAGCATCTACTGAAACCAATGCACAATTCTACCATGGCACTCCGGAATGCAGTTATACAATGATTCCTTAAATCACTTTGTCTGGATTGCTGGCAGAGGCTGTCCAGCATAAATTGCTGCCAAATTATAACCTAGACCTTGAAAACATCATTGAAGCCTATTAGTGCAAGGCTGAAAGTAAAAGCAATTTAAGCAATGTTATTTACTAAAACAGGCAACTAGTGTAAGCAATTTACACCTCAGAAGCTCTATCTATCTTGGACAAGCCTCCACAAAATGTAATCTATGTGACCCTCATTTCTGAATTCCCATGTATTTGAGTTCAGATCTTGGGATTATTTTTAATTTATGATTTATCTAATCTGCTAAAATACCTGTTTCAGAGCACCATAGTCCTATGAGGCAGACAGACAGAAAGAGAGAGGCAGAAAGTAGAAGAGAAAGGAGGGGGCAGAGGGAGGAAAGGAGAGGGGGAGGGAGACCATACTTTGTTTTCACTATCCTAATAGAGCAAGCAAGAAGTATACGTTAAAATAGTAAAGTGTTTAATTGGGAGAGAATTATAAAGTAAAAACTAAATTCTACATCAAATGAATAAAATGAAATAACATAAGCAAAGCCCTTTACAAACCCTAAAGCTCTCTTTAAAGCTAGCTATCAATCATTTCTGAACAATAATAACCTCATCCTTTTTCTACCAGAGTGGGAAAAGCAAGCCAAAATCTCTTGTGCAGCTGAACCAAAGGTACATATTGCCTCAATCTCTACCAAAGATGTCCGTCAGAGAGTCGTCAGTCAGTCAGCAATTATTAAGCACTTATTGTGTGTCCATCACTCTGCTAAACATCATCGGTTTCTGCAGCTCTGGTCACATAGGCCTTCTTTCTCTTCACATTTCTGTTCATCATACTCTTTGCTACTGACCAAAAGGTTATCTCACTCCTTTACTATCTCCCTGAACTGGGTGCCATGATCCTATGCATCCACACCTTTCCTTCATAGCTCTATCTAAAGTGTATCTTTACCCTTGTCAGATCAGATCAGTACCTTGGGGTTCATGGCCTCAGCACTGTGTACATATACTTTGTATCAATCTTGCCTGTATTTGCTAATCTGTGAACATGCTGCATCCATCCACCTGGTTGAAGGTAAGGTCCCTGAGGGCAGAGGCAGTGTTGCTTCTGGCCTCAGTACCAAGGACAGTGCCTAACACACAGCAGACTTAAAAATTGCTTGTTAATCAATTGCTTGTTAATCAATTGAATCTTCCCATCACATCTGTTTCCATCTGTTACATGAGGAATAATACTATTGTCCTTTCTCACTGAACAGTCAGAATACCAGTCATCCTTCTAATGATAAGAGCTACCATTTATATGGTACCTACTATGTGCCAGGCATTGGCCTCAGCTCTTTCCAAGTTATCTCATTTAACCTTCACAAACAACCCTGAGAGGTAGGGTTTTGTTGTTGTTATAATTGAGTCAAACAGAGAATGTGGCTTGCCCAAGGTCACAATAGCTAGCAAGTATCTGAGGCTGGATTTGAACTCAGGTGTTCCTAACTCCAGGCCCTTGACTCTATCCACTCTGTTGCCTAGCCATCTCTCCCTAACCCTTTCTACCACCAGACTCCAACCGAATATATCCTCTACTCAGTCTTCAGTGGACACAGAGAACCACAGATGCTCTGGGGCACAGTGAGGCCTCAGTCAAAAATCACTCAATATTATGGCTCCTGTGTGACCCTCAATCAGCCTCAGCTTCCTCCTCTATAAAATGAGACTGATAATAGAACTTTTCCCACAGAGTTGTGAAACTACTAGGGGCAATACAGGTACTGTTTGGAAAACCTTTAAAGTGATATTTAAATTAGAACTATGTATTATCATTGTTAGAGTCAAGAGGAACTTTTAATTTAAATTTAAATTCAAGTCCCATTGCCTAGCTGGGTGACCTTGGATAAGTCACTTTATCTTTGGGTTTCAGTTTCCTCATAAGTAAAAGGGGTGGAGGAGACATGGACAGATTAAATGGTGGCTAAGACACCTTCTAGCTCCCAGTCCCATGATCCTCCTGGATGGAACCTGTGAGGGAGGGCAGGAAGGAAGGGGGAGGGGGAGAAGTGGTATTGCCCACTTTTCAAACTCTCTGGTGATTCTTTGAAGATGCCTTACATCTTCTACATTATTGTCACTGATTTTTTTTAATCCCCTGAAAGCTCATCCTGCACAAAAGATTTTTCTAATTAGCAGCACCTGGAGAGGAGCTAGGTGCTTCCTGAACATCATCATACCAGGGGGGAGAGAAGATGGAGGATGGGGGTGGGCATGGGAGGAGGGAGGCAGCCCTATGTTGGCCCATCCCATCAAAAGGGAAGACATCACCGTCAAACTAGATACAGGCACCCTATTTGGAAACATACTTGCTACACCAATCTTTATCACTTCTACTGAAGGTTGTTAATTAAATTAATTACCCTCACTAAATAGGCTCATGGGGTTTCCCTAGGGTGGCACAGAGATCTTGGCAAGAAACAGGGGGAGGGAGCAGCTGTCTTGTGGAAAATTGCTGAGTCCCAGCTCCCCTCCCCAAACAATTAAGGGGGCTAGTCACAGCTCAATCCCCTTGACTTGGCTCATCTGGAGGGAGCACTTGAATGGGCATTGTTTTTTATGAAATGAGGTGAGGAATGTGAGTTGGTATATGTGTATGTATGTGTATGCCAGGGTTTGTGCATGTGAAAAAGACTAAGGAGATTTGGGTCCTGGGCCAGCCTCTGCCATGTACCACCTATAATCAGATAAATCACATCCCCTTTCTAGGCTTCAATTGTTTTACCTGTAAAATGAAGTGATTCAATTAAATGTTCTTTAAGATGATTTCTAGACAACCCCCCTTCTCAATTATCTAACAGTAATTGCTTTAATTTCAATACTGCTCTTAAGATATACTAAACGCTTTTCCTATATTTCCTATTCTCATAACAATGCCATAAGATTGGTTCTGTTATTATCATCACCATTTTATGGAGGGAGAAACTGAGGCTGAGAGAGTGAGCAACCTTACCCAGGGTCACAGAGCAAAGGGCTGAGACAAGTCTCAAACTCAGTTCTTCCTGACTTACAGTGCAGGGTTGTATCTACTGCCCAGCAGACTCTATGAATCTATTGACCATGAGGATAGACTTATATAAGTACATGCTGTTTACCCTGATAAAATGCAAGCTCTGTCAGGTCAAAGTATTTGCATTCTTAGCATCTAACACTAGCTCACCATCTATTAAGTGCTTACTTAATAAATTCATTTTGATTAGTTGGTTATGTCTCCCCTCTGTGCCTATACACAAGTAAGTGGCTCTGTGCGTATGTGTGTGTGTGTGTATTTGCATCCCTATGCATATGGACACATAAGGAGCTATATGTATATAGGTAAGTGTCTGCATATGTGATCACGTGTCAACATACTGCAGGTAAAAACAAAGAAATGGGCAATGGGCCTCGGCACTCCCCTTGGCTCCCCTCCCCCTTCAGAAAGCTCACAGCTGTCTCGTTCCAGCTGTCAGTCTGTCTTGTGCTGCTGGCCCGCTGTTACGGTGAAATGTCAAATTCAAACACTCACTCCCCAGTATCTCCTTTACAGGAAAGAGAGTAAAGGCAAGTAATTTATCAAACATTACTTAAAATAGTCCCACTGCCTCTCTTGTCCTTTTGTTGCTCTGACTGTTTCCTGATTGTTTCTTTGCTTTTCTCTCTCCTGTTTTTCTGCCAGGAGATTGACAGCCCCCTGCTAATATAGTCCCTTGGATGCCAGGTGTTGGTGGAACAGATCTCTCTCTGCCTCAGTCCCCATTTCAGAACTGAGTACTCTTCAGCATAATGCAGCTCTCATATACACTGGGGTGTTGGGACAGATAGATCCTTAGCAGGACAGAAAGGCTGGGGGTAGGGGCTCAGGTAACCAATGTTCTACAGTGAAGATTCTACACAATTAGACATTTGCTGAAGAACTTCATCTCCAGCCACCAGGTTGGGTGAAGCCTTGGGCTGTTCTAATTTTGGTGCTACTTGAGACTTCCAGCCTCATAGGCATATACCAGTATTCACATGCCAAAGGCTGTCTTATGGAATGGAAAGAGCCCGGGTCTACTGTTATGGTGAGATGTCAAATTCAATGCTATTCCACCAACATGCTGCTCTGGAATCAGAGAACCATAGTTCAAGTCCTTCCTCTTGATGCTTAGGATCTTTGGCAGGTCACTTAAACTCCTGGGCCTCAATTTCCTCTTTTAGAAAGTCTTTGAGCACCTAAGAGAAAAGTCCCCATTTCTCCCACTGCCTTATTAAAACTTGAGGAAATCTGAGGAAAGTATTACTATTAAGAATACTGACTTTTTTTCTTTTTGCAAAAATTGTATCTGTTAATGAATAGTTGGTGTCAATTTGAGAGATTCCGTAAAGATGGTGAGAATGAAGAGAAAGTAAAATATAACATACCTGCTCTGCCCTTTCCCCTGAGGCACCAGGCAAGCCTTTTTGTCCTTTGTCACCTACATGAAAATGAAATAAAATCCAAAACCAAGTGAAAAAAAAAAGAAAGTCTTTGAGGTCTCTTCTAAATCAGTGATTCAGTTGCCATTTTCCAGGGTCCTGGCCTCTTGGGAAATCCACAGAGAACCAAAGGATTAAGATTATCATTCTTGGGGGGCAGCTAGATGGTACACTGAATAGAGCACTGGCTCTGGAGTCAGGAAGACTCATCAACCTGAGTTCAAATCTGGCCTTGGATACTGCCAAGCTGTGTGATCCTGTACAAGTCACTTTATTCTGTTTGCCTCAGTTTCCCCATCTGTAAAATGAGCTGGAGAAGGAAATAGCAAACCACTCCAGTATCTTTGCCAAGAAAACCAAGAGTCAGATATAACTGAAAAATGACTCTGTATCAGACCTCTGAGTTTTCCTTTTTATAAATGGTGAAACAGAGGCCCAGTGGAGTCAAACAGCCTTGACTATACCCACCCAGAAATGGCTGGGACAGAGCTGGGATTAGAATTCTTGGCTTCGCAAGGGGAAGTGGTTGCAAAGGAGGGGGAGAATAAGGAAGGCTAAAAAGACAAAACCACATTCCCATTGAATTTGGTTCAGGGAGAAAATGACATACATACTAAATGGGATATCTCAACCTGCAGCAGGATAGGGGAAAGGGGGATGAGAGGAGGGATGATGGATGGGAGGGCATCCTTGGGGTGAGGGGAGGTTGGGAGTACCCACTATAGAAGAGGGACAGGATCATGTAGGGAATGGACCAGGTGGGGGGTGGGATGAGTGGGAGGGAATTATAAGCAGCCTTGTACAATATATCTACTATGATAATGTTTTGCATAGCTAGACATGTACAACATATACTGAATTGCTTATCTCCTAAGAAGGAATGGGTGACAAGGGAGGAAGGAAATGGATCTGAAATTTGAGGTCGTAACATTAAATGTTTCAAATATATATAAATATTATTAGTAATACTCTTTTGCTTGTAATAGGGAGATAAGATGTGCAGGCATTGGGACACAAAGATTCACCTTCCTCTAATGTAAAAGTCGATGGGGGTATGGGAGAAGGTATGGGAGAGAGCAGATTGGAGGAAGTGATATCTTGTGGGACTACTATTCTGGGAGGTTGGGTAGGGGAATAATGGGGGGGAAATGATTGTAACTCAAAATCTGGCGGAAATGAATGATGTAAAACAGAAGTTAATAAAAATATCATTAGGGACGATGGGAAACCATCAGAATATCACTTAAAAGTAGATTACAGGAGTTTTAATAGCATATTCAAGAATCCTAAAATTTATAAAATAGAATGTCTTCTGTGGCAAAAAATAAAAAATTCTCACTCACCAAAAAAAAAAAAAAAAAAAGAATTCTTGGCTTCGGATCCCAGGTTTCCATCACCATGACTGTCCTTGTCAAGAGAAGGCCTGTAAGAGAAGACTGGGCCCTAAGGCAGGGAGGAAGTCTGGGGGAGTAACAGCAGGGGGGATGCAGATGCCTGAGCAGGTCCTCACCAAAGCAGTCTTCTAAAAGACCGGCTTTGTTTGGGACAAAGACAATATGAAACATCCTGGCATCTGCAGCCCAAGACTCTCTCATTGGGTAACCGCAGCTTCCAAAGGCCTGGGATAGGAATGCCAAGAATGCACAAACTCAAAAGGGTCTCCCCCTCCTCCTTCTGCTCAGAGAGTCCAGGTTTGCACTAACATTCTGTTTATTTGTTTACTTTGTTTCTTGAAATTAGAAGTGAAAAGGAGAACAGAGACAAGATACTCCTCAGGATGGAGCTACCTGCCTAGCCTGGGGATTTGATCTTGCCAAGACAATTTGGATTCTGCCTCTGTGTTGCAAGCCATCAAATATCCCAGAGATTTCTTCTTCTTTTTTCAATTCCACAGTCTGCTATTGTTTTTTGCTGAATTGACTCTGAATACAGTAGAACTCTGGGAGGATGGTAGGAATCTTCCTGTGTGGTTCCAAGTTTGCTGAGGACTGTTTGACCTCAACTGGGTTTCTAGACCTAAGAAAGCCATTCCCGGGAGAGGCCAATGTTGACAGAGTAGAACGAATGCTAGACTAGGAGCTGGGAGACTGGGGTTTGAGTCCTCGTTCTGGTGCTTGCCTAGTGACCATAGGCAAGTCACTTTACTTCCCAGAAACCCCTTCTCCTCATCTGGAAAATGCAAAATTCTATTTGTGGTTCAAAGCCCCTGACTCCCTAGCCCTCCCCTTTCTTTACAATATCCTTACACCTCCCTCAACATGCCCCAGTGATACTGGCCTCCTGACTGCTTCAAAAAAAAAAAAAAATACTCCATGTTTTGGCTCCAGACATTTCTATGACTGTCCTCCAGGCCTGAAACACTCTCCTTCCTCCACCCACATTACCAATATCCCTGGCTTCCTTTAGGTGCCAACTAAAATCCCACCTTTTACAGGAAGCCTTCCCCAGCCCTCTTTTCTTTTGACTTTTTGGAGGGCAGTTGGGGTTAGGTGACTTGCCCAAAGTCACACGGCTCAAGTGTCAAGTGTCAAGTGTCAAGTGTCTGGGGCCGAATTTGAACTCAGGTCCTCCTGACTCCAGGGCTGGTGCTCTATTCATTGCGCCACCTAGCTGCCCCTCCCCAGCCCATCTTAATTCTAGTGCCTTCCCTCTGTTAGTTATTTCCTATTTATCCTGTGTATAGCTTGCCTTGAATATATTTGTTTGCAGGTTGTCTCTTCCTCTAGACTATAAGCTCCTTGAGGACAGGGGCTGCATTTTGCCTCTTTTTGTATCCACAGCACTTAGCACAGTGAATGGCAAATAGTAGGCACTTAATAAATGTTTGTTGATTGATTGATTGATAGAAAATGGGTATAATAATGCTGACACATGGTTATGAGGAAAGTGCTTTGTAAACCTTAAATTTTACTGTATTTGCTCATTCAACATTTTTTTCTTAGATGTCTGCTGCATACAAAGCACTGGGATAGATCCTGGGAGAAACATCAAGTTAGGAAAAGGAAAAGATTCAGTGCCTGCCTCCCTGGAATTTGTAACCTGGTAGAGATAGGCAAAAGCACAGGCACCTATCATACACAATATTACCTAAGTGCTCCTAAGGATGCCAAGCCAGGTACTGTCTGGAGTGGGGAAATGTGGGTGCTGGTTTTGGTCTGTGCTGGAGCTCAGGTCTTACTTTGTGGCCTGGAAGCCGACAGATGAAGGTGTGGCAGGGCTGGGGGTATGGAGGCCACAGGCGACAGAGAAGAGAAATCTCCCTCAGGAAGCCTTCGGAACCTCTCTCAATGACAACGCTTTCCCTCTGCAGACTTGGCCCAGCTGCCCCACTGGTACCACATTAAGGTGGAAGGCTCATAGCTGGAGACTTTCCCAAGTCCTGCTCTTGGCTTCACCTCCCTTCCCCTTCCTGGTTATGGTCAATGTGGTACAACCCAAGGAAAATCACCCTTGCTCAACATGCTTCCTAGAGACATCAGAAGGACAGATGAGGGAATTGTTCTGGAGGTACTCTGAACTCAGGGGGAAAGGTGGGACATAAATCCTAGGGATTGCTATTCTTCCCTCCCCCCAGGAACCATGAATACAATGGGAATGCAGATTTATCTCACCTTGGACCTTTGGAGGCAGCCAACATCCATTTCCATATGTCTGTGTCAATTCCCATTACTTGGAAATAGGGAGGAGAGGGGAAAGGTAACATCTTATAAGGATTTCCCTTCCCTGCTCAATGGAGCATCTGTGTAGGTTGGGCTAGATGTGTGGTCTCTCAGGTCCTTTCTATGACACTGGGTCCATGAGAAATGTAATCTATCTCCCTCGAGGCTGTGCCCAGCTTGGAGGAAAATGAAGTCACTTTCTCTGCTTCTCCCTTCTAACTGCTCTAATTTCTTCTTCTTCCTGGATCCCGAAGGGAGGTGGTAGAACTTATTGCACTGTGGAGTCCTGAGTGGGATAGAGTCTCATTTGTCTGAATTTAGACAGCCATGTTCCCAAGGTGACTTCTGAGAGTCCCTCTGGGGGCAGAATTGGGAGTTCCTTGGCTATCCATAGATAATAACAGGAAAACCCACATTTACATGGTATCAGAGATCTAGAGCTGTGAGGATCTCAAAGACCATCTAATCCTAGCTCCTAATTTGACAGATGAGGAAACTGAGGCCCAGGGAGATTAAGTGACTTGCCTAAGGTCACATAAGTAGTAAGAATGGGAGGCAAGATTTGAACTCAGATCGTCTGACCTCAGAGATACTGTTCTTTCTACTCTAATATACTGCTTCCCTGTTTGCCTCATAAGTAAATCTGTGAGGTAAGTCATACAATTATTATCTCCATTTTATAGATGGGGAAACTGAATCTTGAAAAGTTCAGGGTGTTTGCCCATGGGTCACATAGTGTCAGAGGTGGAACTTGAATTAACTCCTCTCAACTTCCCTTTTTCAAGTTAAATGCTTTTTCCAGGACCACTTCCCCCCCCCCCCCCAGGACTAATACAACATCTAGTCATAGTCATGCAATTTTGGAGATGAAAAGTAATTTTAAAATTGTCTGACCTGCCACCCCCTTGCAAAATACCTTTGTGATTTCATGTTTTCATTAATTAAACTTTAATCTGGTCTCCTCCACGAGTCAAGGAGCTTTCTGAGGGTGGGCACCATGTATGTTATTGACTCTGTGTGCCCACCACCTCATATAGGTCTATAGAATGACCCCACCTCCCAATTATTCAACTCTTTCCAAGATATGCAGCTAATGAGGTGATGGGCAGAAGCAATAATCTTGGATGGCTTAATCACTAATTCATTGACTAAGACTGTCATTATGTCAGAGAAGAGTAAAGACAATTTTTTAAAATTCTCCTAAAATTTGCCCAAGGACAATTCTTCTAAAAACAATTCCCTTTGTTTCTTGGGGCTCTCCCAGGTCACAGGTTCATAGAGTCACATGATATTAGAAATGAGAAGGACCCAGAAGTTCTAGATCTATTCCAACCAAGATGTGAGCAGGAACCCTCCCTCACTGACATTCATTAAACGTGGTCTGCTGGGGTCTGCATGAAGACCTCTGGTGGTGGGGAAATCAACTAACCCCTAAGACAGTCCAGTCTAATTTTGGAAAGTTTTGATTGTTAGGAATTTTCCCACCTTTCTTTTTGCGTGAAACTTAAATCTACCTCTTTAAAATTTCTACACGTTGTTCCTAGTTCTACCCTCTGGAACTACATAGAACATGTCTGATCCCTCTTTCCCATAACAGACTATCATATACTTGAAGTCAGATACCAGGGCCACCCAGTGTCTTCTATTCTCTGGGATGAATGTCTCCAGTTCATTCAAGAGATACTCCCATGGCATGATCTCCAGGTTCCTTACCATCCTGGTCACCCTCCTCTGGATATGTTTCAGTTTATCAATGTCCTTCCTAATGTGTCACACAGAAATGAACACAATATTTCAGATGTGGATTCTAGATCCCAACCTACCTCCTGACCAGGGCAGATCTCCTTTGTTCTGAACACTGTAAATGTAGCCTTAGATAAAGTTAGTTTTTTCAACCACCATGTCACAATGTTGACTCATATTGAACTTGCCAATCACTGCACTCTTTAGATCTTTTTCACAAAAATAGGTTCCTTAACTATGCTTATGTGCATAGGTGAATTTTGGGAACCCAAATATAGATGTTCACATCTATCCCTATGAAATTTCTTCTTATTAGATTTATCCCATGTGGCCTATAGGCCACAAATACATGAAAAACTCTCAAGTATGGCAAGAACCAGATGAAAATGTAATTGGGAAATATTTAACAAGATAAATAAAAATAGCATAGGAATAAATGGAGCTTACCTTAAAATGATAAGTAATATTTGTCTAAGACCCTCAGCAAGCATTATCTGTAATGAGGATAAGCTAGAAGTCTTCCCAATATAATCAGGAGAGAAACCTGGATGCCCATTATTTTCTGTTATTTAATATTGTACTAGAAGTGCTAGCTATAGCAATAAAAGAAGAAAAAGAAATGAAAGGAATTAGAATAGGCCACAAGGAAACAAAACTATCACTCTTTGCAGATGATATGATGTTATACTTGGAAAATCCTAGAGAATCAACTAAAAAACCTACTTTAAATTATTAACAACTTTAGCAAAGTTGCAGGATACAAAATATACCCACATAAATCATAAGCATTTCTATATATTACCAACAAAATCCAGCATCAAAAGATAGAAAGAAAAATTTCATTTAAAATAACTGTAGACAATATAAAATATTCGGAAATCTACAACTATATGAACATAACTATAAAACACTTTCCACACAGATGAAGTCATATCTAAACAATTGGAAAACTATTAATTGCTCATGAGCAGACTGAGCCAATATAATAAAAATGGCAATTCTATATCTAAATTAATCTATTTGTTTAGAGCCATACCAATCAAACTATCAAGAAATTATTTTATAGAGCTAGCAAAAATTAGTAACAAAATTCATCTGGAAGAACAAAAGCTCAAGGATATCAAGGGAATAAAAAAAAATGCAGAAGGTGGTCTAGCCACAACAGATCTCAAACTGTATTATAATACAGTAACCGCCAAAGTAATCTGATACTGGCTAAGAAATAAAAGTTAGGATCAGTGGAATAGATTAGGTATAAATTACATTATAGAAAATGACCATAATACTCTAGTATATGATAAACCCAAAGATCCAAGGTTTTAGAATAAAAACTCATTATATGACAAGAACTGCTGGAAAATTAGAAAATAGTATGCCAGAAATATCTCACACTATATATCAAAAGAAGTCAAAGTGGGCAGATGATTTACACATAAAGGGTAATGCCATAAGCAAATTAAGAGAGCATGGAATAGTTTAACTGTCAGATTTATGAATAGGGGAGAATTTAGGACCCAAGAAGATATAGAGATCATTACAAAATGTAAAATGGATAATGTTGATTATATAAAATTAAAAAGTTTTTGCACAAAAAACCCAATGCAACCAAAGTTATAAGGAAATCAGAAAACTGGGGGGAAATTTTTGCAACAAATATCTCTGATGAAGGTTTCATTTCTCAAATACAATAGAGAACTGAGTCAAATGTATCAAAATACAAGTCATTTCCCAATGGATAAATGGTCAAAGGATATGAAGAGGCAGTTTTCAGACAAAGAAACAAAAGCTGACTATAGTCATATGAAAAAATACTCCAAATCACTATTGATTAGAGAAGTGCAAATTAAAACAACTCTGAGACACCACCTCACAGCTATCAAATTGCCTAATATGACAAAAAAGGAAAATATTGGATATTGAAGGGGATGTGGGAGAACTGGGACACTAATGCATTGTTGATGGAATTGTGAACTGATGGAATAATTCTGGGGAGCAATTTGAAACTATGCCCAAAGGCCTATAAAACTGCAATACCATTGCTAGGTCTATATCTCAAAAACATAAAAAAGGGAAAAGGATGTATTTGTACAAAAAATATTTATAGCAGCTCTTTTTGTGGTGGTTAAGAATTGGAAATTGAGGGGATACCCATCAATTAGGGAATGTCTAAACAAGCTGGGGTATATGATTGTAATGGAATATTATTGTGCTATAAGAAATGACAAACAGGATAATTTCAAAAAAACTGGAAAGACTTAGATGAACTGATGCATAGTGAAGAGAACGGAACCAGTAGAACATTATACACAGTAACAACAATATTGTTTGATGAAGAACTGTGAATAACTTAGCTATTCTCAGCAATTCAATGATCCAAGACAATCTCAAAGGACTAATGATGAAGCATAATATCTACCTCCAGAGAAAAATGGATATTATTTGAATATAGACTGAAGTATGCTATTTTTCACTTTCTTGCCCTCATTTTTTCTTTTATTTGAGTCTTGTACAAAATTACTAATATGGAAATGTTTTAAATCATTGCACATGTATAACATATCTAATTGCTTGATTTTTCAGGGAAGAGAGAGGGGAGGGAGGGATAGAATTTGGAGCTCAAAATTTAAATAAAAACATTTAAAGTTTTAAAAAATATAAATAAAAATATAACACAACATAGATAATGTTAATTTGAGATTTTCCAAGTTAATATACAGCCAGCAAGGATCCATTTCTATTTGACTTTGACATCACTGTTCTAGCTCATTGAGTTATTTTGGGGTCTTGAATAGGTTGCTTGGTATGTTAGCTATTCCTTACATTTTTATGTCGTCTGTAATTTGATAAGCATACCATTTGTGCCTCCATCCAAGTGGATAAAGATGTTGACTAGCAAAGGATCAAGGACAGATCCCTAGAGAACTCAAGGAAAGAGGACTCAGGTAGAGAAAGCCATCTGAGTTGACATCCATCCATTAATCACAACTCTTAAATTGTTCAACCATTTCTGAACTGGCCTAACTGTACTATCATATAGCCCATGTGTCTCTATTTTCCCACAAGGATATCATGAGAGCTTTCGTCAAATGTTTGGTTTAAATCTTGCTGTACTCTATCTATGGAATTCCTTTGATCTACCAGTTCAGTAATTCTGTCAAACACAGAAATTATGTTAGTTTGGCAAAAACCTGTTCTTGAAAGTCCCATGCTGAGGTTATTGCTTCCCTTTCTAAATGTGAACAAACCAACTCTTTAATAATATATTCCAGGATTTTGTCAGGAATCAAAGTCAGACTCACAGGCCTAGAGTTGGCAGAGCCTACCTCTTCACCCCCCGCCCCCGCCTCTTTAAATAAGGACAATATCTTCCTTCTTGTTCTAATCTTTACCCTTCTCCACAATTTTTCCAAGATCACTGTCAGCAATTCAGCCATCATGTACACAAGTTCCTTCAGCACCCTGGACAAAGGCCATCCAGGCCTTGTGACTTGAATCCCTGGGGGCAGCAAGGTGCTTTTATATCACCTCCTTGTTTTTCCTGAGGTTTCAGCTCATATGCACCAACATCCTTCCAGTCACATAGGCTAGCAGTCTGTTTCATTCTCATCTCCTTACTCTCACTCACTTCATGTGTCTAATCATTTGTCAGATCTTGTCACTTCTGCTTTTACAACATCTCTCGCATCTGCCCCTTTTTTCTTCTCACACAGCCACCACCCTAGCTCAGGTCTTCATCGACTCTCATCCTACTCAACATCTCTCTTCATGTCTCTCCCTTCTCAAATCCATCCTCTATAGAACTGCCAAAGTGCTTTTCTTAAACCTCATATCTCACCATGTCACTCCCTTAATCAAAATAATCCCTGTATTGGGCATTTAGAACCTTTAAGAACCTTGCCCTCCACCTACCCTATCAGCTTTATTGCATTTATTCTCCTTAACTCTATGTTCTAGCTTCTTACTGTTCCTTATACACAAAACTCCATCTCCCAGCTTTGTGCCCTTGCCCATACCTTCCTCACTTTTGTCTCTCATTTCAAGCTTCTTTCAAGAATCAGCTCTAGCACTACCTTCTACAGAAAGCCTTTTTGATCCCTGTTAACTGCTAGTATCTTCTTTTCCCCAATTATAGATTTTTAAAATATATTTTGTATACACCTATATGTTGTTTGTCCTTCGTTTTTAAAGAGGATCATGGATGATGTCTTGACTCCAATTTATATTGGATTTAAGTGACATGGAGTTGTACAAAGTCATCAGTTTCACTCTCGTCCTGAGTCACCAAAGTTTGGTGGCAGGAGAAAAGTCAGGGCAAGTGGTGATGGTCCAGGGTGCAGCATATGACCTTGGCTTCTTTGATGTCTGACCAAGCTTCACAATGCCTGCATCAGCCACCTTCATAGCTCTTGGAACAAATTATTCTCATCCACCCACTCCACCAGGAGAAGTCTTCACATGCTTGGGGTAGACATCCCCCTGACTCTCCAGTGGGTTCGAGGCCTGTGACTCAACCTGGTTTAGCCCATCTGCCAAGATTCTTTTACCAGAATTTGCGCATGCTAGAGTTTCTAGCAGTCACAAGTGACAGTTGGGTAAATCAGATGGACACCCAAAGTACATGAGCAGCCCTCACACCATAAGTACTAGTCCTCCTGAAAACCCTATATACACACATGTATACACATAAACATATATATGTGTATATATATATATATATATGCACATACATACAGATATTTGCTGTCTGCTTCAACAGAATGTAAGCTGCATGAGGGCAGGGATTATTTAAATTCTGCCTTTGTATCCCTAGTACCTATCACTGTGCCTAGCATGTAGTAGGTGCTTAATAAAATTTTGAAGACTGAATGATTAACCTTTTTCTTTCTGACTTTACCAATCTGGTCACCATTCTCTTTGGGACAGTAAGAAGCACAATAGATACTTGATAGCCTTTCTTTCCCTTCCTAGCCCATTAGCATCTACCCTTCCTCCCTAATCAGAAGTTCTATCTTTTGTCTGATCTTTCTCTTCCTCTCAGCATTTCTAAAACAAAAATGTTCCCTATTGTTGTCTTTAAAATTCCTTGCCAGTTTTGGCTTACTCTGAGCTCTGGTATTCCTGACACTGTTCTAACAGGACCATGCAATTCTATCCCCTTCATTCTTCATCATGCATCCTTGCTTCCATCTCCCATAGATGTCTTTTTCATTCAAAGGTGGTTGATGAATATACACACTGGTCTGTTTAGACAGTTCCCTGTTTTCTTCCTCAAAGGAATCATTTGTCATCAGAATTTCATTCTTAAGAGTTTTTCATTCCTCTTGGGCTGACTTCCCCTGCATTATTTTTGACCACAGCATCCTACTTACCCTTTCTCTGAGTTCTTTGGAATTAGCTCTCTCCAAAGCAGGGGCACATTTAAGGCTATGCTGAGTTTTCCCCTCCCTATTTATCATAAACTCTAAAGTGGAGGCATTACCTCCTCCCCAGGTTCCCGTTGTCATTTACTTCAGCTGCCAAATCTAGTACTGTGTTGGTCAGTATGAGATCCAAAATAGCAGTTCCCCTTGTTGCTTTCTGTACGTTTTGAAGGATGAAATGATCATTAAAGCAAGTCAAGAATTTATTGCCTGCTCTGCTTTTGGCAGAGGAAAAGAGAGCTTCAGCAGATGTCCAGCTAATTTAAGTCCCTTATCATTGCTATAGAGTGTTTCTTCTGTGCCAGGTTTGTGATCTGTTTTCTGAACTCATCATCCATTTCCTCCTTTTGGCTGGGAGATCTATGGCATACTCCCACCACAATATTGCTTCTGTTTATCCTGCCACTGATCTTCACCCAAATGTTTTCCACCACCTTCCCCAGATTTCCTCACTTGAGTACATGTTTTACTCTGCATTGCTACCCTCATCCCTCTTTTATCTATGCTGTTCTTTTTCTAATTTAATAGCTAATATTTATATGGAACTTCAAATTTCTAAAGTACTTTACATATGTGCTCTCATTTGAGCCTCACAATAACTCAGTGAAGTTCATGAGAAAATGCCAGAATGGATTCTTAAAGTAGTGAGTGGTAAGCATTTAGAAAGGGAATACATGATAGCTATAACTCACCCAAGTTTATGAAAAACAGGTCCTACTTGACTAATTGCTTTTCCTTTTGTGACAGGGATGCTAGAATAGTAGAATAAGGAAATTCCACAGATGTGATATATTTGGGTATCAGCAAGGCACTATCTTGATAAACTTGGGGACAAAGATTAAATGTCATGAGATGGATGTTAGTGCAGTTAGAGAGCTCAGAACTGGTTGATTAAATATATTCAAAAGATAGTGATGAATGGATTGATGTGACAATGCTTAGTGGAGTTCCACAAGGCTGTCTTTGACTCTGTTCTATTCAACAATTTTATCAGTGACTTGGATGAAGGAATAAGTGGAATGTACATCTGATTTTTAGATGGTAAGAAATAGGGATGGAAAGTTAGGACCAAAATGGAACCCCAAAAGACCTCAGACTGGAGTGACAGAATGGCCAATAAGTTCCCTTCTGACTCTGAATTCCTGTAATTCTACAAATCTCGTTAGATAAAATTTAATAGGAATAAATATTAAGTTCTCTACTGGAATAAAAAATAATAAATTATACAAATATGGGATTGGGCATATGTGACTAGGAAATAGTTTCTGTGAAAAATGTCTTGATGTGTTTATGAACTGAGGGTTCTGCATAAATGGACAGCAGACCATGGCAACCAAAAAAAGCAGACAAAACCTTAGGCTGCATTAATAGAGACACAGTATCTCAAGTAAGGGAGATGTTATATCTTTTCACCTGCTCTGATCAGACCAAATATGGAATACTGTGCTTCATTCATGGTAACTTTTGGCATTTTCGATTTTAGAGGGAAATGATGACTTTAGAGGTTGTCACTTGTCCGGGGTGCTGCAAATGAGATTCCCATAAGGAATATGAAAAACATTAGATGACCTCTGAGGCTCCTTCCAACTCAGGTAGACTATACTTGTGCAATAATGGTTCATTGTACAAACCCTTAACAACAATCAATTCAATAAGTATTCATTGGACATATCACGTGTTTCACCTTATGCTGGAAATTGGGGTCAGACAAAAGTATAGGGAACACTCCATGTTCTCCATCACTTATTGTTAGATTGTGAAGGTGAGCCATAAACACATGGAGAGAATGGAGAACAATGAAAAGACACCTGAAAGTCGGGAGTAGAGTTTCCTGAGTTCACCCATTTCCACAGAACCTTAAGGTCTGCAAAGTGCTTTCCTCCTAACAACCTTTTGAGGTGGGTCTTATTCTTCTCTTAGCAGAAGGAGGGGTGCCCAGGTTGTTGAAGCTAGAAAGTAACAAAGCCAGGATCTGAACTCAGGTGTCCTTAGTCTAAGACCAGCAGACATCAATTCAATTCAACAAGTTTTCATTAAATACCTTCTGTGTGCAAGGGGGGTAGGTGAGTGGGGTAGAGCTAGGTGGTGCAGTTAGGTGGGTAGAGCTCCAGAAAACTCGTCTTCCTTAGTTAAAATATGACCTCAGACATTTACCAGCCATTTGACCCTGGGCAAGTCACTTACATTTGTTTACCTCAGTTTTCTCATCTGCAAAATTTGTTGGAGAAGGAAATAGCAAACCACTCCAGTATCTTTGCCCCAAAATGGGGTCATCCAGAGTTGGACATGACTGAAAATGAGTGAGTGAGCAAAGTACTAGGCTAGGTGCTAAGGAGCATAGGATTGGAGACCTGAAGCTTGAAGAGATCCCAGAAGCAGTGTATTCTACCCTTTCCCCCACCTCTGCATATTAAGATGAGGAAACAGGTCTAAAGATGCTACATGACTTTCTTAAGGTCACACAGGTGGTAAGCATGAGAGGCAGGACTTGAACCCAGGTTTTTTTTTTTACTCCAGAGTCAGGGCTCTTTCTATTTTCCAGTGCTGGGGAATATATAAACAAACTGAAACATCTTGTCCCTACCCTTAAAGGACACCTTACTGCCTCCAGTCTAGGATGGGATGGTAACATTAGAAGCAGTCACAGGAGAAGAAGGGTTTCTCATCTAAATGGAACATTTTAAGTAGCTTGTAGAATTTTATTCATTCATTCTTTCATTTAATCAATTTGCAGGTAGTCAAATATAGTTAGTTACTTTTAGATTCTCCACATTTCAGGAAAAGAGGCATGGAAGAGATAATCCAAAATACTGCATAATGTCCCAGACATCTCTATTTGGTTGTAGCAAATTTTCTATTCATATAATCACGGGTAGATTAGGGGATTGGACTGACATAGGGATGTAGTTGTGATTACATTGGTATATGGGGGATATGGGGTGATCAGGGAGCACCAGTACCTTTGGTGTGAGGACTTGCTGAGTCCCTTTCAGGGGGCTCATCCACCTTTGGTGCCCACCTTCACCCAACCTGTGACTCCAAGAAACTGTAGCAAGTGCAGTGGCCACACCCTGGTAAACTGGTTCAACAGATGGGCTAAACCAGATTAAGAGTGACCAACAAGCCTCAAACCCATAGGTGAGTTGGGAGGGGGGTGTCTACCCCAAGCATATGAAGACTATCCCTGGCAGAATAGGAGGATGAGAACAATTTGTTTCAACTGTCATGAAGGCAGCTAAAGAAGGTTTTGTGAAGTGCTCAGAGCTCAGTCAGACATGGAAGAAGCCAAGGTCATCTGCATCCTGGGCCATCTTGAGTCATCTTGACTTTTGTCCTCTCACTGGACTTTAGTGATTCTGGAAGAGATTCTGACACTTTTATGTAACTTAATTTAACTTTGTGCCTTACTTAAATCCAATTCACCCATGATGTCATTGCCACGATTCAAAAATGAAGAATGAACAACATTGGTATAGGGAACTCCCAGGTGAGGAAGCTCTGTCTATCAATGCAAGTCAACATCTTCCCTGAAACTTAAGAGTTTTAGAGAGTTGCCTAAGGCCACTGAAAGGTGAAGTAATTTGTCATGCAGACAGTATTGTCAGAAGCAAGGACTGAACCCAGGTCTAGGTGTTGGATTGGCTACATCATGCTGCCTCTTATCCAGTCAACTTATCTTCCTAAATAAAAATTTTTCTTAAGTCACCATTCACATAAACTGACACTTTATGATTTCTTCCTGGATGTATAGAGGGAAGGGACAAGCAGGTTCATAGCTAAAGCTCAGAATGAAAATTTGACAGATTCAAGAAAGAAAGCACATCTTTTTCATATCATTTTCTCCAATGAAGAGAATGATCTGCAAGCTAGAAAGGGTCAGACAAATGTGGCAACAAAGAAACTAAAGCCAAACACTGGAGAGGAGACAGTAAGCATTTCACCATTTTAAATGAGTTTTAATGTCCTGGTTCAGAAGAATAATGCTGAAAGAATATACAGATGTGAGTTCAGAGACACTGTCAATAATCTCTGAAGCCATGGAGAATAGGAGATGGGTCCCCAAACTGGAAAGGTGTAAAGGTTATCCAGATTTTTTTTTTGCTTTTTTTTTTTTTGGAGGGCAATTGGGGTTAAGTAACTTGCCCAAGGTCACACGGCTAGGTTTTTGTTTGTGTGTGTTAAGTGTCTGAGGCCGGATCCGAACTCAGGTCCTTCTGACTCCAGGGCTGGCGCTCCACTCACTGAGCCACCTAGCCGCCCCTATCCAGATTTTTAAAAAAGATGGTGAAGGGTAAATGGCAGAACTATATACTGTTAGTAAAACCCTGGCAAAAATGCAGAAAAGATTACTAAAAAACCATTCCTTGGTCCAATTCTGGTTCTTGTGAGGTGAGTATGTGATGCAATGCCTTTCAGGTGAACTTGGGAACAGTCACAGAAACCCCCACTCCTCTCTGCTACTGACTTATAGCCTTATTAATTCTCTCTCCAGGTCCAAGGGCAATCTGCTGGGTATGCTGGGAATGTGATATCTCTGAAATGACCAAAGATGCAAAAACCATCTCTAATTGGCTTAGCTCTCACCAAAAAGAAAAATTGGGTAAATCTCTTCTCCTATGGATAACTCCTCCCTCCTCAATCTCAAACCACAAATTTATAAACTGAAACAAAAATCCCTGTTAATGGCCAAGTAACTTATCAGCATTTAGCATTTAAATGCAGATAAACATTCAAACAACCTTCCAGCTAATCTGAAGGACAGAGGCTGGTTCTGAAGAAAGGAACTGATATTTCACAGTTAGGAAAGGCAGGAAGAAGAGAGAAGCTTTTGGATGGACTTTATTCTCACCAACTGCCATAACTCAAGTCCAGTTCTGCCCACTCAAATCCTGTTAACAAATGCTTATGTCCCTGTCTTTTCTCTTGTTTGGTGGCCTACGTGCTCATACACATAAACCTTGCCCTCAACTCTACCTCCGTTGTCTGGAACACCAAAACATAGGCAGAAGTTTCTTCCTCAAGGTCACTGGAACCCCAAAACAAACTGAGTTCTCCCCAATACTTGTGAACTGAAAGGTTCAGTGTCATACTGAAAGATCTTCCAAAATCTGCCATTCTGGGTCTTGCTTGGCAAACTGGGACAAATAAACAGTAGCATATAAACCACTTACTTGCCAAAAGAAAAAAAAAAGATACAGGGAGACATAAGCTTCCTCTTCACTGTCATCTGTGGATCCCCGGTTCTTCAGTCGTGGCAAATAAAGTTGCAAATATAAATGCAACCCAGAAAATCTATCAAGCTTTATATTCATGTAATGGCAGCCATTACGTGAATATGTTCTGGCCATGATTACAGGTAGATTCAGAGTCTGGAGTGGAGATGTAGATAGAACCTATGCAGGTTAATGCTGGGGTAGACAAAAGGGCTCATTTGTTTGTTTGCTTTACAAACGCATTGATCTAAACTATTGATCTTAACCTTTCTGTGTGTGATAGAACCCTTAGGCATCAAGTGAAACCTATTGACCCTCTTCCCAGAATGAAGTTTTTAAATGCATAAAACAAAATACTTAGGATCACTAGGGAAACAATTACATTGAAAGTGTCACCAAAAAAAATTTTTTTTTGAAAAAGAGTATTATAGAACCCTTGGTCAAGAACTTCTGATATGAAGTGAGTAGATCCTATTGAATGTGCAGTTTATGAGTAGGCTGGATAAGCATAGACCAAAGGTTGGGCAGTACTCCTTTGGAGTCAAGGGACATAACTATGGACGCATCAGTTAATCTACTCATCACATCCCTCTCCTTTCCTTCCTTCTTTCTTTCTTTCTTTCTTTCTTTCTTTCTTTCTTTCTTTCTTTCTTTCTTTCTTCCTTCCTTCCTTCCTTCCTTCCTTCCTTTCTTTCTTTCTTTCTTTCTTTCTTTCTTTCTTTCTTTCCTTTTCTTTCTTCCTTCCTTCCTTCTTTCCTTCCTTCCTTCCTTCCTTCCTTCCCTCCCTCCTTTCTTTCTTTCTTTCTTTCTTTCTTTCTTTCTTTCTTTCTTTCTTTCTTTCTTTCTTTCTTTCTTTCTTGGTGCACAGTTTGATGAAGCTCTAACTGGCAATTTTTGTGCCTGGGACAACACAAACTGACTCTATCTGGGGCAAACAGCAGGAAAGATGTCCACAAATAACATTTTTAAACATTTTAAAAATTGCTATTGATGCTTTTTATTTTTACATCATTTTAATTTCCCAGTAGGCAGATATGTGGTGCAAAGGATAGAGTGCCAGGCCTGGAGTCAAGAATTCAAACCTGGTTTCAGACACTCACTAGCTGTAAGTCACTTAACTCTGCCTCAGTTTCCTCATCTTCAAATGAGCTAGAGAAGAAAATGGGAAGCCACTATAGTACCTTTGTCAAGAAAATCCAGAAGGGGTCATGAAGAGTTAGACATGATTTAAAAACAACTAAACAACAATTGCCCAATGTTTCCTTTTTTCTCCTTCAATCCTCCTTCTAAAAAGCCATAAAGGAATAACAAAGGAAAAGTAGGGGGAAAGCAGGTCAGCAAAACTAGCCAACACATCAATCAACTATGACAGCATATGCTATGTCAATTAACTTTTTAAGCCGGGACACTAGCCCCTTGTGCAGTGATGGAACATCCTTTACCATGAGGTAAAGGTAGAGGAAGATGGGCTGGTGGGGGAGAGTCAACAGGAAAGGGGAGGAACTCATCTGGGGCTGCTGGTGAAGAATGCAGGAAATCTGATGACTTCCTACTTTATTTAATTCTTTTTGTTAAGGGGGTGTTAAATTATATTGTTTCTGCACTGATGAAGGATTGCAAATGCTTTCAGCACCCTCTAAATTTGGCACGTTGGGACAAAACCCCAGTTGCCTTGCCCTAGTTATGGCTTACCTATACCAGATGGCTTGTGAATGCCTAGCAAAGAACACAATAATGCAAGAATCAATCAAAGGTTTACAACCTAACCACATTTCCTTTTTTTTAGTAAGATGATTAGATTGTTGGGGAAGAGAAATGCTATATACTTTGTGTATCTTAATTTCAGTAAGGTATTTGACAAAGTTTTTCATTACATCCTTGTGGATGAGATGGTATTGTTTTTGTTCTCCAAGCAAAATTAATCCTTCTATATGACAGCATTTCCTACATTTGAAGAGAAAAATTATGTCCCTCTCTAAATCTTTCCTCCCCCATCTAGGAGGGCTTTCAGGTGGCTAAGCAGTTATAACCAAAAAGCACTGATGAATGGAGTGGCAGGGACATTGTAGGCTGTCCCTAGTATGGTGTCGAAGGACTCTTTCCAATATATTCAGCTCTTTTATCAATGACTTGGATAAAAATGAAGTAGACAAGTTCCCCACATTGGCTAATCTTACAAATCTCTGAGGTAAAGCTAACATAAAAAATGGCAGACTCAGGCTTTGAAATGATCTTGATGGGCTAGAGTACCAGACAAAAGCCAAAAGGATTAAATTTAACAAGAACAAATATAAAATCTGGGGTGGGGGAAGGAATGTGCAGATACAGGACAGGAGGGAAGAAAACAAGCATTAAGTAAGCACCTACTATGTGCCGGGCACTATGCTAAGTGATTTCCAAATATTATCTCATTTAATCCTCCCAACAATCCTAGGGGTTGGTGCTGTTATTATCTTTGCTTTATAGTTGAGGAAACTGGGGTTGAGTGACTGGACCACAGTCACATAGCTAGTAAGAGGGTGAATGAGGATTTGAACTCAGGTCTTCTGGATTATGGACCCACTGGGACATCTAGTTGGTAACTTGACAATAGTTCATGTGAAAATCATCTGGAGGCTTTTGTGGGCTACAACAATCAATATGAACTAACTATGTTGTGGCATTGTCAAGTAATATTGAAACAGCTACATAACCCAATGGATAGGGATTAGACCTGGAGTCAGGAAGACCTGAGTTCGAATCCTGACTCAGACATTTACTAGCTCTGTCATTCAACCTCTGCCTACCTTCATTTCTACATCTGTAAAATGCAGCTGGGTGGTTCAGTGTGTAGAGTGCTGGACCTGGAGTCAGGAAGATTTATCTGGCTTCAGATACTTATTAGTTGTGTGACCCTGGATAGGTCACTTAATCCTGTTTGCCTCAGTTTCCTCACTTGTAAAATGATCCGGAGAAGAAAATGGCAAATTACTCCAGTATCTTTGCCAAGAAAACCCCAAAAGAGGTCATAAAGAGTCAGACACAACTGAAAATGATTTTTAAAAATGGCACCTGTTGCCAATGTTATTGTGAGTTTAAAATGAAATAATATTTGTAAAGTACTTTGTAAATCCTAAAAAGCTATGTTAAAGCTAAGTATTTTAACAATAATAATAAATTAAATGTATCCAAATAATAATATTCTACTGTATTCTGGGCTGTTTAGGCCATATCTAGAGTTCTGGGTTCCATTAAGGAAATGTTTATTTTATTCCACAAATTAAAAATTAAATAAATTTAGATTAAAAAAAGAAAGACATTGATAAATTGGAACATAACAAGTCAAAGATGATTAGGATGAATGAGTGCCTATAAACCAGATCATGCATAGAACAGCTGAGAAAAGTGGGAATGTTTAGCTTGGAGAAGAAGAGATTTTCGTGTTGGGAAATGATAGCTGTCTTCAGACCTTTGAAGGGCTGTCATCTGGATCAGGGCCTGTTGTATATGAGTCTGGAAGGTTAAACTAAGACCAACAGGTGGAAATTAGAGGTTGGCAGTTTCCTAAATGAAAAGAACTTTCAAATAGTTCCAGGTGTTGAAAAAAAAATACAGAGGCCTGCTTGATGAAGGAGTGCAGAACTTCAACATGGGGAGGAACCTCAGAGACCAGTGTAAGAGAGGCAGTCATCTAGCCCAGAGGCCTGCCTGCAACACTCCCAGGAGCCCCTGGAACCAGAGTAAAACATAGTTGGAAAATAGTTGACAGAACTAATAAAAGTAAATAAATAGAACCTAGATCATATTACACGTGTCTTTTTTAAGGTGATGTGCTGCCTCTATGGATCATTATGAATGGTGTAGCGGTCCGCATTTCTATTTGAGTTTGACAGCATCGATCTACCCTATACCTGAAGATCTCTAATTATGGGGATGGCTTTGATTATCAAAAAAAATGTCCTTACTTCAAACCTAAAGTTTTTCTCTTTAAAACTTCCAACCATTGTTCCTAATTCTGCCCTCTGAGGCTAAGAAGGAAAGTCTAATGCTCCCTTTCAGTCTTGTAGATACCGAAAGGCTCTAGCAACTAGATGGCCCAGTGGGCCTATGGTCAGGAAGATCTGCCTCACCCTTTTACTAGCTATGTGACTGTGGTCAGGTTACTTAGCCTCAGTTTTCTCAATTGTAAAGCAAAGAGAATAACAGCACCAACGCCCTAGGGTTGCTGCAAGATTATATGAGATAATATTAGTAAAGCATTTAGCACAGTGCCTGAGATGGGCAGTTAAGGCAATCTGGGGTAGAGCAGTGGGTAGAACCCCAAGCAGGTTGATGCTGATATTTAAATGGCAGACTGCCATCACTACGCATCTCATATGGGATAAAATGGATGCCATTCACCATTCTGGCTGCCTTCCTCTAGACACATAACTACCTTATCAATATTGTTCCTAAAATGTGATAATAGACACAATACTTTCTGTATGGCTTGATCAAGGCAAAGCTTTCTATTGTTTTTCATTTGTGTCTGGCTCTAAGTGTATCTAAGTGTGTAATCACTTACTAGTGATATGACCCTGGGCAAGTCACTTAACCCTGTCTGCCTCAGTTTCTCACCTGTAAAATGACCTGGAGAAGGAAATGGCAAACACTTCAGTATCTTTGCCAAGAAGACCCCAAATGGGCTCACAGAGAATCAAACGGGACTGAAAAACAACTGAACAAAACCCTCATGGGAGGAAGCTACTCTTGATACTCTCTAAGTATCAAGTATTTTACTCTGCTTTACAAGAGGGAGCGTGGAAAGTGGAGAGGATGGCTTTTGAGTCAGGAAGACTTACGTCCTGAGCCCACTCACCGAAGTTTCTGAACCTTTCAATGCTTTCTGACAATACTCTGATGACAATTTACCAATAGGTTGTTGATCTGTATCAATATCTACACCTGGATGTCCCCACAAAGACAGGATCATGGGTCTGGAATGGGGACTGGGGCAGGAGTGGGGAAGAGATAGGGGTGGGGGTGAAGTTTCTTCCATGAGGGAGAATGACTTCCAAAAATACATTAGGGTGAAAACACAATTAGGAAATGTTTGACAAAATTTCCCTGGGAGGCAGAGGGAAGTCAATGGTAGGGAATGGTGCCATGCTAAATCTCACACAGATCTTCCACAAGAGTTGATCTTTACATGAATACTTTGGCATTGCCTTTAAATAAATTGGCCTTTTTAACAACTGGTCTGACACATCCTCCACTCAGCCTGGACAAAGAGCTATTTTCAAAGTTGTTTTTAAAGGCCAGCTGCCCTCCGCTTATTTTAGCATTTTGTGGCCTGCTATTCCAGCCAGTCTCCTTTAAGACCCAGTTGCATCCTGGGTGTCTAAAGTGTGGGAGAGATAATAGCATTCGGAGCATCTTTATTATTGCCTGAGTTCCAGGGCCCCCAGCTAGTAGGCAAAGAGGAAGCCATATACATCTCCAGCGCCTGTGATCGGAGCTGGCATGATGCTTGATAACAGAATTTCTCAGACAACAGGCCCAGGCTGGGGAATTTTAATATTGTCTTTCCCTACAAGTAATTTCCAATGTTTATGCTCTGTGGAGCCCCTTTCGAGTGTCAGAGCAGAACGAATGCCAGTTTTAATGGACTTGCTAAATCATAAAAACTGCTTGCAAAATTGCATCTGATTAAAACAGGAAAATGTTCCATTATTCAGAAAAATCTCCCTGCAGAGGCTCCCCGGGGCGGCCGGAGGTGGAGAGAAGCAGGGAGTGCCCAGGTCCTACAGTGTTCTCTCTGCAGGGAAGATGTCCCTCCTTCAGCAGGCCTTTCTTTGCCATCTCTGGCCCCACAACCCCTCTGCTTTCCATGAGGGAAAGGAAATTGACATTAGTCATTTCATAATTAATTCATATGCTAACGTGTTGTCAGCTGAGACACAATATGCATTCCAATGTTCAGCCAGGTAGAACAGGATACCATTGGTGATACTCTGAGACCACTGAGAGGCCAAAACCTGTTCTGGCTAAGGGGAAGCCAAGGAGGACCAAGCCAGAACCCCTTGTTCTCCCTAGAAGCCTTGTCTGGATGGATAACCACCCACTCCACTTCCAAATCCTGACCAGAAGGATTTTCCAAACCACTGACTCCATGAAGGCTTCTCTGGATTGTTTCCCTACAAGATTAGGCAACAGTAATGGAGGTCATAGTACTGTCGGGTCATAGTATGGAAGATTTAGAGACAGAAAGGACATTAGAACTCATCTGGTACAATGTTCAAATTTTGCAGGTGAAGAAAATGAATTTCAAGGAGGAGAGAGGATTTATTTTCCCAGGGTGACAAAATCAGTACCTGGCAGAGGTTAGATCTTCACCCAGATTCTCTGACTCCAAATCCAATGCCCTTTTCACTACTATTGACCCAAAGGCCAAAACAATGCTGCTATTTGAGCATTATTAGGGATGGCCAATTAGTCAGAGTTCATCAGTCAACTAGCCACTCAGTCAGTCGATCAAACATACTGTTAGTCAAACAGCATACTCTGTTGGCAGAACATTGAACTCAAGGCAGGGGAAAGATACAAAGGAACATAACCATCTCTGTGCCAGGGGAAGATTGCAGTCCTGTGACAGAAACAGGATATACAAGAGGAATACATAAGGACCAGCATGGTGCTAGATATACTAGAAGTTTTTGGTAAATGCTGAACAGCATACAGAACACAGGTAGAGGAGAAGGGGATAACTGCTTACAATTCATGTGCAAGGTTCTGTGCTAGATGCTGAGGGGGATACACAGAGCAATGAGATGTGCCTTGCCCTTGGGGAGCTTACAGTCTAGAGAGATAAATATGGATAGATAAAAAGGTAAAAATGCAATGATCAGTAAATGAGAGGCACAAATTCCTATAGCTCTAAGGCTTCAAAGCACCCTCTTCCCAGCTACTCTTCTAGGCAGCTAGTAGAAGCATCTTCCTCTTTTTACAGATGGGGAAACCGAGCTCAGTGACTCTCCTGGGATCACACCCCATACCAGATGCAGCCCTCTACAGCACCACACTGCCAAGGGTAGGAAATGTTATCGATACATAAAGGAAGGAGAGAACACCTGTGGCTGGGAAGATCAGGAAAGGCTTCATGGAGGAGGTAGCATTTTACCTGGGCCTCAGAGAATGAGTCTTTTCTTTTTTCTGATTAAAGAGACCATCCCTTGACTCACTTCTTAAAGAGGCATTACATCACTCTAAGTAAGTACATGAAAAGGCCTTAGCCCATTACATCCTGGGCCAATTCCAGTCATCCTGATGAATATCTGGCCACTGGACCCAGATAGCTCTGGAGGAGAAAGTGAGGCCAATGACCTTGCACAGCCCTCCCTCCCTCAAATCAGAGTCAACTGCAAGTCTTGTCATCTCCCTGATGTCATGTTCCTCTTCAAAAACGAGGGTCAAACACATAGAATGAGTAGGTATTGAACAGGAGGAACTATGAAGTGAAGACTTTAGAGGCAGGCAGACAGGCGTACAAGAAGAAAACAACCAACCCTACCGTAGGCCAGGCACTGTGTGAAGGGTTTTATAAATACTGTCTTACTTGATCCTCCCAACAATCCTGGGAGGGAGGTGCTACTAGTATCCCCGTTTTGCACATGAGGATACTGAGGTAAACAGAGGATGAGTGACTAGCCTAAGGTCACATAGCTAATAAATATCTGAGACAGGATTTGAACTCAGGTCTTCCTAAGTTGAGCAGCCAAATGATACAACAGATAGAAATATAGGCCTGGAGTCAGAAAGACTCATCCTCCTGAGTTCAAATCTGACCTCAGACGTTTGCTAGCTGTGTGACTCTGGGCAAGTGCCACGTTAGCGGAAGTTGAAGATCTTCCCTGCCCATCAATAGGCACGTAGAGGCCTGGCCCAGAGCTGATAAGGCTCTAGGCTAGTTTCCAATTAAGTGCTAGGGCACAAGGATTTTCAGGCTCCTGGGCACTGAGCAGAGCAGATGCCGACTCTTTGTTATATATTCTGGGGGGTTAGTGTTTTGTTTTGGGGTTTGTTCATGAGAAGGATCTTTTGATTTCCTGGTCTAGACTCTGAATAGGTATATGTTCAGAGCCTCTGACTACCAGATGTTGTCTGTGCTCCCTCGATCCAGTGATGTATGTGAATTGTATAGCAATATTGCTTTACTCAGAGAATTGGAACCCTGTCTGTTGGTCTTTGTGCTAATTTCTCTGCTTGT
The DNA here is from genome assembly GCA_011680675.1 of Gymnobelideus leadbeateri. NCBI lineage: Eukaryota > Metazoa > Chordata > Mammalia > Diprotodontia > Petauridae > Gymnobelideus > Gymnobelideus leadbeateri. The sequence continues at coordinate 58,954 of WOXC01002544.1, forward strand.
ATTTTCTATACTCACTTCTTTCTCTGTAATAAAAGTAGAATTGTTGACCCCTTTCTGAGCAGTCTTTCCTTTATAAAGCAGATCAAAAGAACCCATGCTAGCAGGCCATCCTGGGTATGCTAGGGTGCTTGCTAATACAGCAAGTCATTTAACCCTGTTTGCCTCAATTTCCCCCTCTGTAAAATGAGCTGAAGAAGGAAATGGCAAACCATCCCAGTACCTTTGCCAAGAAAACCCCAAGTAGGCTCACAAAAAGTCAGACATGACTGAAATAACTGAACAACAACAGCTTCCTGACTTGGAGCTCAGCAATTTAGCCATTGTACTACCTGACAGCTAGGAATGGTGGTAGATTACCTGGCAGCCAGACAGACTGGAAAGGAAGGGGAGAGAGGCAGGAGGTCTAGGTTACTGCAAAAGGGATGAGATGATGAGGACCCAAGTGGCAAAGGAATGGAAAAGAGGGTCCTGGAGGCATGAAACACGATGGGCTCAGAATTAAGAGGTCCTGGCAACTGATTGAGTGTGGATGTCAAAGGAGAGGCAGAGGTCAAAGGTGACCCTAAGGCACAATTTCTTAATAGAGTTCTTTTGGTAGGCTGGTGAAGCCTATGGGGCCTTTCTCAGAATCATATTTTTAAATGTATAATGTAAAATGCATAGAATTCCAAAGGAAATTGATTATTTTAAAATAGTTATCAAATACAGTAATCAAAATATTTTTGAAAATGCAGGTTCCTGGACCCCAGAATCCCTGTTCTTAAGTCTCGAAGCCTGGTTGACAGGGAGGAAGATGAATAGAAATCTAGATTACGGCCTGGTTGAAGGGTGCCCCCCCAAGCCCCATTTGAGTTTTTCAGGCCAGTTTGGATGGACAATCTTGGCACCCATTCATGAACCTCCATGGTCATCTGAATCTCCACCAGACCTGCCAGAATTTAGACAACTGGCAGCACAGAGAGGGAAGAGGCAACATTTATTTAAAATAAAATGCAAGTAAGTAACAAAGGGTTAACTGAGCCAGAACACACTCTCAGCACCCCATTCTCACTATCCAGACTTCTTTACCTCCTCCAGGCCAGCAGCCTTTCCCCCCTGCAGAGTCCTCTGCCCTGAGGCCCTGCTCTCCTGATTGGTGAATCCTTGGGTGACTTGTCTCAACTGCTCATTTCCAGCTTGATTTACTTGCTGGATTTCTCCATCTCCTCACCTTTTTTCTTTTGCTCATTTCTCCCTATTCTCCCCACTCCCTTCCAGTCTCTCTTTATTCATATATATATATATATATATATATATATATATATATATATATATATATATAATATTTTAGTTTCCCCCCAATACATGTTAAAATATTTTTAACATTTTTTTTTTACTTTGAATTCCAAATTCTATCCCTCCCTGGGAATACAACATAAGAAAATGACAAGATAATAAGCAATCAGATGTAGGTTTTACAGGTGCAATCTTCTAAAACATTTCCATATCATTTTGCACAAGAAACCAGTTTTTCTTTATTGTTGTATGTTTTTTAATTGTGTGGACTCTTTGTGACCTCATTTGGAGTTTTCTTGGCAAAGATGCTGGAGTGGTTTGCCATTTCCTTCTCCAGCTTGTTTTACAGTTGAGGAAACTGAGACAAACAGGGTTAAGTGACTTGTCCAAAGTCACAAAGCTAGTGTCTGAGATCACATTTGAACTCAGGTCTTTCTGACTCCAGGCCTGGTGCTCTAGCCACTACGCTTCCTAGCTGCCCAATCTCCCTTTCCTTGTTGTCTTCCTGAGGTTAAGGAATGTCTTGTTGGCTTGTATTTGTATCTTCAGTACTTGGCATAGTGCCTATGATATAGTAGGGTGAAATGCAGGAAGAAAAGAGAAAAGAGCTGAGGTATCAATGTGGAGGGGCTGCTGGAGTGATAGGTGCAATCAGAGTCTCTTTGGGTTAGTTGAGGATTCAAAGATAGGAGACTGATCTTCACAGCATCGCTGGGAAATCTCTGCTTAGACATAAGCTTATAGGTTTAGAACTGGAAGGGTCTTTAGAGGCCTTATTTCACAGGAAATTAAGGCAGTGTCTAAGGGACTTGCCCAGATCACTCAGCTAGTAAGCATTTGGGATAGGTTTCGATGAGCCATGCCACTAGCAATAGGGGATAAAACTTTGGAGGCCTCGTAACATTTTATGTCATGTAGTAGGTGTGGTAGCTGGTGACTCATGGAGATGTCATTCAGTGGTCCACCTGCTTTCTCCTCTGGATAAATGCAGGGTCCACAAAGTGCCACAACAAATAAGCATATTATCCTGCCTCTTCTACCCGACTATCATCTTTATCCCTCTGTCCTCTTGGCCTGGATCCTACCCATGGTTTGGTGTTGACAGACTGGAAAAATGCTATTTGTACATAATAACTGTGTGGCTGCCATTTGTAATTTCTTGGCACTGGAACATTAAGTGAGAGGGCATGCTAAGCCATGATACAACATAAGAAAATGACAAGTTAGAGCAGAAATGCTCATTCAAAAGCAAACAGAGACTTTCTTATATACAGACCCATTTGCTGGAGGGCTCTACAATCCCATCTATGTTCCCTTAAAAGTCTTGGAAAGTCATGTCAGGCCAATATTGTCCAACCACGAAAGGCCTCTGCATGAACTCCACTGCCTGGGCCCACTTTTGTAAGTGCACTCTCCTCAAGGTTCCCAGAAAAGCAGTGACCTGGTCAGCTGCTCAGAATTGAAAACTGTATTCAAAATCTGGTGAGTGTTCTAATTTAGTTCTACAACCCACAACCTTCATAGAGCATCACCCTCTACACCAGCCTCTTTGGATATGATACATGCTTTTTTAATATCCCTGGAACAGAGTTGCAACTTCAGTTCAAATAAAGCTTTCTGGGAGGCAAATATAACAGAATTCAGTTTCATAAACTGTATTGGTCTAAGTCTGAGTCAGCCAAACATGAGCTACAAGCCAAAGTAAGATATTGTTGAAAAGAAAAAATATATATGTACATATATAATTACAAAAAGTATGTATGTATGTTGCGATCCAACAAGAGGCTTTGGTTTTAGCAACAGAACACCAGCAGGGTACATTTTATCAGTGAACTTGTCTACCAGAAGATCAGATCATAGATCAGGGCAAGAAGTCATTCAGTCTGAGTACCTCATTTTGTGGAAGAGAAAACTAAGACCCAGAAAAAATTAAATGCCTCGCCCAAGGTCACACAAAAAGTAATTGGAGGAAGTGAGACTTGAATCCAGGTCCTTTTGCTCTATACCTCGTCTGATCTCACAGTTTCTAAATGTCAGATAGAAGGATTAAAACCTGGACTTCTCCACTCCAGATCCAGCACCTACTGGTTTATAGATTTAGCATTTCTACCTTAGAGGTCATAGTTTTATCCTCTCCTCTTCCCCCGTTTTATAGATCACACAACTGGAATGATTTGTCCCAGACTACAGTTAATAATTGAGGCAGGATTTGAGCCCATAACCTTGGATTCCATAGCCAGTTTTCTTCCATTGCATGATTCTACTTTTTCATATGAGTATATGTGGTTTCATATAATATAATCCTGAAATATATTTTCAGTTGGTGTCCTCTTGCCACTCGACATTCTCTTGGCATGCACTTTGGAACCAAAATTTCAGGTCAGTATTAACCTAAGAAGGTATAATTGAGAAACTTAAGCTGTATCAGCTGCCACGTGCTTCAAAGGCCTTCTTTTGGCTCTGTGTGTCTCCACCCATGCCCCGCTTCATCTGAGCGAGTGATCAGGGGCCTCAAAACACACGTTTCTTCATGTAATGTATACACATTACAGGTGGCGGATTCTAGCCAGCCAAAGAGTGCTAACTGTCCTTCCCTCTGGATCAGCGCTTCAGGCATTGGTCCAGGAGAAGCCTGTGCCATCATCTCTTCCTCTGAGATGCTCCCATCTCCAGGTGGCCAGGTTCACTCCACAGCTGTCATTTGAGGCTTCCTTGTGGCATGCCTCAGTTTCCTCACACATGTAGTGACCACGGTGATAGCCCAGACAGGGTGTGATTAATTAACATTGAGGGAGCACAGTGAGGTTTCCAGCTGAAAATCGAGACCCTAGCAGAATGCTTGTTCCTCTTCTCTCCCTGGAGACTCCCAGAGAAATGCTTCTTGGCTGATGAAGGCTGTGTGGGGTAGATTCTCTTCCTCTGACCTGGAGGTTAAAGGGGCTGGCTGTTTCCTGACCTCCCCTTTTCTACCTGTCTTGTTTGTTCCTTTCCAGGCTCTCCTGGCCCCAAACCCAGCAGCTGCCTGTCACCCTCTGTCCTCTCTACTGCAGAAATTATTTTTATAAACTCCTCCTTGACTGAAGAGCCACTTTAAAGAATTTAAAACAGCCCCACTCTCTTCTAATGAGAGGGATGAGAGATGCCGAGGCATTAAATTCTCCTGAGCTTTCCCATAGTGCTCTGATGTCGGCATCTCTGGAAATATTTCTCTCTACACAATACACAAAATATGGGCTCTGGAGACTCGTCACCTATATCAGAGTCAAACCCTTTAACTGCTTTTCTCCTTCCAAGGAGATCACATATATCAGGCTACAGATATATGGGTCAAATTTCAGACTCTAGTAGAGATGGAAGGGACCTTAGAAATCATCTGGTCCATCCCCATCCTTTCACAGTTGAGGAAACTGAGGCTCACGAGCATCAGACTCAAACCTCAAATCCAGCTTCTCTGATTCCCAAGTCTAACACCCTTTCTATCAGACCCTATATATCAGACCCCTGCTTTGTTTCACTTGTTAAACCATGAGCTCCTTGAGAGTAGGGACTATCTTTGGCTCTGGCAAATAGGGGATGCTTAACAAATGCACATTGAAGGAAAGAAGGAAACACGCATTTATTAACCCAAAAGAAATGGTGATGCCACCCTACAAACCAAAGCAAGGAAATTCTTTGTACTGAGGATCCTTCCTAGCTTTTCTAAGGAGTTACTGCATGGTGCATGAACAGAAAGAGGGTCCTTGTTCAGCACCTGATGTCCTGAAGGATTCTCCATCCACTATCCCACCACCTTTGCCATCCAGGGTCTGGTGATTGCCTCAACCGTGCCTTTATTTTCTGAGTCCTCACTAGGTTGGGGTAGGTGGGTCGCACATTCTGGGTCCCTCAGAAAACATGGACATCTGGTGGGTGCTTGTGAGTGTCAGGAGGGAATTGGGGGTTGACCTGAGTTGATCACATAACCAGAGGTGACACTTACCAATGAGAAGTGACCTCAGGCTGGTTTGGGTAGACACATCTGAGAGTGTGGTTCTGAGATCTCACTGTCCTCTAATAGGGAAGAATCAGTCCCCTATCCACATGCAACAGCTGGAGAACATTCCCACGGGGTCAGTGGTGAGTGGTACCAATGATGAGTAGCCTGGATGGAGTTCAGAGGGAGGGCAAGGTAACATCCCTATATTGGGTATCAACTGAGGTGAATGGGCCATTAGCTGAGACTTAGAACACATTTGTGTCTGGTAGTGACCTGCATTAAAAGGATATTAGTCATACTAGGTCTTGACTCATCATTCTCAGCACTTTGTGATCTCTAAGCACTTACTAGACATTCATAGAATACATGCATCAAGATAGATGGCCCAGAGGAGGCTGACAGCTCCCTGAAATAGATCAATTGTCTCCTATTTCCAATATCCTGCTTTAAAACATAAATTCAATTTTCAAAGGCTTCTATGGGGAAGGACTAGAACCTAAGAGATAGAAATGTCCAGGACCAAGGACCACAGTAAAAGAAATCAAGAATAAGTAATTTCCTTTCCCTGGGCTCTAGTAATTCCAACAAAGGAGGGGAGAGGAAACTTTGGAGATACTCCAGGAAGGAAACAGCCAAATAGATAAACCTTGTTATGGGCACTCACTGGAAAATATGTATATCTGCTTTCTAAGTAGCCAGTTATTTGCTGGGCCAGAGACAGAGAAGTAACATGGGTCTAAGGACTCAGATTCAAATTCTAGCCGTGCTTCTTGTTACCTGTGTGACCTTGGGAAAATCACTTAAGCTGGGCCTCCATTTCCTCATCTGTTAAATCAGAGGACCTGATACAATGATCTCCAAGGTCCCTTCTAGTCCTCCACTCTATGACATTTGAGTTACTAAGTTGTAGAGGTTCATGTTTGCATATTACCTCAAGATCTACAAAATACTTTCCTAATGACAACCTGTGATGTGGATAGCACAGGTATTATTAATATTGTTATTATTTTTATTAAAGAAGAGTTGATCGTTGTCGCATGATTTTTTATTATCAGAGACAAGACCCAAACTCATTTCTCCTGATTCCAAGTCCTTTGCTCCTTCAGCTTTACCATACAACCTCTTCTTGGTGTAGTATGTAAATTATACACTTTTCAGTCTGGCCTTCAAGGCCCCTTTGCCAAAGTTCTCTCTTCTCCTCCACAACCACCGACATCCATGCACCTCTCCCCTTCCCCAACTCAAACTGCACCCTAGCCAAGCTAACCCTCTAACCTCCCTGCCACACATCACTGGCCTTCTGGACTGTTCCCACTGGGATGACTTTTACCTCCTTGACAGTTTCTGTCTCTTCCCTCCTTCTAAATTCTTCTCAATTTTCACTTCCTCTAATGAGCTCCATGATTGAGTTTTTTACTCTTTTATTCCTTTCCCTGCCATTAATAAATTCATTATTTAAGTGCATGTGTCAAGTCCACAGAATTACAAAATGGCAGAGCTGGAAGAGGCTTTGGGAAGAACTTAAGCCACCTCCCTCATTCTACAGATGATAATTATTGAGGTTCCCACTGGGGAAGTGACTTGCTCAAGGCCACACACTTTTAAATCTAGCATGATTTCATTATAATTAAGTTGTACTTAATAAACATTTATTAAGAACCTATTATATACAAGGTATGTTGCCTTGTCTTATATTCTGTGTGTGCCTCATCTGCCTAAGAGACTGTAAGCTCCTTGAGGGCAGAATCAGTGTCTTAACTGGTGACACAGTAGTCTGCCCAAGTTCTTGTTAAGTCATATTTCAATCATGTCTGACTCTTTGTGACCCCCTTGGGGTTTTACTGGCAGAGGTACTGAGGCGGTTTTGCCATTCCTTCTGCAGCTCATTTTACAGATGAGGAAACTGAGGCAAACAGGGTTAAGTGACTTGCCCAGGGTCACACAGCTAATAAGTATCTGAGGCCAGATTTGAGCTCAGATCTTTCTGACTCCAAGCCTAGGGTTCTATCCACTGCACCACCCAGCTGCCCACATAGGAGCCTACTAAATATGGATTACATTAAGTTGTTTGTACATATGTCTCCCCAGTTACATTACAAGCTCTATGTTATTTAGGAGTGCCTTCCATTTTCTCTGCAGCCACCCATAATGCTTAATTGAGGGCCTTGCATACAGTGGCTGCATCTACACAGCTGAATTCACTTTGGATTCTCTTGTCCCTCTTCTGTTAAAAACCCATGGTTCTCAGACCAGCAAGAACAGTCCTCCTGCTCTCCTCTGGAGCTCTTTGAAAGACCTTGGCTTGACTGTCGACAGGTATGTATCTCACTGTGATTAATACAGGGACATTTCAAGCCCAGAAACCTGACATCTGCTCATGCCAAGTGTTTATTGGTAGGAAGGTATCTGTAAGGCAGCATCTGGAGAGAGCAGGACACAGTCTGAGCAGGGAGGGGGAGGAGAGGCCAGGCTGTCTCTCTCTGTTGCTCTGTTTCCAGATACCTGCACCCAGTATAGAAAGAAGAAAGCAAACATCAGACTGGGACATTCAGGATTACAATTTGTCCTTGGCTTTCTCATATGCCCTTTCCTGGCAGGTCTCAAGGTTTTCATCCCGCAGCCCTTTGAGGGCTTCTGTAACTCCACACTTGGCCTTGCTCCCCATAAACCACATTCTCAGGATAATGAAAACATATTGTGCCCACATCTCAAGGTTGATAAAGGGAGAGTGAGTGCAACATTTTACCCTGGTTTCCCGAGGAGGAAGATGGGAAGAGCATATAATGATGATGGGGAGGTGAAATGGGACAAGAAAAGAGCTGGAGTGATGGTGCTAGAGAAAGCAATTTCATACACACACACACACACACACACACACACACACACACACACACACACACACACTTTGGCCTCAATAGCTAATGGAAGTGTTTTAGTCTTTGTGACCCCTTTGGAACAAAGAGGTGAGTGGCCTTGATTGGTCGGTACATAAACCCTCCCTACCTACCTGGCCCCAGACCCTGCTTCATGCCATCCACCCTAGAGATCTTACTGTTTGTCCTGATGCCTATAGACCATCTCCCCTCTTTCTCCTTTCCACCTCTTCTTCTGGGAACAGTAATCAAACCAACATTATAAGTGTTGCTGGAAAAAAAAGTAATAATCAACTTACTATGGTTCCACTAACTATCCCTGTGACTCTCCAGACCAAAAGTCCCTTCCCTAGCCTCTGTTTCCCTTTTCACATTGTCTAAGCTTATTAGGCAGGGACTGTTTCCCCTTTGTATCTGTATTACCAGCAGCTAGTTTAGTTCGTGGCCCAGAGTGGGTGCTTAATCATTCATTCATTCATTCATTCATTCATTCATAACTTCAAACTCAAAGGTGCCACTTCCTATACAAAGCCTCTCTTGATTCTTCCACTGACATTAGTAATCTGTGTACACGATGTATTCCACCACCACCCAGCCTTCTCCCAGTAGAATGTAAGCTCAGGGCAGAAATGGATTTGTTTTTGTTTGTATGTCTCCAGAGCCTAACACAGTCCTTGGCACATACTAAACCCTTAATATTTATTTGTTGAATAGAGTGAAATTGGATGCATTAAAAGAAAACCATTTCTATTACCTCCTTTGTAGCTTCTTCCAAGGAACTCGAAATAAATTGCCCAATCATCCCCATCTTTAGAGAAGGCCTGGAGAGGGCAGTTGGTAATAATAACTTGACATTGTACATAGCACATTAGGGTTTATGAAGTCCTTCAATCACCACAACCTGTGAATTAGTTCAAGCTATTATTATCACCCCCATTTTATGGATGAGGAAAGTGAGGCTCAGGGCTTACTGCCTTGCCCAAGGTCACACTGAAATAACCAAGCTGTACCCTGAGGCCAGATCTCATAGATAGGGGGTCAGTACTTTTTCCAGCACAAGACAATCCTCTCAGAGATCCAGCTTACAGGCAAAGCCACCAATCCTGAGCCTCCCATCTCTTCCACTACTCGCCAGCTTTAGCATCACAATCCCCATCAGAAGTGCTAGCGATCAGCCGATTTCTCATTCTGAGTTTGCTTCTTTTCACGGGCTTTAGATGATTAATAAATCTTGAACCAAATCATGCAGGGACCAGCTCAGACCTCTTATTTCTATAAACGTCTTCTCTGGGAAGTAGCTGAAGAGTGGTCTTTGGGGACACCACAACCTGGACTTGAGAAATAAGCAGGGGGAAGCCTATAACTGAGAAGAACCTTCCCTTTGCCTCTGGGGATGGATGGCTCTGACCTAAGAGTCCTTTCTCATCTCTAGTTTCTATGATTCTATGATTTAGTGTAAACCTCATTCCTCATGCAGAGCCCCAGTAGCGGGTTGAGGTGAACTTTCCTTAAAGAATGTCAAGGTGCTCAATCACTCCTGATAGTGATTAGGGAGAAAGTGTAGAACAGCTTGTTACCTAATCACCACCCTCCTGGGAAGAGAGACTGAAGAGGCCTGCCTGAGCCTTGCCCGTCAGCTCTAGCATGACCAGCCTTGCCCAGTCTGTAGCCAGCCCCCAGCCTTCCTCTCATCCACTTGTATCCTAGCAATGCTGCCCGACAAGGTCACTACCAACACTAGCAAGGATTTTTTCAAACTATTAGTCAGATGCTGGCAACCCGACTTTGCTCAGGCTTAGCCTCCTTTCTTTTAGGGCTAAATGGCCCAGTGGGATTAAAATCTGTTTTAAAAGTCAGATGGGGGGGAGGTAGGATGGGGTGGGAGGCTCATTCAGGATTGGCTTAAAGACACTGGGGGTGGAGTGGCAAGGATGGGATTCAATGTTTCTGGGTGGGAGTGGAGAAGGGCAGCAGTTGGGGGTGAATTGGAAGAAGAGCAGGGCTAGTCTTACCCACAAGTGGAATGTGTGGAATGACTTGCAGGGGAGCTGGGAAGGGTCTCTTATGCAAAAATATCTGCCCCCTTCAGGACCCACAGTGTCTGAAATGTTCAATATTCAAGATCACAGAACCACAGAAATTAGATCTACAGGGGACCTTAGAGGTCATCTAGGCCAGTCCCATCTTTGTACATAGGAGAAAAAATTAGTCCCAGAGAGTTAAAGGGCTGTTCCAGGATTATGGAATAAATATTGAAGCCAGGATTTTTCTTTTTGTTTTTCTAGATGATATTCCTGGAGGGGTTGACACCTTAAATTCACTCTCTCATTTCTTTCCCATCCTTTGCATACCTCTTTATGAATAGATATGATCACTATCTCTAAAACCTTTTAAACACCTTCAGTGACTCCCTTTCACTGACAGAGTAGTTGGCATTCACAATTCTCTAGAACCTGCTGCCATGCTCTCATATCTCAGTTATCTCAGCCCTGTTCTTGGACAACATGCTCCAATCAAACTGTATTACCCTCTCTTCCTTGTATATACCCTGCAGCTTTCACTTCTATACATTTGTTTATGTTGCTCACTATATTCAAAATGGCCTTCCTTTCCCCCCCTTCCCTGGAGAAGGCTTACCCATACTTTAAATCCCAATATCAATGCTGCCTTCTCCAAGCAGCCTCTACTGAGCTTCACAGTTGATGAAGACTTTACTTTCCCTAACTCGGATCTCCCATATTACTTTGTTTAATTCACTGATCAGTCAGTTAAGATTGTGAACTACAGTTATCTGTGTCTCACTTCCCTACTGGACTGTAAGCTCAATGAGGTCAGGAATGATGCCCTAGTTGAGTGTTCGGCACAAAGTAGGTTTTTATAAACATTTGTTAAATTCTGTCACTAATTCCTCAGTGTAAATAGGTTTAGCCAGGCTTTTTAAAAGAATCTCAATATCAGAAAAGACCTCAGAAGCCATCTTGTCCAACCTGGACATGAACAAGAACGTCTCCTTTGACATCAAATGAAAAGGGATTCTCTAAGCTTAGATTGAAGGCCCACAGGGATGGGCATCTCATATCCTTCTGTGTAGCCCATTTCACTTGGAGATAGTTCTTAGTGTTAGGAAATCATTAGGAAAATGCTCTTTAAATTGAGATAGTCTCTATCTGTGTAACATCTATTTAGTGCTTCTAGTTCTGCCTTCTGGGGACTCTCTTCCCTGAAAGAAGTGGCAGCTACCTCTCTAATTCCTTGTCTTTTCCTCTAACAGGCTTCTCATTGCTCCCAGGCTGCTGGGAGGATGAGAGTTATAAGTGGGAAATGAGGGAAGTTTGGGGTGATAGTGATAGACTTCACAGATTTTTCCTTTTTACTGTGGGCCAGTCCTGGACTGAAGCACACAGCCCTGCCGCGGACTAAATGATACCTCCCCCTCCAAAAAAAGTCTATATTCATATTGTACCTCAGATCTATATAGTGTTTTATCTCACTTTGAGCCTTGTTCAATTGTTTTCAGTTGTGTCTGACTTTCCGACCTGCTTTGGGATTTTCTTGGCAAAGATGCTGGACTGGTTTTCCCACTTCCTTCTCCAGTTCATTTGACAGATGAGGAAACAGAGGTAAACAGGGTTAAGTGACTTGCCCACCATCACATAGATAGTAAGTATCTGAGAACAGATTTGAATTCAAAAAGAGAAGTCTTCCTGACTCTGGGCCCACCACTCTATCTATTGCACCGTCTAGCTGCCCCAAGGACATTAATAACATCACATCTAAAATTAGTGGGGTGGGGAGGGAAGTGGTGTTGGCAGATGATTTCTAAAGTCCTTTTCAGCCCTAAGTCTATGATCCTAACCCTGGACTATAAGTCTGAAAGATCCAGCTTGAAATTCTAACTTTGACATTGTATAACCCCAAGTCCTAGTTTCTTCCTCTGCAGCAGGAGGCTAATAAATTGTGCCCTATCTACCTAATACAGAGCTGCTGAAAGGAAAGCACTTTGTAAACCTCAAAGGGCTATAGAATTTGGAAGTTTAAAAAAAATTAACAGGCATCTGTCCGGAGCACAGAGGGTCTAAGAGCCAGGGCCTGGAATGCAGCCAATTTCCTAAATGATTGCCCAGTAGCAGCACCAGAGACCTGAGCACCAGGTCCTCCAGCCTGGATGAGGACTGCAGGTGGGCATCACCTATCCTCTCGTCTGCCTTTTTTGTTGCTGATGTTGGAGAGTGCATGAAAATAGACAGGTATAATGGGAAAATGCCAAGTTATGAATGACTCCAGAGGCTATAATTAGCCAGTTCTCAATCGCTGTATTTTTAGACACAAATATTGTCACCAGACAGTTTCACAGTCTCCTCGGGAGCCTGTTCATCTCAAGAGTGAGGCACTGCCTCAGCAGGCGGGAGCTTTCCCTCCCAAATCAGAGCAAGAATCCAGGCCAACTGGTGGGGAGAGAGGCCTGGGAAATCCCGGGTCATGGCCTTACTCAGACTCCACTGACTGCCTCTAGGAGCCAGTGTCCTCATCACCCAGCTCCTTCCCACTTCTCCAGCCTTATCACATAGGACTTCTATCTTCAGCCATATTGACCTCTTTGCTATTATATACACTTGTGTGCCACCTCCTATCTCCATATCTTTGTACTGATGTTTGCCTGCATATGCATATGTACATATGAATTTCCATATGTACATGTACATACATACATACATATATATGTACACATTTTGTCTCCCTTAACATAATGTAAACTCCTGTTGGTCAGGAACTATTTCATTTTAGTCTTTATAAACCAGCACTTAGTGCTAGGTGGTAGGCACTTTATCAATACCTATTGATTGATTGAGTAATTGATCTGAATGCTGCTGTCCCATCTCATCTAGCCCTTCAGGCCCATCCAGTGGAAAGAGCTTTGGGGGAGGCTGAGGACTAGGCCTTAGGTTTAGAGTCAGGGTGCCTAACTCCTGCTTCCTGACTCGTGCAATGTTACTAGGGAAAGTCATTTGGGGATCATAGGATCAGAGATGTAGAGATGGAAAGGGACCTTAGAAGTCTAGCTATCTAGTCCATTCTCTTTACTTTACAGATGAGGAAACTGAGGCCCAGAAAGGCTAAGTAACTTACCCAAGGTAGTAAGTGGCAATGCCATGCACTGACCTCAGGTCCTTTGACTTCAAATTGAGCATTGCACCATACCTCTTCAGTCAAATAAAATCACAGAATGTTTGTATTATTGAAAAAATCACCTTTATAACCTTGGGAAAGTCATTCAGTTTAATCTTCCCCATCTACAATTCTTTGACTTGGTTTGCCTTTATCCAGTGTTCCCTCTGGGAAACTTAGAATATAGTTTGAATAGAATATGCCTAGATTTCCACACACATACCCAGATCAGCCATTTGAAGATGGAAATTTTGGCAGATTTCTGACCTGAACACTTATGTGACCAGGGACTTGTGCAGGTTTTTCTGTGACTAGCGATGCAAACCTAGCAATGCAAATTCAGCATTGCTGGCCAGCGTGTACATGGCTCTCCAAGCTTCCCCTGCCTCTATAATGAGGTATTGCCCAACATGCCACTCCTCATCACCATCAGTACCATCTCACTGCTCCTTCTCTTGGAGTAGCTGGCAGGACCAGCCTTCAGTAGACTAACAAGAGGGTTGAAACAGTGAGTGTAATATGGTGGAAAGATCAATGAAATTGGCACCAAAAGACTTGGGCACATCCAGGTTCCTGCTCCAGTACTTAATAGTTGTGCTGTTGTGGTCAAGTTACTGAATTCCTCTAAAACTGTCTTTTCCTCTATAAAACAGGCATGCTACTTTTGTGGCCTTGAGCAAGTTACTTTTTCTGGGCCTTAATTTCCTTTTCTGCAAAGTGGGGAGGCTCTCTTAGCTACCACATAGGGTTGGGGTTAAAAAGAAAGAGCTTTGTAGACTGAGCTATTATCATGTTTCGCTTATTAAAATCAAATTGAAGTTGTATCTACCTACGTCAATCAACTAATCAACAAGCATATACTAAGTACTTCTGTGTCAGACACTGGAGATACAAATACACAAGCAGGAAAAATTCCTGCCCTCAGGAAGCTTACATTCTACCTAAGGGAGAATCTGATGAAAAATGAAAGTTTTAGCCAAAAGACTGCTTTTTATGTAGTTATTCTTGTATGACACCAAATACCAGACTGACAAATTCTTTTTCTCACTGAAATAACAGCTATATTTTGTAACTGAATACACCAATTTTGCCTAGCAATGGATTTATTTTCAGCTTGCTGCCTGCTTTCTTAAGATCTACTACCTGATTTCTTTTAGGCTATTGCAGACTGTGAAGATAATTTTAGTCAGTCAATACAAGAATGAAAGTGGGCCCTTTGCCTTGCTTGGGGTTATGACTCATAACTAGTCAGTGAATCTGTCTCTCCCTCAGTAGGTTAATCACATTGCATTCCATGTAGGATCCTTTAAAGTACACAAGTATACACACACACACACACACACACACACACACACACACACACAACCTGTCTGTCCCCCAGGCACATTTCCTAAGCATCAAGTCAATGAATTGAGAAGTCATCAATAGGGAAAAAAAGCAAAAACCAATGTGACTGACCACCTTGCACCATTTTAAATGCAGCCATCTGCAAAAATTGCATGCTTAAAAAAAAGTCCGTTTTTGCTAAAACTCTACAAAAAACCAAAACAACAACAACAAAAATTCCCATAGCACTGGGGAAAAAAATTACAAATGAGTGTGGATTGCTTGATGGCTTAAAAAATGACTTCATCAGTTCTCGATGGTTTTCAGTATTAGACAGGGACAGGCCGTTCATTAAGGCATCTGTGCCAAGGAAGCCCTCCATGTGGAACAGTCCCCAGCCAGAAGTAGGTGTCGTCCTCCCCTGCTGTTCAGGGAATCTCAATTCCAAGCACCAAGGTTAGTTTGTCACCTGCTTCAGAAGGGGTCTATAGCACCTGTGCTAGAATTCTGTAAAGAAATGGGCTCTCACTCAAATGCAGCACTTATTTCCCCTAAGCCAGTTTTGAAAATTCTGCCCCTACATGGGATTGCCCATGAGAGGCTTTGAGTCACTGGCAGCTCTCACAGAACCATAGATTCAGGGTTAAAAAGAGGCCTTGGAAAGCCTTGAACTCAACCTCTTCATTTTACTAATAAGGCAGCTACAGAATGGAGAGAAGAGATAGGTCAAAGGTCACATAAGAAGTGCTGGGATTCAAATCCAGCTCCATTGACTCCAGAGTTCCACTGGGCTTTTGGTCTCACCTGCCTCTTATAGGTCTCCAGAGATTCACTGATTAATAGAGTTGGAACAGTCATTGGAGACTATCTGGTATAACTGCATTTTGCACTTCGAACACTGAGTCTCAGCAAGGTCAAGTGATTTGCCCAAGGCCATAGACTAGTTAATGGCAAATCTTGAGCCCAGGACCCTTGGCTCTTGGTCTGGTTCTCCTTCCACTACACCACACTGTCCTTTGGAAACCCTGAGCCTTCAGTGTAGCACATATGAGTTATTACAAATCAACATGTATGTACCCGGTAAGGAGGGAAGTTTTTTGGCACCAAAAAATGCACACATATAAAAAATAATATTAAAATATTAATATTAAATTAAAATAATAATATTAAATAATAATATTAAAAATATTATCACTTGGTATTCTGCCCCCTAGCTCCTAGTTCTCACCACTACCTTAGGCAGTTGTCTACACCTAACACTGTTTCCCCTGCCCCACACCCATATGCACTTTGGCACTTTTCCATCATCAGCAGGAGCCTTGTTATCCCATCAGCCTTAGTGCTCAAACAGCATCAATATCCTTGGATTGGAAAGTGGAGTGGGAAACTCTCCCCCAAACCTCCATTTAAGGAAGATACCCAGGCCAGTCATCTCTTCATTTTCCATCCTGTCTATACTCCTTTGGACTTGAGAAAGGGAAAGTATTCAGGACTTATTCATCATGACTTCAAACAGGGAATCCTTCCTTCCCCACCCACTTTTTAGGTTCCTTTTGTGTCTCTTAAATTGCAAACTCCTTGAGGGTAGAGACTTTTTTGGTGTCTGAATCCCTAGCTTTTACCATAGTGCTTGGCACATAGTAGGTGCCTAATAAATGTTGAATGATTGATCACTGGTACTCCATGTTTGAAAGGGGATAGCAACCAAAATCCCAACTACCACTCTGAGCTCCCTGTTCATTCTATTTTAATCCATTGCCTTGATATGACTTCCCCTTCCCTCTCAGGTTCTGTGGCTCAGCATCCCTTCTCTTCTCCCCAAGCACCATTGACCCCAGAACATATCCTATCCAAGTGTCTTGTTCTTTGTAGCAGCTTTCAAAGGACATTTTTTTAAAGTAGGAATTAAGGAAAAGTGGTAAAGTATTTGTTATATATTCACATACACACACCCGAAGTCACAGAAATGTTTGGTTACAGAGCACAGAGATCTTGCCTAGTTATACACAATCTGTAAAAACGTAATAGTCAAACCCACTTCTGCTCCCATCTTGGGAGCTTTGAGCCCAGCCCGAATGGGGAGCCCCCATCTTGCTTTGGGGACTCTGCTCCCAAATGCTGCCCCTTTCTCCTGAATATCACTTTGAGTTGCATCTTCTTTCAATTAGATTACTGATATTCCTGACTCTGCCCACCAACTTGCAGTCAGAAAGCTCCCAGTAGCTGGGTTAATGACATATTAGTCTATCTCTGTCCACTTTTCCAGAGGGACTGGAATGTCATTGAACACCTTCCACCCAAACCCATCTCCACCTCTCAATTCTACCAGATTAATTTCTATATGTTTGCAATATCCAATTTGTGGTTAGTGGTGCGGTAGAGTGCTGGGCCTGGAGTCAAAAAGACTCATCTTCCTGAGTTCAAATCTGCCCTCAGACACTTACTAGCCATGTGACCCTGGGCAAGTCACTTAACCCTCTTTGCCTCAGTTTGCTCCTCTATAAAATGAGCAGGAGAAGGAAGTGGTAAACCATTCCAGTGTCTTTGCCAAGAAAACCCCAAGTGGGGTCAGGAAGAGTCAGACATGACTGGAAAAATTACTGAACAACAACATCCAACATGTACACAGTAAAAGCTTCATTCAATCTCCTATTGACTAGTTTCTAAATTAATTAGTAGTGAATTTACTAATAGTTTTTTCCTCCTTGATCCCCAAAGCCTCTTACTTGTCATTTCTTTGTTTGCCAAGCTCTTGCTCTACTCCCCTCCCCACCCTTAGCAGCCACAAGGGAAACTGGTAAATAAGGGTCAGTCTTCCTATTGGGTGAAAACAAAGCCGTGCAGACAGGTGGAACTACTCCAGTCAATCAGTAAGCATTTATTAAGAGATTTCTAAGTGCCAGGTGCTACACTAAGTGCTGGGGAGACAAAGAAAGGCAAAACCACCTAGAAACCAGGCCATGCCAGGATTAATTGAGGGAAGTGGGGTTGTGTGTTCTGGAGAAGGGGTGACTTATGGGACATGGAATAGCCATCTTCATACATTTCAAGGACTATCACATAGAAGAGGATATAGATTATTCTTCTTCAGCCCAGAAGGCAGAACTAGAAGCAATGGATGGAAGTTGGAGAGATTGGCAGGTTTTGGCTAGAAGAAACTTCTTAACAATGAGAATTATTGAGATATGGAATAAACTACCTGGGGTGAGAGGGGAGGAGGATATTATTTTTTTACTAGAAGTACTTAAGTGAAGACTAGTCAGTCACTAGTCAGGAGTGGTACAGGAGTAACTTTGGGGTTAGACAAGATTACATCTAAGGTCTCTCTCAACTCTGACATTCTATGATTCTGTGATCCATTGGGTGGAGGGTGGTGAGTTAGTAAGACAGGACAAGGACCCCAAATGTTGCCACCAGAGAGGGAGAGGTCTCCGTTAGCAGAGAACTATGGGAGGGAGAGACAGAAATATTGCTTTAAACCTATACCAAGTTAATTGAGTCAAGTGAGACCAAACCTGCAATTCATCTCATCCACATAAGATGAGATGAATTGTGTGACTTTGATTGCACCTGAGATTCCTTCAGACAGCAGTAAAAATAATTTGGTCATTTGATCTTCCTGGTCTTGTGCTGAAGGGACACAGTGGTGAAAGGAACCAGGGAAAAATACAAAGAAAGAAAGTGCATCAATCCCAGGAAAAAATTCCCCAAGGGAGACATTTCTCCATGCTGTCCTGGCTCTTCACAATGGAAATTTTCCCAAGGGAAGTAATTTTGGAACACAGCTGGGGCAGGCCTTGGAGATATCTGTTTTCTGACAGGCATCCTCTTCATCATCAGAGGCTATATTAGGCATCATGCAAAATGGGATCTTAGAGAGAGACTCCGGATGGTTTAGGTCACAGGGGTGGGGATCCTGCAACCTCGAGGTCACATGTGGCCCTCTACATCCTCAAGTGAGGCCCTTTGACTGAATCCAAACTTCACAGAACAAATTGATGTTTGGATTCGGTCAAAGGGCTGTACTTGAGGACCTATAGGGCCACATGTGGCCTCAAGGCTGCAGGTTCCTCACCAATGGTTAGGAGAAGCTGCCCTAGACTAGAAGGGAGATCTGGGTTCTAGATTTGGCTCTACTGCAGATTCACTGTGGGATCTGCAGCCAGCTATGCTAATTCTCTGTGTCTCAGTGGCCACAACTATAAAATGACTTAGATGACCTCTGAGATGCCTTCTTGCCCTAACCTTGTCCTGACCACTCATATCTTATAATGTAGTTGTAGACAACATTAAAATGGGAAATTAAGGTAACAAAACAGATAACATATGATACAACATTTAAGAGGTGTTTTTTATAGGTGTGTTGATTGGTGCTGATAGAACTCACCCAGATGCCGCCAGAAGCAGCTGTATGTATGCCATCTGCTGGGATGGGCTTCACCAGCTGGAACTGGTGAAGAAGCCTATAGTGCTCTCTTTAAGACCCTGGATTTCCTTCCCCTCTCTCCACCTAGTGGGAAGACAGCTTTGGAGACTGGAGGCAGATACAAAGCTCCACAGCCAGGTGATGGTGGAGTCGGAGAAAGCAGAGACCCCTCCTTCCCTTCCCCGCTTCCCCTGGTCTTGTTTATGCTAACAAAGGCAAGTAATGAATTACTGATAAGTGGCCTATTTTAAAAGGAAATTATTCAAGAGAGCAGGTGAGCCTCTGTAGACATCCATCTTGCTGGCTCTGTGACGCTTGCCCAAAGATGGGGAAAGTAAGGGAAATGATTCATGGCCAGAACCCCTCATCCGTCACTCCAGGCATCCATGGCAATGGGGAGGGATGAGGCGGGGTGGAGGTGCCTCCTGAAGCGAGGAAGAGAATTGATGGGCTCCCATCTGGGGGTGTCTGGATGGTGGGGATCTGCTGGCTCCATCTCATTAGCCAGGCCAACCAGGCAGAGAACAGAGAGCTCCCTGACCACAGGTGCCATGGTGGCTGGCTGTGTAAGCTAGTCTGCTTGCCGTTGACCAGAGCACCAACGTGAGCTCCTGATACATTTTGACATCTCTTCTGCATCTAGTTGGGCATGGGAATGTGAAAAAGGTACTTTGTGTACAGTCAGGAGATCTTGGTTTGAATTCCAGTTCTGCTACTTGCTATCAGAGTAGCCTTGGCAAGATACTTCCTCTATCTGTGCCTCAGTTTCCTTCTGCATAACATAAAGAGGTTGGACTACATTAGATAATTTCTAAGGTCTTTTCCAACACTAAAATCCTATAATTCTATTGTCCTAAGGGACAGGCTTCCCAAGGAGATCAGAGACATCTTTGGGATTCCAGGCCTCTCCACAGTGTCAAATCTCTCCTTTTTGGGAAAACCACTCTTTTCCTTTTGGGAAAACCACCCGTTGACTGTAGGTCACTGGGAAAATTTCCCATTGTTCTCTGGGGGAAAATCTTTTGGGCTTGGCCTCTAGGGGGATGGAATTGGGATGGAGCTAAGAGTCTCTTAAATTATTTTGCTTTTAGGAGCCTCCAGATGAAGTTAATTCATGAGCCTGAGGTTTGACTGGTGACTATTCATTCATCTTCCTGACTGTGAGCCCACCTTATCACTTCCTGCCCATTTCCATGCCATGTTTCTGAAATTTGTCCTCTCCCTTTCCAAGACTAGTTCTTTGACCATTAATCAAATCAACACTGCCATCCTGGGAAAAGATGTCAACCATTGGTTCTGTGGCTCACCATTCCCTCTCTTGATTCATGATTCTCCAAAAGTTTTGTCTACTCTTATTAAAATAAAAGACTTCCCTTATAAATTTCCTAAGATATTTATTTACTAAAACATTTATTAAAATATTAAGCTCCTTGAGGGCAGGGACTGTCTTGTTTGCTTATATTTATATCCCCAGATCTTAGTATATAAAGAATATAGTTAGTACTTAGTTAGAATATAATTAGAACTTAATAAATGCTTTTTAATTAATTCATATGATCAGAAATAGGAGATTGTTTCAAGTCTAGGTGTTAGTTTAGGATTAGTCCCAGAAACAAGTGAAGGGATAAACATAAAAATGAAAGTGGCAGACAAAGATCTCTAATATTTTGGTAATTAAGTGGTACAGTGGACAGAGTTTAGGGCCTAAAGTCAGAAAAACTCAGAAAGATCCTGAGTTCAAATCCAGCCTTAGATAATTCCTGGCTGTGTGGCTCTGGTCAAGTCACTTAATCCTGTTTGCCTTAGTTTGCTCATCTGTAAAATGAGTTAGAGAAGGAAATGACAATCCACTCCAGTATCTTTGTCAAACAAACAAACAAACAAACCCAAATGGAATCACAAAGAGTAGGACATGGCTGAAAATAAGTAAACAACAAATGTTCTGGGCATGGAGTGGGAGCGTAAGAAATGATAGAAGGCCAAATAATGAATATAGACAACAGGGCCATAGAGTTCCTGAGTAGTGGTGGTCTATGGAAGTGGGTATATGTGTCCATCTATAACTCATGCCATCTATTCATTTAACAAATATTATTAAATACATACCACATACAAGACCCAGTACTAGCTCCTTCATGGGACACAAAATTGAACAAGACTCAGTTCCTTCCCATTGAGGAGCCTACAACTTAACAGTATAGAGAAGATCCACAAATAAATGTCTCCCAAAACACCATGTGGTAGATGCAATGTGACTGTTACATAGGGGATATATGAGATATGTAGATGAGGGAAGGAGTATTAGGGCATCATGAAGTAGTTAGATTTGGGCTGGGCATTGGAGGATGTGCAAAGGATTTTGACAGTCAAAGATGGGAAGGGGAAGGGGCTCAGGTAAAGTTGCATAGGTGGGAAAATGTATTTCATGTTTAGGGAATAATAAGTAACACAGGGTTTGTTCATACTGAGGAGAAGTTGGAGGTAAAGGTCGAATAGTAGGAGGATCATTAGGAAGAAGTGTTGAACTTTCTCAAGTGGGCAATGGGAAGCCATGGAAGGTTTTTGAATGGAGAAAATGATATAATCATAGAAATGTTTTGGGAAGATAAACCAGTAGTGCCATGTTGGGGTTGGGGGAAGAGTCAAACTGGGTAAGAGATTATTCCAATATAGTCTTTGTATGAGTTTTTAAGGACCTAAACTAGAGTGTCAGTCAGGGGAATAGAAAGAAAGGAGCAGAGATACCCATTTCATGAGTAAGGTCAAGCCCTCAGTGTACACCCTTGATCCCATTCTGTCCTGTGTCTTTAAAGAATTTATGCCCACAGTGTCATATCTCTGTCTTCAGTTTCTCCCTATCTGGATCCCTATCTTCCCTGTTGTCTACAAATATTAACAGGTCTTCCTTGTCCTTAAAAGACCTTCACTAGATCCCAGCCTCTCATTAAGCTATTGTTCTTTGTCTTTTTCTCCCTTTAATAACCAAACTCCAATGGGGGGGGGGGGGAGTACCAAACTCTCTATACTTGTTTCCATTGCCTCACCTCTCAGCCCCTTAGAGTCTGGTTTCTGGCCTCATCACACAACTGAGACTGCTTCCTGCAATGTTACCAATGATTTCTTCACTGACAGAATCAGTGACTTTTTCTCTTCCTTCCTGATGTCTCTGAAGCTCTCTAAGTCATGCAACTTGCTGGCTATTCTCTCTTTTGAGCTCTCTTGGTTCTTCTGCCTACAGGACCACTCCTCAGCATCCTTTGCTGAATCATCCTCCACATCCCAGCCCTTCATCGTGGATGATAAGGCTCTATCTCTTCACTTCTTTCCATGATCTCATCAGTGCCAATGGGTTAAATTGCCATCACTCTGCAGATGATTCCTCGATCTGCAGAACCCTCCCTCAGTAGTCTCTTGGGCCCTCATCCTGCATCACTAACTTGAATCATCATGCCCTGCCTTCCTGACCAAACGTGATTGCAGAAGGAGCTGGGGTGGGAGGGGAGGGGAGCAGCGAGCCTGCCGAAACGAAGCCCTGCTGTATCCTCGATGGAATCCCTTCCTTGCTGTAGCTAAGTGATTAGCTTTGGAGTTTGTCAAACATAGAGGCTTTTAGAATGACTCAAAGGGCAGTAAACTGCATGGGATGTCTAAAGGGCTTAGAGGGATGGAAGGAGAATCAAAGTCAAGCAGATCTGCATCAGCTCTGCCATTTACTACCTAGGTGACTTTTTTGTTGGGGTGTATGAGGTGCTCAGAGAGGACTAGAACCTGGAGTGAGGGCTGCCGAGCCCTTTTCAGGGCTACTCATCCACCTTTGGTGTCTGCCTTCACCCAACTCTCATCTGCGGCTCTAAGAGGCTGGTGTGCAGCCACACCCTGGTAAACCATCTTGGCAGATGGGCTAAACCAGATTGATGGTAACTGACAGACCTCAAACCCATCAGTGAGTTAGGTCGGTGTCTATGCCCAGCATGTGAAGACTTCCCCCAGCAGAATGGGAGGATGGGAACAACTTGTTCCAATGGCTGTGAAGGCAGCTGGAGCAGGCACTGTGGAGTGCTTAGAGCTTGGTCATGCATCGAAGACTCCAAGGTCATCCATAGCATTCCAGGGCATTGCTGGTCACCCTGACATTTGTTTTGCCACTGGATTCCAATGACTCTGGAAGAGAGAGTGAGTCTGATGAAAACCTAGGACAAACTACAATAACCTTTTTATTAACTGTTCAGTAACCCTAAGCACCTTAGTTCATCTCAACATTCAACCTGAGCTAACAAAATGCCAGTATCAGATTCACTCCTAAGTCACGTCATTCCTTTGCTCAAAAAGGTTGCATGGCTCCCTATTGCATCCGATTAGCCTTTCTTTGTCATTTAGAGACTTTCATCATCTGACTCCAGCTACTTCTTCAAGTTCACTGTTTATTTCTCCCCAGCTTCCCTCAAAGTTCAGCTCTGGCACTACTTTCTAGAAGAACTGTTTCCTCATCTCCCCAGCTGCAAGACCCATGCTCCAATTATTTTTATTTGTTCATGTGTATACATAGTGTTTCCCCCAGTAGAAGGGAAATGCCTAAGGATGTGAATGACTTCATTCTTCCCTTTGTATCTTCAACGCTTCACACAGGGCCCTGACACATAGTGAATGTTTAATAAACATTTATTGGTGATTGAGTACGGGAGAAATTCAAAGCCCCTCCTTTTTTCCTGTCTACCTTGTCTAAGAATTTTCCTTAACATCTCTGAAAACAACTCTCAGTCTTCTCTATCTCAAATGATCCAGTTTCTTTAGCTTTACCAATTATCCAAACTGTGTAACTAAAAAGATTCTTCTAAAGCAGACTAAGATGAAGTCAAGCTTGTCAAACCCTATACTAAGTGCTGAGAATACAAAGAAAGGAAAAACAGTAGCTGCCTTCAGGAAGCTCACAATCTAATGAGGCTTAGGGGAAAGACAACATATTAACAATTAGGTACAAATATAAAGATATAGATCTCTAATTGTATTTGCATTGATCTCCAATTTATCTTCTCTCTCTCTCTCTCTCTCTCTCTCTCTCTCTCTGTGTGTGTGTGTGTGTGTGTGTGTGTGTGTGTGTGTGTGTACACAAGGTAAATAATTTAGTCCAATACCTTCACTTTACATATCAGGAAATTGCACAGAAAAGTTGTCACTTGCCCAAGAATACACAGATAATTAGTGGAAGAGCTAGGCACAAGGCAGTATAGTGGATAGTGTTGGACCTGGAGTCAGGAAGACTCTATCTTCTTGAGTTCAAATCTGTCCTCAGACACTTGCTAGCTAGGTGACTCTGAGCAAGTCACTTAACCCTGTTTGCTTCAGTTTCCTCATCTGCAAAATGAGACATGGAAGGAAATGGCAAACTACTCCGGTATCTTTGCCAAGAAAACCCCAAATGGATGCCCATAAATTGGGGAATGGCTGAACAAGTTGTGTTATATGGATGTAATGGAATACTACTATGCTATAAGAAATGATTACAGAAAAGCTTTCAGAAAAAGACTTACATGAACTGATGCTGAGTGAAGTGAGCAGAGCCAGGAGAACATTGTACACAGCAGCAGCAACATTCTGTGATGATTAACTATGATAGACTTAACTCTTCTCAATAATACAATGGTCTAAGATAATTCCAAAAGACTTATGATGGAAAATGCTATCCACCTCCAGAAAAAGAACTATGGAGTCTGAATGCAGATTGAAGCATGCTATTTTCACTTTTTTTGTTTTTTCTTTCTCATGATTTTTCACTTTTGTTCTGATTCTTTTACAACATGACTAATGTGGAAATATATTTAAAATTATTATATATATATATATAAAACCTATATCATATTGCTTTCTGTCTTGGAGAGGAGGGAGGGAGGGAGAAAAATTTGGAACTTGTAATTGCAAAAATGGATGTTGGAAACTATCTTTACATGTAATTAGAAAAATATTTTTAAGGAAAAAAAATCCCTAAAAGGCGTCACAGAATCAGAGATGAGTGAAAAATGGCTTAACAATAACAACAGCAGGATTTGAACCTTGGGTCCTTTTTTGGGAAATCCAGTGCTCTATATCTTGTGGCTTCTCTTCTAATCTCCTCTGCCATCCAATAGCAGAAGTGGAGTGTTACAATGGGGTGTGTGTGTGTGTGTGTGAGAGAGAGAGAGAGAGAGAGAGAGAGAGAGAGAGAGAGAGAGAGAGAGACAGAGAGACAGAGAGAGACAGAGACAGAGAGAGAAACAGAGAGACAGAGAGAGATAAATTGGAAAGCAGCATCTATACATACACACAGGGTAAATTAGAGATAAATATATTTTAATTGGAGATTAATGATATATTGATATACATCATATAAGACATATTGATTTATCTGCACCTATATATACAGGATAAATTAGAGATCTATATATATTATAATGGAGATCAATAAAATTATAATATATGTGTGCATACATATAAACAATTTATCCTGTCTATGTGCATATACTATATGTATGTACACACACACACACACACACACACACACATATATATACTTAGTTTTAAAATGTAATATTACTGTTTTTTATTGTATTTTTATTTATTTTGTTAAACATTTCCCGATTAAGATCTAATTGGGATTTTTCCTGTTCAGTCTGTTTTGGAGATAGTTGGGGGCCACATGGGCTTCTGAGCATTTGGTGTATGTCAAATGCCAGAATAGGTAGAGCCCTGAACCTGGAGTCAAGAGGGTCCAAATTAAAACCTAACCTTAGATACTTGGATATAACTCATATAACTTGGATATACTCAGATACATGGAATAACTCAGATACAGATAGCTGTGTGACCTTGGTCAGTCACCTAAATCTCTGTTTGCCCCAGTTTCTTCCTCTATAAAATGGGGTTAATAATAGCAATGGCTTCCCAGGGTTCTTGTAAGGATCAAATGAGCTAGCATAGATACAGCACTTTACAAACTTTAATGAGCTATATAAATGCTAGGTATTAGTTATTATGTCACTGCCATTGAGCCTAGGAAGGATCTCCTGACTTCAGCTCTCTGGCAGGGACTTTCAAGTTTACATAATCCAACTCCCTCGTTGTATAGAGGGGGAAGTGACTTGTCCAAGGTCACATATGGTGGTAAAATGACAGAAGTGACAGTGGATTTTCTGACCCCTGACCCTCCTTCCCTCCTCTGATCCTTCTCACGAATCTGTGCAGTTTCCTTCCCAAGTCACGCTTACAGCTTCTCTGTTTGACGAACTCCAGAGCTAATCGTTTTGGAGGCGCTGAAGTGTTCCGACTGCTGAAGTATCATAGTTTGTTAATATTGCTGTAACCTAACCCATGGGGAAAACCACTCATTCAAAAAAAAAAAAGTTACCATGGCAGCTTATCTTGCTATAGATCGTCTCTCTACAAGAAACGTTTGGACGCAGAGTGACTACAAGATGGAAATTAAAAAGGGAAAGGAAGAGGGGGAGGGAATGTTAAAAGACATTCTCAGGCTTGATTTCCTAACCTTACAGAAGTGGAAATGAAACTGTGAGAGAAAGCCAGGTAATCCATATCAAGCATCGGACCCCTCTGCCCACCGCCCCTCCACTTCCTCCTCTCCTGCTGCTGGGAAAGACAGAGGGTCCTTGGGTTGAGGAAGCCTGCCATTCATTATTTTTGATTTAGTGGAAGTTGGACAAGAAGAGCTTGTATGATGCATAGCTTGTATATATTTCTATCGATCTCCCAGACTTTGTTTTCTAAACTTCTCATCCATCAGCAGCAGCCCCTGAGATATACTGGAAGATTAGCTACCCCCACCTTTTCCTAAGGAGGGATGTTGCTTGGGTCACAAACCAAAGCCTGCTACTTGGTAGTTTGGGCCAACAGGTGAGAGTGGCTGTCTTTCAGTGAGGCAGTAGCAGAAAGAGAATTGGGTTGGAAATGGAAGAATCTGGGTTCAGATTCCAAATCTCCTAATTGCTAGCTGTGTAACCTTGAATGAATCACTTAACTTGCCTGGGGCCTCAATTTCTTCCCATATAAAATGGGAACAATCAGATGAGATAATCTCTAAGATTCCTTTGGGCTTTAAGGACATATGATAAAGCAGAGCAGCCACTGGATGTGAGAGGAGATTAGAAGGGAAACTGCTGGGTAAAAAGAAAAAAAAGAATCCAAGGTTCAAATCCTGGCTCTTCTGTCTGTGTATCCTTGAGTAAGCTTGACTTTTCTGGGCAGTTTCCTCATCTGTAAAATGAAGGGATTGGACTAAATTTCCCCTAAGGTCCCTCCCTTCTAGCTCTATTCTATTGTGCTGTTGAAAAAAAAGGCTCCCCTAGGAAGAGTAAGGTAGTACCATTTGGTGGGTGTCCTTAGCGGTTGTTGTCCCCTATGGTGATGGTACCAGCTGCTGCTACTATCAACATTCCTCAAGCTTAATAAACAGCATGAACACTGCCCACATTTACCATCAGCTTCTACCACACAACAGAAGGGTGTGAATAAAGCCAGTGCTGACAGCTAGGCTTTGAGACATAATAGTCAGAGGAGAAAAAGGATCCCCCCCTTCACCAACCAACAGCATGGTGGAGGGTATTGTTCCTAGCCTAGAAACACACATTGTTCTGTGCAGATAAAGAAACCAGAGTAGCCAGGTACCGCCTTAATTTCTTCTCTCCTGAGAAGGGAAGAGCAGTTTTTGTAATACTAATTCCACTATCTCTTCCCTCCCACCCTCAGTCCCCAGCCAAGATTCTTTTTTCTGATCTGATAGAGTGGCTCTCAAAAACTGAGGGGAATGGGGGCAGAGTCAGATGAAAATAGATATACAATTCCTATACCTCCCCCTTTTAGTCTTAGAATACAAAGAGAGGGAAGGCTGGGGCACAGATAGCCTGGGCCTAGAGGGAGGATGAAAGTCATCAGGAAGCAGCCTTCCATTGTTAAATGTTTCTTGACTTTGCAGGGATTTATAAAATCTTCTTGGGATCTGGGGGCCTCTTCAAAGATCCCAGAAAATGTCAGAGATGAGAGGGTAAGGAGGGTCTTTGAAGGAAGGAGTCAGGGTAAGCATCAAGACAGTAGGGTCCTCTTGCCACCTGGGTCAAATCACTTTGACTCCTTACCTCAGTTTCCCACTCTATTGCAGAAATAACTCCTCCTTACCTTTACTTCCCAGCGGGTAATACAAGGCATCAAAAGAACCATGAAACAAGTAATGGCATCAGAAAGGTATTATTCATATGATTGATGGTTTAAATTGTGTCTCTGGATCTTTTGTGTTTAGAGGCAGGATCAATAAGAGTAATAAGAACAATAAATAAAGAATAGGTCAGGTAAAATTGGGGAAAAGCTCCAGAAGCAAATTCAGATGTTGAAATGAACAAAAAAGAGCTCTTACATATATGACCTTTGCTTAGATTACTTATTCATTCACTTGTTCTTTCATTAATTCACATTCATTCATTCATCTATGGAACGAGTATTTATTGAACATGTGGAATAGGCAAGGCCTGATGCTAGAAATAATGAGATAATGGAGACAAAGTGAAGTCTAGCTCATAGCCAACACAAGGATGGTTAGAGAGCATGTCACATTGCTGTGACCTTTCTGGCCCAAGTAGTTGCTGCTAAGACACATTGCCAGCCTCCAATAAGAAAAAACTGGTTGGACGATAGGCAAAGGTTATGAATGGCGATGTGAACAAAAGCTAAATGTAATTGGAGGGTGCATGCCACCTTGGCTGTTGTTGATTATGCCAACAAACACAATAAAGTAGCTAAAATTAAATGCTAGCAATTAACCTCCAAAGGCTATTTGATGGATGAACTAACAGTTCAATAAATTGGAAGAATCATAGAATTCCAAAATCTCAGAGCTGAGATGCCAAACAAAGCCCAATTAGTCTCCAATACCTGAACAAAAATTCTTTCTTTAACATCTCTGATAAGTGGTCATCTGGCCTATGCTTGAAGACTTTTGCTGATGGGGAACTTATTACCTCATGAGATACCTTGTTACAATTTTTGGACAGTAGTTAAGGAAAAACAATATGGTATGGTGGGAAAAGCACTGGACTTGGTGTCAGAGGACCTGGGTGGAAGGCAGGACTCAGTCATGTTCTATCTATTGTGTGGGTCCCTGAGGAAGGCACTTAACCATTCTGAGTCTCGGTTCCCTCCTTCAGAAAGCAGGAATAATACTATAATGCTTATATTACCTGCCTCATAGAACTATTTGTGAGGGAAGTATTTGTAAGCTATAAAGTCCTATGTAAATGTGAGCTATAATTAATATTATCTAATTGTTAGGAAGATTTTTCCTAGAATAAATTGATATTTGCCCTTGCAATTTCTCCCATTGTCATTAACATTCTCCTTTGGGGTCTAACAAAGCAAGTCTAATTCCTCTTCTTTTGAATACTTGAGGAATGCTGAATTCCTCAGCCTTTTGAATACTTGAAGAGAACTGCCATATCCCCCATCTCCACCCCCACCCAGCCAGTCTTCTTTTTTCCAGGATTAATATTTTAGTTTTTTCCATCCCTCACCATTCTGGTCACCTTCCTCTTCCATGTGTGCTCTGGAGTGTTCTTTCTAAAATGTAGTACCCAGAAGTGCTCCAGATGTGGTCTGGCCAGGGAAGAAGACATTGGGGCCATCACTTCCCTCACTCTGGATATAATATTACTATTATTGTCATAGCTATTGTTAGTTTTTTCAGTGATGTCTGACTCTTCGGAGTTTTATTGGCAAAGATTCTAGAGTGGTTTTCCATTTCCTTCTCTAGCTCATTTTACAGATGAGGAAACTGAGGCAATAAGGGTGAAGTGACTTGCCCAGGGTCATATAGTTAATAAGTATCTGAGGTCAAATTTGAACTCAGGTACTCCTAACTCCAGGCCTGACACTAGCTACTGCTCCACCTAGTACAAGATTACATTAGCAGTTTGGGTTTGTTTTGGCTACCATGATTTATTGAGTTTGCCATCCACTAAAATCCCCGAATCTTTTTCATATGAGCTACTGCCTAGTCCCATTTCTCCATCCCGTGCTTCAAATATTTATCATTTAAAAAAATAAAATAATAAAAAGTGTGGGATTTTATATTGGCCATTATCAAAATTTCATCTTATTACCTTTTGGTTGTCCAACCTTTAGAAAGCTTTTTGGATCCTGACATACTCATCCATCATATCGCTTATCCCTTTTAGATTTGTGTTATCTGAAAATTTGATAAGCTATCCCAATTCTGTAATGTACTACCATAGGATGTTATTTCAACATGGGAGTATAAGTAACTACAGTGACACAATGATGTGATACCACATTATAGCATGATTTTGTAACATAATGCCATGATATAATACCCCCACACAGAATGGCTGGTGATACTAAGGAACTTTTGTCCATTACTGGAACCCAATGTAACAAGTCCTAGACAGTCAGTCAGTCAGTCAATAAAAAGACTCCATGCTAAACACTGAAAATTCGAAGAAAGGCAAAAGATAGTTCTTGCTCTCAGGACGCACACAGTCTCATGGGAGAGACTAAATGCAAGCAGCTATATACAAATAAGATATATACACACACATACATACATATGTGGGTATGTATGTATATATGTATGTATATGCAAGATAAATTAGAGATAATCAATAAAGGGAAAGCACTAACATTAAAGGATATCAAGAGTGTCTTCTTAAAGAAAATGAGGTTTGAGCTATAACTTGAAGGAAGCCAGGAGGCAGAGACAAAGAAAGAGAGAATCCCAGACATGGAGGACAGTATGGAAAAATGCCCAATGTCAAAAGATAAGTATCTTGTTCAAGGAATAGGTGTCACTTGGTGCCACAAGGTTGGTGTCACTGTTTGGAAGAGTTTGTGGGAGGGAAGGGTATAAGGTATAATAAGCAAATTAGAAAAATAGGGAAGTAATTTTTAAAGGTTTTTGAATGCCAAATAGAGTATTGTTTTATTCAGTCCTGAAAATGAAAGGGAGTCACTGGAGTTTATTGAGTAGGGAAAGTGACATTGTCATGCCTGCACTTTAGAAAGTTCACTTTGACAATTGAATGAAGTATGGAATGGAGTAAAGAAAGAAACTGTGTTAGAGAGAGTAGTAGCCTACTGTAGTAGTTGAGGCATGAGATGATAAGGGCTTGCACCAGTGTGGGTGCAATACCAATGCCAGAGAAGACATAAGTGAGAAATATGACAAAGGCAAAATTGACCAGCCTTGGCAACAGAGTACATAAACAGAGTGAAGGAGGGCAAGGAACTGAAGATGACCCTTAAGTTTTGAGCCTGGGTGACTAGGAGGAAGATGGTATTCTAAAAAGTAATAGGGAATTCAGAAAGAGGGGAGGATTTGTGGACTCAGTTTTGAACATGTTGATTTTCAGAACTATGGAACATCCAACCGGAAATGTACAAGAAGAAGTTGAAGATGCAAGACTAGCGGTCAGCAAAGACATTAGGGCTGGATAAGCAGATTTAGAATCATCAATATAGAAATCATAATTCAATCCATAGGAGCTGATGAGATCACCAATTGATATAGTATAAAGAGATAAGCAAAGAGGTTCCAGGATAGAGTCCTATGGATACCCATGATTCAACAGGCGTGCCCTACGTGAAGATCCAGCAAGGAGGACCAAGACAGAATAGTCACCTTGGTAGGAGAAGATCTAAAGGACAGCTGTGCCCCAAAAACCTAGAAAGAAGTTATAGTATCAAAGAGAAGAGAGTGATCAACCATGTCCAAGGCTGCAGAGACGTCAAGGAGAATGCGGATTGAGGCAACCTCAGCAGGTCTGACAATTAGATCTTTAAGAACTTTGGAGAAAGTAATTTCTGCTGAATTATGAGGGTGGAAGCCAGAGAGGAAAGGAAGTGGAGGCACCTATTGGAAAGAAGCCTTCTCATGGAGTTTATCCCCAAAGGGGAGCAGAGATATGGGAAAATAGCAGTGG
Organism: Gymnobelideus leadbeateri; assembly: GCA_011680675.1. Lineage (NCBI taxonomy): Eukaryota > Metazoa > Chordata > Mammalia > Diprotodontia > Petauridae > Gymnobelideus > Gymnobelideus leadbeateri. Next base: position 90,964 of record WOXC01002544.1, read on the forward strand.
CGATGCTCAACTTCAGCTTTTTGAGGAATGAGGGAGATATGGTACTAGAACTAAGCACTATAATGCAATGGTATTACACCATCATATAGCATGATGGTCCTAGAACTCAGTACTATCACAGCAATGTAGCATGATATAGCACAAACTCAGAGGCATCAAAATTGTGGGTGGTTCAAAGGGCAGTGGAGAGATACTTGGTGGACATGAGCAGTCTATGTCATTTTCAAAGAGTGGCATGAGATATCAAGGATATTTTGTAATGTTAAAAGAAAGTAGGCTGGCCATGTAGAAAGCAAAGGACAACAGATAGTTCAAACACTGAACTGGCACCCATAGAATTTTTAAAGGTGTAGACTACTGTCTTCCACATATCCGGCACTTCTTCCATAGAGCATTGATAGGAGGACACAAGAAAGTCCCAATATGGATGGTTTGTACTCTGTACTGGTAGAGATCATAGACTCATTGGAATACTGAAATAATAGAAGACAGACCTGTAACACAGCAGTATTATGGTCCTGAAAGAAAAAACTTAAGACCATTTTAGCAAGTAATAGCCAACCTTGCATAGAAGCAAAGTAGAAGATGCTTGTGTAGTATTATTTAAGGAAAGCCAAGGAGAACCCATATCCAGAAGGCTATGTCCTTCCCCGGGACCATTATGATCTAATTGCAGACTTATTCCAATCAGTCAATCAACAAGCATGTATTAAGTGCCTGCTGTATTACAGATACTGTGAGAGGCTGGTCACACTAATACAAATCTGAGACAATCTCTCCCTTAAAGAGACTTACAACGTAATTGGGGGAGAAGGGAGTATGATGTGAAACAAATGGAGGAATGGTAGCCAGGGAAGGAGTTTTGGTCTGAGTAGTCATGATGAAGGTGAGTGGAGTCATAGGAAAATAGATCGCCATGTCCTTGGCCAAAGCAAAAACAAAATGTAGAAAGCAGAGGGGTGGAGGTAGGATTGGCCTACGTGTGGCAATGGGGCAAATGGCAAAGATGGATAGTCTTTGGTTTCCTGGTGATTGGTTAGATGAGTTTAGAAGATTGGTCTGGGCTAACTAGATACAGTAGATGAAGGTGAATTTTTCCCTCATCAATCAGAACAGTTCAGCTTCATATTCCTATGGATGAAGCATTTTTCTCTCTGAGTGCCTTTAAAAAATGCAAATGCTCCTTAGAGAACTAATGCAATGAGCCATTAACACCTTCATTTGAATTAGTTTAGATCAGATTCCCTTACCCCACACTAAGAAACCCTAAATCAGCGTGAAAGCCCTGGGAGCCTCAGGGCTAAGGAGGAAGAACTAGAAGAAGCAGAAAAGGGAATTGGAAGGGAGAAGAGCCTTAGCCGAATTTCACCTACTTCATAATTTTGCCTTGGGCTGGCCTTGGATAGAGTTCATAATAAGAGGCCAATAAATCCTAACCCATAAGTCCAGACATTCCTCTATTTGATAAAACTAATAAATAATGCGGTAGAGCTTATTGACAGAGCTTTCTCACTAAGTAAAACATCACAGAAATCTAAACAGAGACAAGTAAAATGCTGAAGGAGCTAAAACCAATGAAGAAATTGGACAAATCAAAGACAAGACGTATCAACTCAGAGACCAGTCATCATTTCAACCCATGGCATGGCTTCACTAACTAGAGGCCTCACAGCACTAGGGATTTATACTTAAGCAATAAGTCAGAGACTTCTAGACCTGTTTTTTGTTGTTGTTATCTAGTTATTTTTCAGTCATGTTTGACTCTTCGTGACCCCACATGGGTTTTTTTTGGCAAAGATACAGGAGTGGTTTGCCATTTTCTTCTCCAGTTCATTTTACAGATAAGGAAACTGAGACAAGCAGGGTTAAGTGACTTGCCCAGGGTCACATAGCTAGTAAGTGTCTGAAGCCAGATTTGAACTTGGGAAGATGAATCTTTCTGACTTAAGGCCCAGCACTGTATTCCTTCTGGATCCTTGCCAATCATCAATAGATTTCCATATAGATAATCAATTTCTGCCATTCACTCCCTTGGCCAATAGAGTCAATGATGTTATAATAAATTAACAGTAAATTAATCTGAGGTATAAAAATTATTTAAAATAATAAAATGCCATATTTGAAAGGCATATTTTAGGGTACAACCTGGTACTGTGGAAGCAGTAGAGCTGGAATCAGAGGACCTGAGTTGAAATTTTGCCTCTGTTTTGTGACCTTAGATGTCACCTACATTCCCTGGACCTCATCTTCCCTACTTGTACAATAAGAGAATTTGACTAGATGACCTTTGTGTTCCTTCCTAGATTTTGATTCTATGGTCATATTTTTCCAAAAATATTCATGTCTATCATTTTCTTTCATCCTTACAACAACCCAGTGGTGAAGGCAGGGCAGGGGTTTTCCTATCCATAAATAAAACAAAACAAAACAAAATTAGGAAAATTAGCCTACAGTATTTCCCTCAAAAGTACATGGAGGGGGGTAGTTACCTGTGTGATGTGATTTTAAAGATATCCAGTGTAGTTTTCTAAACAAAACAATCTCCCCCCTAAAAAAACTGAGATATAGTCTATATAAAATGCTTTGTAGATCTTTGCTATTGCTGTTACTATTGTTCCTCAGTCATTTTTCAGTCATGACTGATGGTTTGTGACCCCATTTGGGATTTTCTTGGCAAAGATACAGAAGTAGTTTGCCATTTCCTTCTCTACCTCATTTTACAGATGGGGAAACTGACAAACAGGGTTAAGTGACTTGCTCAGGGTCACACAGCTAATATGTGAAGTCAAATTCAAACTCAGGTCCTCTTGACTCCAGGCCCAACACTCTCTTCTGCACCTAGCTTCCCCTTAATCTTAGAAACCGTTTTAAAACTTCACCTGAAATTACCATTACCTGAAATTCTACTGAACCATTCTTATGTATTTGGTCCTATGACTAAAGTCAGAACCAATCTTTAGAATTGGTCTAAACCTGCCCCTTCATATTAGAAATGAAGAAATTGAGTTCAAAAGATCACATGACTTACCCAAGGTCACACAGGTAATAAGTAGCAGATTCTGTTTTCAATCTGAGGTCTGTTGACTCCAAATCCACTGATTTTGCCACTATGCTATGACCTCAAAGAATAATTGAGAGCAAACCCTCCAAGAACAGGGAATCTGGTATTTATGCAGTAGAAAGTGCATAGAGGAATGTGTATGGAAGAGGGGTGGAAAATCACTTAAACAAGTGGGAAGTGCTAAAGATATCTGCATTTCACAACTTCAGGCCTGGTGTGCCTCAGAGAGGTTAAGTGATTTATCCAAGATGATGTGTCAGAAGAGAAGGTGGCCAAGTACAAGGGGATGGGGAGAAAGATGAATGGATTGACTCCAGTATCCTCACCCTGGGTCCTGGTCCTTTTGTTGGATGCTCTGATCTTTTGGCAGACTTTCAATCAAAATCCCAAGAAAAGATCACAGGTTAAAGCAGAGAAGCAAACTGGAGCTGGGCTGATAAATGGGTAACAACTCAAATACCTAAAGTGAAGCTGTCCCAGAAAAAGACCCATTTGAAGGGAAAGAAACCATTCCCTTAAAACCCCAGGGAAAAACCTCTTCGGAAATGAATGCTGTGACGTCAGCTCTGGCATCAAGAAAACCCTTTTGCCTTTTCCCTAGTAGCTCCGACATTAACCAGCTACAGAAAGCCGGCTCAAAATAGTCTCTGTCCCTCAGCGGAGGCTGCTGAATGAATATTAAGCTCTTTCAGTATGAGGACTTGTTTGTTGGAAATCAGGTGCAATTTGAGCTTTCCTAGACATGGTTCCTGCTGACGCTCAGCTCTGATTTTAGCCTTCCTGCTTGGAATGGAACATAGGGATTGTTTAGCAAGATAAAATAAGTCCAGTGATGGAGCAGGGACATCCTGACTTGCCAGTTCTGAGCCACTCAGCACTCAGGGACTTCAGCAGACAGCCAGAAACCCAGTTAAATGCAGGGGAACTGAATTTAGAAGGAGACGGTGAGGCAAAGAGAGTCCCTGCCACCTCGCTCAGGCAAAGAGAGTCCCTGCCACCTCGCTCAGACCCACCACCAGGAATTCTCCCATGTAAGAGAAGTCTCACCAACCTTGCCCAGGGTAATCGATATGGAGGAGGAGGCAGTGAGACAGAAACCCTGGGAACCTGGCATTGGGTCACCATTAGGGAGGCCACTTTTGGGGAGGAGGGAGAGTCAAGTGGGAATGGGGAAATTCCTGGACCACTATCAGGTCACTTCTTATTTAATTTTATTCTTATTTATAACATTTTATTTTTTATTCTTTTTTATTTTCTCTTAGCTATCCTTTCTAGCAACGCACTGACCTCTGCTGCTCCATGCTATTGGAGAAATGCAGATGCTGTCAGTATCCTTTTGTTTTGACACCTTCTGAATTTGGTGCTGTGAGGAGAACGTCTGGCTGCCCTGTCCTAATTAGGGTTCTGACCTCAGTAGAAGTTCAGCAAGCAGATTGATTGGTCTCTTTACAAATTATCTGGGGCAAATTTTATTTTCCAGACCATTTTCCTCCATTCAGTCCCTAAAAATGGTCCCAAATATATACAACCCTTATCTTCTACAAGCTTAAAGCTCTTTTTATATTTGTTTATAGAGATGAGCAGTCCTAGTCTGAGATCAATTCCCTTATGGCCATGAAAGAACGAGAGGTAAGTCTTGAGTGCATTGGGTAGGACGTGGCTGACTATTATACAGAATATGAGGGCATAGAGAGAGTGTAATCAGTCCCAATGGAGGAAGCAGACCTATTGATGGGATGGAAAAACCATTTAGGTGTCTAAGTAATACTACTGAAGCAAAATTGAATTAGAAGGGTGATCTGCTGCCAATATATTTCTATCTGAACCCAGTGTTAGACCCATGTTGATTATGTTCTGTGTTTGTAGTATTTATGCAGTATTCATTAGATAAGTAACATGGGTAGGGATGGGTTACACAGTAGATAGAGTGCTGGGCTTAGAGTCAGGAGAAATGGAGTTTAAATCTGGCTTCAGAGACTTACTAGCTGTGTGACCCTGGGCAAGTCACTTAACCATGTTTGCCTCAGTTTCCTTATCTGTCCAATGAGCTCGAGAAGGAAATGGCCATTCATTCTAGTATCTATGCCAAGAAAACCCCAGATGAGGTCATGGTTGGACATGACTGAATGACTAAACACGTGGTATGGCAGATAGACCACTGAACCTTGAGTCAGAAAGACCTGGGTTTGAGTCCCACCTCAGACACTTAACAGACATATGACTTTGAGTCAGTCCTTTAAACATTCTGAGACTCAGTTTCTTCAACTGTAAAAGTTGAGCTCGGCATCTAATCTTCCTTCCAGCCCTAAACTTATGATCCTTTTATCTATATTATACAGTGTGTACCTTTCTACTCTCTTTTGGGGAGAGAGCTTTGGTGTTGGGGGTCTCAAGATCATTCCATAATTGATATCAGCTCCCAAAGAGCAGGGCTACCCCTAGGGAACTTTCTTTTTTTTTTTTTTTTTTTTTTTTTAAAGCAATTGGGGTTAAGTAACTTGCCCAAGGTTACACGGCTAGGTTTTTGTTTGTGCGGATTAAGTGTCAGAGGCCGGCTCCGAACTCAGGTCCTTCTGATTCCAGGGCCGGCGCTCTATTCACTGCGCCACCTAGCCGCCCCTGGGAACTTTCTTTTTAAAGGGCACAAGACAGCATTGACATACAAATAAGCATTTGCTATAGACTTTGGGGTGGGGAAGAGAGAATGAAGAGGATCACAAATTCCTAAGAGGGGAGGCTATGTCTTCTTCTGGAATATCCTCACACAGGCCCTAGTGCACTTTGGGAGCATGCAAGCACTTTCAAAATGCATCCTAAAGTTAAGAGAATCCTTCATAGAACCTCTGGCAGGAGAGCGGCCACCAGCTCCAGGGCAGCACTCAATCCTCTTTCAAAGCCAGACGGGGCAGTCTCTACCCTGAAGGAGTTTACAATCTGCCAGCTTTAAAATGAGGAGCAATCATAGGAATGTAAAGCTGAGCATTAGTAAACATCTAGTCTAATCTCCTCATTTTATAGATGGGGAAACAGAAAAGAGAAGTGATTTCCTCAAGGTCGTCCTGATTGTGTTAAAGCTGGGACTCAGACCCAGGTCTTCAATTCTTCAATTCAGTCTTCTTTCCTCTGTTTGCTGCAGCCATGCCTGGATACAGGGGGGATGGAATAAAAGACCCCTGAAGAGATTTCCCAGTTTGAATATTTCATGATTCCATCACTTATGAAGGCAGTTTGTGCTGAGAGCCAAGAATTGACCTAGGAACTCCTGTCTGTTCCCTCTCCTCAATTACAGGATTTAATGGCAACCTCCCTGGGCCACAGTTTACTCCTCTTGAGAAAGAATTGGCTTTTGAGGTCTCTGTCAGTTCTAGATCTCTGATCCTAAGTCCAGAACACACAGATTTCCAGGACCTTTGGTAACATTTAGGCTTGTCACACCTTCCACATGACTTTGTACCAAGTAAATCATGTCCCTTCATGACTTCAGAATCCTGCCCTCTGTACTTCACCATCCCTCTGTTGAGAAGGATCCTGGGATATCCATCAGCTACCTGTCCATCTGCTGTGCTAAGGCTAATGTACTAGCTGCTTGCTTTAACACTGACGGAGAGTGTCTCCGACTAATAATTATGATTGATTCTGTTTTCCGCCCTTTGTCAAGGCAGGGTGTGCCTGGAATTTAAACAGCCCCCATTCTCTGACATTCCTCAATGCCCATCTGTTCCCTCTGCCTCTCTCAGATCCTCTGGTTATAATGATGAACTCGTCCAGTGTTCTGAACAATCTATTAATAAATAACCATCCCAGAGATTACACAGTCTAATTAACAGAAACATGGCATTAAACAACATGTCGATGAATGGCAGAGGAAGGAATGGACTTTTCACATTTCTTTACTCACAGGGCGTCCTAGCTGTGTGGAAGGAAACAGCTAGCTGCCTACCTGAGTTCATAAGCAACCTTGTTAGAGAGGGAAAATGCCCCAGATATATAGATAACAAAGATGAGGAGGAGAAAGAAAAAGGGGGAAAGAGAGGAAGAGAGGAAAGATGGAGTAAAAAGGAAAGGAGAGAGAGGGAGAGGAAAAAGGAAGGGAGGGAGAACCATGAAAATGCAAGGAAGTTTCTTGGGTTAGTAGCAGCTGCCAGTATCTTCTACAGAAGTATTGCTAGGTGGGTGTCTGGTCGAAGCCGAAGCATGGGTGGGTGGAAGAAACCGTCAAATTGACGTGAGTTAAGAACTGAGGGTTATTTTGAATTCCTCCTTTCATTTTCCATTTCAGCACCCCCTTTTTTTCTTAAAAAAAAACAACAACTTGTTTTCAATTGGCTTGGGAGAAAAAAGTAGAAGGGGGAGGACTGTTTGGTCTGGAAGATCCCAAGGATAATCAACTCCCTAGGAATCCATCTGTTTTGGATCATTTCCATGTAATCCTGCCTCGAGACAGGGGGGTGGACAAGATGACCTCTTGAGGCCAGAGCCAGGTTGGGGATGTGAGGATGCAAAAATTCCATGCCAACGTGACCAAGAAGAAAAACTTGTAGTCATGGCAACCGTGGAATTCAGAACTTCTGCCATGTGAGTGGGTGGTCCTAGTGGGTATTGAAATTTGAGGTTCAGGGAGGGAGGAACACAAATGCAGGAGAGATCAAGGTATCAGTAAAACAGGCCTGCTGTGGAGCATTAAACCCCTGCCCATCAGAGCTCTTGGTGCAGAACATGGCTGCCTATATTTAATTCCCAATACTCTTCCTAGGGGGATGGGCTGTTAGGTAAAAAAAAAAAAAGATTGCACTGGGTGATGTGGAAAAAAAATTAGGGTAGGTAGAGGTGTGGCAACAGTGGAGTCAAAGAGGACCTATCTGGTCATGGTGAATAGAATATTTCGTTTGGATTTGGCTTTCTCTGAGGGGTAAAGGGGAAAGGAGACATTCATTCAAGGGGGAAGAAAAATTCATTGTTTTTTATGTTAACAGGCCCACAATTGTTAGCTCTGGGTATACAAGATCAGGGAAGGGTCCAAAGTAAGAGGGACCTAGAAACCTTGCAAAGGATTTTCAGGACTCGATGGAACCAACCATCTTTGTGCTCTACTCACTTACATTTTTTAGTATTATATCTCCAAGCTACCATCCACCCATTGTTTTGTAATTGGAGTCTAATGCTAAAGAGGGCCTTAGAGATCACCCAATTCAACTCTGTCATTTGACTGATGAGAAAAATGAGGCCTAGAGGGTAGAAATGACTTAATCAAGGTCTCATAGGTAGTAAGAGACAAAGCTGGGATTTGAACTCAGCTCCCCTGCTTCTCAGTGCAGTGTTCTTTCCACTATGCTCCAGAATTCTATCTGAAACTATTATTCTCCCCCTAAGCAGACTAAGAGGATGCCCACCGTGTATGCCCTCCAGCAAACCCACTGAGCAATGGAGTATATTCCCTTCCTTTCCAGCTCACTACCTGATTTCCACTAGGCCCACTGCCTGATTCCTTTCCGTAGGGTCCATGGGCCAGGGCTCATTGGCCTAGCAGCAGCCCACACAGCAGTGAACCATGAAGGGCCTCCTCAGCCCTCAGTGCCCAGGGATACAATGGAGACCCTGCCAATGTGGCTGGCAGAAGGAGAAGCCCACTAATCCCATAAAAGGAAAATAAGCCAGATTTTAACTCAAACAATATTCGAAGTGTCCAGGGACAGAGACAGGCTAATATTTTCTTAAATGCTCTCCCACTGAACCTCCTATCTGTCCATCTGTCCTCTGGCTTGCCTACTGTTCAGACTGCTAGTGCGAAGTAAATAGAAGTCTCCGTGACCATCAGAAAGCCCTTCTTCCCTTTCTGTCCTCCCCTCCTCCTCCTCCCACCTCCATCTTTGTCTCCCCCCTACCTTCTTCCTCTGTCTCTCTTCCCCACCCCCTTCTCATTGCCTTTATCTCTTTTTTTCTTCTTTCCTATTTCTGCTCCCAGGCTCAGCCCTTCATAATGACTTAATCTCCCCGACAGGGTGACAAGCCGATGAATCGGAGGCAGGGGCTTTTTTTTTCTCCCCTACACTCCAGATTCATTTGAAGATTTCTCCCAGATGCGGCACTAAACCCCTAGATTCAATTTCCCTTTGACATAATAACCGAATTAGTCTCATATTGTCATACATAAATTACTAGCCAGCTCTGGTGTCACCAGAGGGAGAGAGAAAGAGAGGAGTGAGGATCCAGAGGAGGTATGACGCTGACAAGCCGGGTGACTGAATAACAATCAGAGACCAGGAGGGCAACAGCTAATCAGAGCTGACAAACAGAGACAATACCCAGGCTACACCAGAGGTAAAGATTATTTACCTTCTTCCCTTGTGCCCTTGGCCATTAAGATGTCATCACGGGAAGTTGCACCTTGCAGGAGATACACGCATCTAAATATCTTCCCTGTTAAGTAATGCTCTGTTTGCAAAGGCTGCCTACAGAGGAAAATGCCTTTTAATAGAGCATCCTCACAGCCCAGCAAGGCTGGAAAGATTCCATGGGCACTGTCTACTAGAGGCAATACACAAGCTTTGGGCCCAGCCATCCAGACTAACTTGCTGTGTAGGCAAATCAGCTCATCTCTCTGGGTCTCTGTCTCCTTGCCTGTGAAATGAGGAGATTAGACCACATGGCCTCCAAGGTCCCTCCCACGCACTTTGGCCATGTCACTGACCCTTCCAGTTTGCAGAGATGTCGTTTCCAAGCCAGTCAAACAAAGATGACCCTTGTCCATTCATAAGGAGCAAGTTGCTATGTGGGCCAGGTGGGGATGAGATTTCTCTCTTTTTTTGTCAAATTTTTAAACGTTTTTATTTAAATTTATTTTATTCTATTCCTCCCTTCCTCCCCTTCCCCTTCCTGAGAGAGTAAGCAATCAGACACAGGTTATACATGTGTAATTATGTAAAACATTTCCATAATAGTCATTTTATATAACAAGACACAAATAAAAGAAAAAAAGAAAGAAAGTGAAAAATAGCATGCTCCAGTCTGTATTCAATCAATATCAGTTCTTTTTCTGGAGGCAAATAGCATACTTCATCATGAGTCCTTTGGGATTGTCTTGTATCATTGTATTGCTGAGAATAACTAAGTCATTCGCTGTTCTTCATTGAACAATACTGCTTTTACTGTGTATGATGTTCTCCTGGTTCTGTTCCCTTCACTGTGCATCAGTTTCATGTAAATCTTTCTAGGTTTTTCTGAAATCATCCTGTTTGCCATTTCTTATAGCACAATAATATTCCATCACAATCATAGACGACAGCTTGTTTAGCCATTCCTAATTGATAGGCATCCTTTAGATTTCCATTTCTTAGACACCACAAAAAGAGCTGCTATAAATTTTTTTGTACAAATAGGTCCTTTTCCCTTTCTTTGAATGTCTTTGAGATATAGACTAGCAGTGGTATTGCTGGATCAAAGGGTATGCACAGTTCTATAGCCCTTTGGGCATAGTTAGGATGAGATTTCTGAGGCTTCTCATGAGGAGACATTGGAGTACTGAAAAGAGGAAGACCTGTATTGAGATAGCACTCCAAAGGAGAGGCATGTCTAAGGTAATTCTGAGCATAGATGCCAGCCCCTGCACTCACAAGGAATTCCAGCCAATTCATCAAGTCTGTATTGAGCAGTGAGGCAATGAAGCTTGGAGTAAAAAGCTGGGTTTGGAGTCAGAGAATCTAAATTCAAATCTCTGCTCTGCATTTTACTGCTTAGGTGGCCCAAATCTCTTTCTGGGCCTTCTTTTGTAAAAATAAGGTTTCAGGTTAGAGAATCTATAAGGTCCTTTCTATCTCCAATCTATCTCCAACGTGTGGTTCATTTTGTGCCCTGCAAGGAATTATGGGGGGAGACTGAGGAAATAAGTGACTTAGTCCCTAACCTCAAGGAATTTAAAATCTAGTTGGAGAAATAACATACATGCACACAAAACAGTTCTAGCATAAGGCAGAATAGAATTAAGTGTCCCAAAGTCAAAGGAACAGAAAAATACTGATTTTAACTACTGGCAAATATAAGTTAAGCTCAGGGTTTCAGAAAATTTATAGCAAATTTTACCTTCAATTTATCACAAACACAATCACCTCCTTATTTGAATCTTTTGTTGACTTGTGCAATCATCTCTTTGGACCTGGACTCTTCCAGTGACTTCAGTCTCACCTGGATCCAAAACATTTGGTACTTTTCCCTGTCCCTAGGGAAGGTTTAGGCAGGTGCTATGTACCATCCGCAGAATGGTACCAAGAGAAGTCAGTCAGTCACCAGGCACTTCACTAAACACTGGAGAGACAAAAAGAAGCAAGAGACAGTCCCTGCCCTCAAAGTGCTGATAATCTAA